>JANAVB010044816.1:1025208-1352708 GCA_029216955.1 Iris pallida | reverse complement strand
TGTAAGGTAGAGGGGTTTGAAGGGATTGGTTTATATGATTTGAAATCGAGCTAAAAGAGCTTTGTTCAAATACTGATTTAGGAGATTTGAATGTTCTTATTTGCGAAGACCCCCTTCCTCTCATTTAAATTGCAAAGCCCTATTTAAATCAAACCATTTACTTATACACTATTATATAAGGTATTAGTATAAATATAATTTGGCTAATGGTCTCTATTTACAAAGTCTCGATGAGAACTACCTTAAAACACAATAATTAAAATAATAAAATAAAAAATAAATTTTTTGAAAATTCGAAAAGTTGAGTTATAAATCTACCAACCTTAGAAATAAATTTGTCTTCAAATTTAAGGACTACTAGGATAGACGGACTTGGTGGATCGGTAAAAAGATAGGAAATTAATGAGAAGAAAGTATTGATTCAAATAGGTGAAATGGAAAGAAAAAGTCTTTATTGAGAACAATGAGCAACTAGGGTGTAAATAGAAGAAGTGAATAGACATGCATTGGTGTTGGAATCTTAGGTTATGGTCTTGAATCCTAAAATACTTTAAATATTCTCAAAAATCCGACACAGAAGCTAACAGTAACCTCAAGGACAATTCATCAATCGAAGACTCTACCCACCTTAGAAAATTTCTTCCTTAACATTTCAAAGGGCACGATTAATCATGATTAAGAATATAATCAAGAAATGATATGATCAATGATCAAAGCAAGTTAGATTGTAAATAGAATCGAACTTCAAGAAAAGATACCACATGGCACGATTAAAGTGTAGTCAAAAGAGTCTACTCACAATGGTCAATGATATAATTGAAAATAGGATTAGTTGAACAAGAAAAAGTTATTAGGCACGATTAACTACTGTTGGGATTATGTAGGCATGGTCAAGGATGAAAATTTAGTCAAAGTCCGAACATGGTTAAAGCTACTTAGATACAACTAAGATGTAGTCACGATCAAGGTTAATCATGTAAGTCATGCAAGCATGATTAAAATTTGGCACGAGTGTGAATACGATTAAAATAATTATGATCAAAATGGAATAAAATCTAAACATTAGCAATAATAGAGTTTGAAATATATGCTTGACTGATGACTATAGTCAAATATTTTAGTTACGATCAAAGTCATTTAGGAACGACCAAAATTTAAATTTATTTGGCACGATTAACTCAATTAAATATTTAAGCAAAATTATTTAGGCACAATTACAGAGTCACAATATAGAAAAATATGTGAATTAACACGATCAAAATATAACCAAAATAGTCTAGTTGCGATCAAAAAGTCATTAAGGATGATCTAAATCGAAATTATTTTAGCACGATCAATCAGGTAGGCATGATCATAAAATTATAATCTAGGTATGATTATGAATCTAGTAGAAAGAATTCAAAAGTAGGTTTAAAAGATTAATAGGAAGACAAATAACGATATAAAAATAAAAGATAAGAAAAATAAAAGAATAAAGACTAAATCAACATTTTAAGTGAATGCATGAAATTGCAAACCATAAAATCAATAGTCATACGCCAAAGGACGTAGTCTCTGTAATATTCAAAAATCATGTATATATGAAGTTACTTTACCGAGAATTTATGCCTCGCTAGTATACATCTGGCTGCAGTAAACCCTTG
Source organism: Iris pallida (assembly GCA_029216955.1). Lineage (NCBI taxonomy): Eukaryota > Viridiplantae > Streptophyta > Magnoliopsida > Asparagales > Iridaceae > Iris > Iris pallida. The sequence continues at coordinate 1,351,065 of JANAVB010044816.1, read as the reverse complement.
GTTTCATGACTCAACTATGATATTATATCAAATATTTTATTAACTCTATCCAATATTGACAAAATAACTCAAAGATCAAATAGGACAATTAAGACATAGTTTTAATAATATTTGATAACTACACTTACTTAAAATTACTTCAACTTTGGGATCATGCCATGCCAGTACGTTGTTGGCTACAGTGAACCCGCAGTCTCGATAATTCAAATAAATGACGACAATGTACATTTGCCTTACCATTATAGGTCACCGAATATTCTTTCAAACTCTGCCTATAAGAATTTTTAAAGAAGCTTTCAAAGGATTTAAACAATTCGATTATGATAGTATAAGTAAATGTCCTTAAAGATATCAATTTTGAAAATCAGACGATCGACTAGGTATCAATTTTGGAAACAAATGATCGATTAGAAAAAATGACCATATACAAGAGGAGAAAAATTTTAATTTCTCTCTCTAATATTCAAGGATCGAGAAAAAAACGTTTGTCTTGAATTTTAACAAAATTGAGTCAGAATAAATATATGGATAATTGGATCATGTTAAGCTCAAAAGTCAATGGATGGAAATAGAATATTGACCTTTTGAAAAATATAATAACTTATAGCTAATGGAAAAAAATAAACAATACAAATCTTAAGATATGGTGATAAATAGAGGGAGAAAAGTAAAATTTCACGAATGATTAAGAAATAAAAAATATAAGTAAAATAATCGATTAGGGAGAAATGACTGAAGACAAGAGAACTATAAACATTCTAATCTCTATCAAAAACTAATTCGAGATTTATCATTTGGGTAATTGAATCAGAAATTATTTTAAAAGTAATTCCTTATGGCAAATAGAAAATAAATAAGCAATTCTGATATGATGATGATATTTAAGGAGGTAAAAAATAAAATTTGAACAGATGATCAAGATTTAGGAATTGAATCCTAGGAAGGCCTAATTTACCAAGCAAAAAGTCTACCCACCTTGGATCATATCATCGTATTAAGTACAATAGTATATCCTTCTATGAGAATTCTGTGAGTATCTAATAGGGTTTATAATTCAATAAATTACTACCTAAATCACACGACCCATGTAGCAACATTAACTACCCAACAGTCAAATTGAATAAGGGATTCCTAGTCCTAGTCATTCTCCAAAAATTAAATCAATCCTAATTATGAATGAGCACTTCCTAGTCGCAGGCTCGCAGTAGTATGACTAATATAGGTACTACCACGAGCTCGCAATCTTTTACAGAAACTAACCTGCATGGGCCACCAAAAAAAATTGTCACAATGTGTACCCTCTTTTTGGGATACGAGTGCGTGCACAAGTCCAGCCTACGCTGCGGTATATACGGTAGTACGATGTCTAGCCCACAGTAAACAAAAGCTCATAAAATAATATCTTCATTTGCTCATTCACAGACTAAATCAATTACAATATTCAAAAGATTATATTTGATTAAAATATACGTCCAAAAATTATAGAAAAGACAACTAAAAGAATACTCAACTATCTAACTAGTCTCTAGGTTTGGCCTTTAATACAGTCGTATCTCCTCCAAGGATCCCACGCATAGAGTAGCAAGGGCTATCTGGCAAATAGGTTTCCAGTCAGGAATAGAACGAGTACAAGCTATGCATGCAGTTCCAAATATATGATAACAACTATAAAAATCATGAATAGAAAATAACATTGTCAACCCCTTGACCAAAAAATTTCTCGAATTTATTAAATTGAAACATATCCTTATTGGTCTCATATAGTTGTTATGTGTAAATTTTGTTGTTTTGCAATAAATGCCAATGGAAGGACCAACTGGATAATACAGGAGATTTCGGGGACTATAGTGTAAATGTCCCTAAACCAAATTTTCTTGTAGTCGAGCTTCTGATTTCAAATTCAAATTTAGATAACTCTCAAACGAGTCAAACCCCTCTTGCTCAATCTCGACCACTCCAAATCCCTGAGGGATTCAGATCTATCTAATGAATTGGGATATATAAATAGGATCAGTCGGCAGCCCCAAACCATCTGCAAACCCTAGAGAACACCCTATTATTCCTGTCACAGAGGATCAAACAGAGTATTGGAGTGGGAATTGGTGCGGAATACAATACAGGTAACTCCTGCAACCTTCTCTATCGTATGATGTTAATCTTGTATGAACCATTGGTAGATGGGTAGGTGTTTAAAGTTATTCCTCAATAAATATACAAGAAATCGATATTAACACCGGCATAGTTGGTCCTGGCCACCATAGACCATGTTTCCAGACATACCTAGGAAGAATACTTGTATTTTCTTGTGTTCAAATATACCTGCATTCAATTATAACAGTCCCTTCTCTCACATGTGCAGTCCTATATGAAGTATTACAGGTACGCTATTTACAGGACCTATGTACCCAGAAATTCTAGGATGGGTGTCACAGCCTACCTTGCTAACTCTGAAACCATATCCTAACCCCTACCATCTGACAGCCTTGTTGACATAAGGCATGGCCTAGGAAGCCATGTGCCAGGAACAGGGGATCCCTGTATCAAGTGGATACCATAGATGAGAAATCCTAATATCTAGTGGATTTGACTTGGTAAATTCTTAGTAGGCAAAGTACAGGTATCATGTGATCCTTGTTAACTACAAGGTAAAGTCATATGACCTACACCCTCGCATTTGTGACCACCGGGGACCCTGAACGAGGGACTCCATGTCCAGGCAGTTGTACAAATGACACTGGGCATAGTGGTCACTTAGTATCAGTACACCTAAGGCAACTATGCGTGTATCCAAGATACCAGGAAGTGGGGTATCAGGAAATAGTACATTAGTTCATACCTATACCAGCCCTAAGGTTTTTATTAGAGTTGGTAGGAGGTGTACCATTGGCTGTTACATAAGAATAGTAGGAGCTAGTCTTATACAGGGCAACAATAGATGTCAATCTTTTACATCAAATTAAGCCAGTCCAGTAGAAGAGGTTGTTCCATTTTAAGAATTGGATTCCTTGATATATTAGATAGTCCAGTTCTTTTTTGCATTCAATCTTGAATCATTGATCAATCAATATGTATAGGAAATATTCAGTCCCTCATTAGTATTACTAATACACTAAAGTATCACTCCCATTCCTTTATACTTGGTTCTGTCCCATTGTTCATTGTATCGATCTTCACATATATCTCAGTTCAGCAAATTAGGTCAGGTTTTTAGTCAGAAGTATCAGAGTTACACTATAATTGAGCCTTGCACCCACATTTTACTGCACTGCCACATTCACATGACCTGCCCACACATTGCACTATAATGATCAACATACCATTCATGCTGGGTTCAGGGATATAGGGAAGTATCAGTAGCATGAGAGAATACCAAGTAAGATACTTGTTCTGATATAGGTGTACCATTGGCCCTTGCTAGGACTAAATCCCTGTATCCTTCATTTGCTAGATTTTAAGTCCTGTCTAGTGCACATGTATACCATGTATTTTCATGAAGATATCTATAGATAGTCATGACCACATTACCTTGAACTATCCATAGTCCTTCCTTTTATCCAGTCCCATGTACATTACCTGAACAACTAATGTTTAGCCCTACATTTTGGTGCGTCCTACCTCACCAAGTAGCAGCCTCTACATTCCTGTCCCTCCTAAACCCTGGGCATTTCCCCTGTACCCTGAGTCAGTACGAGTAGGTACCTGTATTGATGTTCTGCAGAGCCTTTTGGTTCACTGCTGTTCTCTACACTACATTATAATTGCAAACATGTTAAACCCTCCCTTGTTCTGCATTTACTTTATTCCAGAGCTAATTATGGAGGCTTGAACCATTAAATTACAGTCCAAATCATTGGGTTCCAGTATGTACATTGTTCAGATTCATTCTAATATCAGTATGGACCATGAGTATCAGAGTAGCCTATAATATAGGACAGGTAGAGGATTGATGGACAGTATGAGAAGTTGTACACCTAGGTACATGCTTATACTAGTTTTATTTTAGCTATTAAGCCCCTGGCCTAACCTCTATGGTACAAGTAGCAGGACATGTAAATGGGTGCTCTTAGAAAACTGAGCAAGGGGTGTGGCCTGTGTAATACTAGGATAAGGGTTAGTCAACAGGAAGTGTGGGATTGCATATATCCACATACATGGTATAGAGTACTTCCTATGCAACACTCTAGTATTTTAAGATATACTTTAGATCCTAGTATCCCATAAACCTAATATAGCCTAGATACTTAGGATATGGATCCAATAGTTTGGGTTTTTACTCATAACAACCTAGAAATAGCAAGTTGGACTAGTTGACCCAGGGTTGACATGGTTTTGACCAATTGACCTAGAATATGAGTCTAATAGAAATAGATAGGCTACTTATCAATCTTAGTTGTGTATTTGACATCATGTATATGGTACTAATAAGCTACTTGGACTTGATACGGATTTTGACCCGTGCCCGCAGCTCAGGACCTAAGGCAAGTATACATTGCCTTTCTACATAGCTTTATTTATATGCACTGTCTTTTATTATTATCCAGTTTTCCTCATATTGTTGCCATATATCTTTCATATCCTATTTTTTTATACTTGTATCATTACTATATAGACCGTGTTCACAGTTAGCTTTGTATCTTATTGGACGTATTCATTGAGCCTTGATCGAGTCGTGTCGTGAGTCGTGAACCGAACTGCTTTTTTCTCCATGTCTTGAAACCTTGAAGCTAACCTGCGAGTCCATACTAGGGCGAGGGTTAGTAGTTAAGCTAACCTGCGAGTCCACATTAGGGACGAGGGTTAGTAGTTATTGGTCTACACCTGCGAGTCCACACTAGGGACGAGGGTGATGCTAACTTGCGAGTCCATACTAGGGACGAGGGTTAGTAGTATATGGTTTATACCTGCGAGTCCACACTAGAGGCGAGGGTGATTATAATCTGCGAGTCCACACTAGGGACGAGGATTAGTAGTTCAAACCTGCGAGTCCACACTAGGGACGAGGGTTTGAGTATTCGATCTGGTCATCCGTTGACATCTTGACATGAGTTCTCTAGTCCTTGTTCAGCTGTTCATTTATGTGTAGACAGTATATAGATTCGTATTTTATTTCATTGCTCAGTTCTACTTGTTTATTCTGTATTTTTCTCCATGCATAATAAACTGTTAGAAAGGCTTGTTTTTATGTATCTTGCTAGTCCTCTGAGGACTTGATGATCTCTTCAGGTTAGCCGAGTTTGAGTCAGGAGCAGACAAGAGGGTTGAGCCAGCATCAGATCGTGGTGCTTGCAGTTAAGGTGGTCTAGATTAGCAGTTTTATCCAGTTAGTTACTTCATGTATTTCTCTATTTTTTCGTCTACTTGTAGTGGATTTGTGTCCACCGGACGTGACATTGATACTTGATATTCAGTTTATTCATTACTGTCCAGTTTTATTTCTTATTCATTAATCTTGTTGTGATTTGATTATTCTGTGGATGAGATATAGTTTTTCGGTTATTCTAGATTGCCGTAACTTGAGTATAGACAGCGTACTACCGCCGACACTGCGGCGTAGGCTGGACTTGGATACGTTTCGTATCCGAAAAGCGGGTGCGGATCGTGACAAACATGCATGATAGAATAAGCAAACTGGAAATCATGGCATTGAAAGTAAGCAGGAACAACTAACATAAACTATAAAGACAAGTAAAATGTGGAACAAGAGAACATAACCATCTACGTGATTTGAAGTACACATTTAATATGTGATCGGTTTGGGATAGTTACACCGCACGATCTACAATGTCTACTTTACAAGAAATATAAATAAAGCACGGTCTAAAATGTTGGCCCATTGGTTATGGTCAAACCTTATTTTAATAATTGATCTAACCCTGTCACGATATAAGGGCTACTTGGACGATCTGCTCAACGTACTACTGCTACCGTTCAAGACTTGGAGCCATTTTGTCATTGAGTTTCTATTTTCATATTAATGTATTTTTATAATTTATTAAGTCTTGGAATACAATGTACACCGAGTCATACTGGCAAATAGGCTACCCCAAAAATGTTTTCAAAATATCCTTTGTTTTAAAAATAAGCCCACTTACAAAAGCTCCTAACTGCTTGACTTTTCAAAAGCCCAAAAAAATGAATTGCAAAACCCTAACCAATCAATTCTGGACTAACATAATTCGGACCGAGTACAACCCGAATTCGTCCCAAGTTCGGTTAGTGGAACGTTGGCATTTGAATCCAGTCCCCCCGTAGTTATGGGTACACCGACTATCTGTCGAGATTTTCTCAAAGAATTCTACCCGAATTCTTCATTTGGAAAATCTATAAATAGAGAATTTTTTTTACCATTTTAACATATATCATGTACACAGTGTGTTTTCATGTTACCAACCATTAAATTCTCATTTTAATTTGATTTTGATTGTTAAATTTCCATTTCCCCATTTATCCTGAAAACTGTGCATGAGTTACTGTTCTCAATTTTTTCCAGATTTACAGTTTAATTTTTGACTTCGAATTTAAACTATTTAAACTGTTATATTCATGGTTTTAAACCCCCTAATATGTACTCCTACATAAATCTTAACTGTATGTCGAATTGGGGATTGTTTGGATATGGTTTGAGGCTGAAATCTGAGATTTCATTAAGGACTATTTTGAACTGTTGTGTTTTGGTTTTATGTGATTACTGATTTCTGAGTTCGAGTTCTTCATTGTGTTAAACTGAGATTGGTTAAAGGGGGGGGTTCTTCATGAAATCTGAAATTTATTATCGGACTGTTAAGTGATTTATGTGTCATATGAGTTGTTGAATTGTGTTGATGCAATGTTGAAATCTGGAAATTCAAGTTGTGAACTGTTGTGTAATATAGAAATCTGGAAATTCAAGTTAGGGGACTGGTTTGCACTGTTTTACTGAGATTGGGTGTGTGTCCTAATATTTTCCATATTTTGCATTGACTCATTTCATTGTTTTCACACATATATTTATCCACACTTTGTAAATTGCCAAGTTTCACACACACTCTCATTCTCTCTCACACCATTCACTGTTTCATGCTCACTACCACACACACACACATGCCTAACTAGTTCACACACCCTCTCTTCACTCATGTATCACCACACTTTGACACTCTAGCTTAGTACACTCTCATGCCTCACTTCATCACACATTGACACACACACATACACTAGTATGTTTATGTGTCCCTCTCTATGCCTATGCATATATGTATGTTAACCTATAGGTTGTATGGTAAATCACATTAGCCTATAGGGTGTTTTCTAGTTATATTATTTAAATGGATCTATATGGGTACTATATATATATATATATATATATATATATATATATATATATATATATATATATATATATATATATATATATATATATATATATATATATATATATGTGTGTGTGTGTGTGTGTGTGTGTGTGTGTATAGATGTTTTGTAGGTTTTATAGATTTGGGTTAGCCTATGGCCTAGTCTGTTAGCCTATAGCCTATGGTTGTGTTTGCTTAGCTAGTGAGCCTAGAATAGACTAGTATAGTCTTGTTAGACTTAGAATAGCCTTGTTAGCCTAGATTAGACTAGTTTGACTTAAGTTTGACTTGGTTGACCTAGTTTGACTTCTAGGGTTGACCAGAGTTGACCAAGAGTTGACTTTGGTCTAGATTGACCTAGATTCATGTAGAATGCATTGATTTGCATCTTTTTATCATTGTAGACTCATAGTGACTTGTACTGTTCTATAGGAGACAGATACCACTCCTCGGACAGTATATATTCTCCAGATTCACCGGATACAGGTGAGTACATTCTCTGATCATTTCATATCCTGTATTAGGAGTATATTTCCTGCTTTAGATTACTTTACATGATGCTGACATGTTGGAAACACGGATTAGTACTATATGGATCTTGTTGGGCGATGTTATCCCCTTAGCGGATACATCGGGTATTTCGTGTTCATATACTTTATCGTGAACATCGTGTACTCTTTGTATTTGTGACATTCATGTACGAAACGTGTAAAATCGTGTATAATCATGTATTCACATGACCTTCGTGTACAATAACATAACTTAGCCAGATCCTTGTGTATTGATTGGGACGGGGGAGTAGAAGTGGTTATGTATTCAATCCAGTAGATTACTCGTGTACAACCTCTGTAGATTACTCGTATATAACATCGTGCCGTTTACATAACCATCTTATGCTCTGAATCACTAGACACTGTTAGTTCTCTATATACTGTAGCTATTTATTTACAGTCTTTCCTGTTTACCATTTTATTCTTCAGTTCTTGTATCTTACTCTCTAGCATGATTATATATCCTGACCTGCTATGATTTGTTGAGATGTACTGTGCTCGCTCCTGTCCTGACTGGACCTGTTGAAATATTATAGAGGACGAGGCTAAGGCGTTCTTCCCTACCTACTACGGTGCTACACTAGACGAGTGCATGGACTTGGACTAGTAGCAGGATCCACTAGTAGTAGATGACACTCCCGTAGACTAGGACTGTCTTTACCTTACTTGGATTACTGTATTTGGATTTCAGAAAGTTGGATATATATTTATTTTTAGACACTTAGAATTCTGGTTTGTACCTCTGTGATATTTTTTTTCTGGATATTATCATCTTTTATCATTCTATCTTATTCCTGTTCTACCTTAGCTGTGATTGAGATATATTCTGTTATGTCACCCCCATTCGGGGAGTATAACTGTTTATTACCTATAACTGTTAGATGTTGTGACCTAGGACAACGTTCTACCGACGACACTACGGCGTAGGCTGGACGTACCCACGTCTCGTGCCCTTACTCTAGGGTGCGGGTCGTGACAATTTTCTCAAAGAATTCTACCCGAATTCTTCATTTGGAAAATCTATAAATAGAGAAGAATTTTTACCATTTTAACACATAGTTCATTCTTTCTTTTTTTCTCTCTAAGCCTACTATCGTCTTCTAAAAGCCTTCTAAGCTTTTATTTTCAAATCCTAAGCCAGTTGCAATCCTCTAGTCTATTTGCCAGTACTGTACGATCTAAAAATTTTAGAGTGATTGTAGTCAGAGGCTTGATTGAAGATAGACAATTCAAAATTGAGTTGGTCGAGTGTTTCGGATCAAAGCTCGTATTGTAGAAGTTGTAAGAACTTTGCATGGAAACTTATGGTATTTTTCTATCGTGGATTTCAACTGGAAGCTACAGTTCTTCCTACTAGATTAGTCCTCACAAGAGGAAAACTAGTATACATCCTTGTATTTGCGTTTGCTTTTTGCTCTCTACTTTACATTTTCATATTTGGATATATTTTTGTGATTACGAACTAATTTTTAATAGTTAATTTTTTGCTGCCTACTCTATTCACCCCTCTCTAGATTATATTGCTTTACATCTCGTTCCTACAATAGGTATCAGAGCAAGGACTCTATTATTTGGCTTAACTTCCTTGGAGCAAATCCTTATTATCAGTTGTTATACTCTGATTCCAATTATCCTACAATTTGTATCACTACTAAAATACAACATTTTAGCGACGGCCCTATCCGTCGCTAATCCGTCGCTAAATGACAATACCGATGGATATTGGCTAAAAAAATCCGTCGACAATAACCTCATCGCTAAAACAAATCCGTCGCTTATCCATCGCTTAGCGACTACTTAGCGACGGATTACCGTTGGCTACATCAAAAATGTTAGCGACGGCAAGCCGACGGTTTCCCGTCAACTCCGACATTTTAAAATTTTAATACCAATTTTTAGCGACGGAAAGATCCGTCGCTAATCTGTCACAAACATGTCGGTAAACGAGTATCAGAGAGTTTCTGATACGTAATATCCGTCGGAAAATCCGTTGCCATTCCGTCGCTATATGTTTTTCCAGAACTAGGCTGACTCATAATCTGTCGGCAATCCGTCGCTACCTCATCGGATTAGCAGCGTAGTAGCGACGGATAATCCGTCGCCATGCTTCTGGATATCTTCCATATTTCCAGAACCTGAGCGACGGGAAATCCGTCGCCATTCCGTCGCTATGTGTTTTTCCAGAACTAGGCCGACGAATAATCCGTCGACAATCCGTCGCTATCCTGTAATTCATACAGTTAGCGACGGATTATCCGTCGCTATCTTGTCGCGAGTCCGTCGCTAACTGCAATATTTTTGAAAAAATGCAGGAAACAGACTATTCCCTATACGTATAACATATCCAATATCCACCATACACAAATATAACATATCCAACATCCACCATCCACCATACACAAATATAACATATCCGACATCCAACATATCCAACAAATATCCATATTGCCAACACAATATCTCCAAACATCTAATATATCCCAACATACACAAAAAATATCCAACACAATAACCAACATAATATCCCAACATACATACAACAAAATATCCAAACATAAACAAAATATACACATATCCAAATGTCAAAATGTCAAAAAACATAAACAAAATCACTGAGAAGGAGGAGGTGGATCATCTCGTGCTCTCTCCGCCGCTTCCGTTCTGTGTATATAATGCTCCACCATGTGTGCCGGCACTTGGGACAAGACATGATCTGGAAGCGAGCGTAGCTGCTCTGACGATATCATGTCAAGAAGCACCACGATAGCAACATCCGGTACCAGGCGGGCCTCGGAAGAGCGGTCAAAAGAAAGTCGTCCGGTGGAAGAAGGACCAGGTCGAGTAGACGGACCGGCAGCAGCAGTAGACGGACCGGCAGCAGACGGACTAGGAGAAGACGAATCGGGAGCAGAAGAAGGATGCAGATAGTGCCCGAGCACTATCGCCCACAAATCTGACACTACCGTGGCGAGAGTCGCAAGCTATGTCCTCACATTGTCTGCGGGGGGCACGGGTGGAGGCGGAGGCGGTGGATATATCGGAGTCGATGCCTGCAACGACGATGCCATGTAACCTAAGCCGTAGAGGCGCCCTTTCCTAAAGACGTCTACGGATTCTATGAACACGTCGTCGTAGTGAGCGGCCATAGAAGAGGGCGTCTGGGTGGACGTCGTTTCGCCTACATCCTCGGTAGGGGGATCAATCCGACGGAGTGCCTCACGATATGCAGCCTATCCAATGAATGTGTTTATACTATAAGTTTTCCTAACTTATAATCTAAATTCTATGTTTCCCTAAGTTACAGTCTGAATCCTAAGTTTACCTAATTATGTTAATAATAATTATATTTCTAACATAAATCTCATAAACGTAAGTATTTACATCAGTCTCCTGGGCCCTCGCGTTGACGAAGCTTCCGTCCTTCCACCTCTTGTGCGTATGCACGAATACTTCGTGAGCGGTGACCGCCTCCGCCTCTCTCCCCTCCTTCACTGCCCGTTGGGCCTGTATACGTAGAATTTAATTAACTTTGTATATTAATAGTACCGAATTAAATAGTGGAATGAATTTGTGGTATCTCATCAACTCTGCACGCGTCAATGTGTGGGGCCTTGATCCCCCCGTATTGTCACGACCTGCACCCACTGTGAGGGTACGAGTACGTAACAGCGCCCAGCCTAAGCCACAGTGTCGGCGGTAGAACGCTGTCCTAGGTCAATCATCTAACAATATAAGGTACCTGTACAGTATATAGGCTCCGAATAGAGGTGACATAGCAGAATACAGTCTCAATCATATCTAAAGGTAGAATATAGAATGATGGAATAGATAGAGAAATCCTCAACTGAGGTACAACAGAAATGAAATAACATAAGTCTCAACATCTCCAAAATAGTACAACTCTGAATCCAGACAACTACTACATAAAAATAAAGAACAGTCTAGACTATCTACACTATTCATGGGTATCATCCTCAGCAGTTGCCTGAACCTCCCCAGGGGTCCAGGTCGCGAGTGTCATCTAAGCAAGCTCCATAGTAAGGGGTGCAGGGTTCTTCATCATCCTCTGTAAAATCTTCAATAGGTCCAGTCAGGACGGAAGCGAGCACAAAACATCTCACGTAGATCATAACAGGTTAAAAAATATAAACATACAAGAGAGTACGATACATAAAATTGAAAGAATGTACATGATGTAAACAGAGAGAGAACTGTAATAGAAATATCTAATATAAGTAGAGAGCTACCAGTGACTAGTGATTTAGAGTACAAAGTCGATATGTGAACGGCTAGATTTGCACATGAATATACTAAAGAGGCGCACATGGATATACTACTTTGGAATTGTTCACATGACTATTTATACTCCCCCATACCCCAATCAATGCACAAGGATCCAGACAAAAGTTATGTTACGTACATGATTTTCACATGAAAGCCCATAGATGGGTGTACATAAAGTATACGCGAGGGCTCAGAAACTGAGTGCACATGAATTCCACATGAAGGCCCATGAAGGATACACATGAAGTATAGGTTATACATGAAATACACGAGAAACATGACCGAACATGATAGCACATGAGAGTACATGAGCGAGCATGAACAAGCATGAAGCACATGAGAAATATGAATAACATGAGAGCGAGGAATACACGATGTACTTGAAACACACGACATGATGTACCCGATGCTCCCGAGGGGGATAACATCTCACTGTAGGGATCCATATAGTACCAATCCGTGATAATATCGTGACAGCATCAGATAAGGTAAACTAGAGCAGGAATATAATTCTAAGCAAGTTATGAACATATCAGAGAATGTACTCGCCTGGTATCTGAATAGCTGTAGTCAATGTACTGTCCGAGATGAGGTACCTGACTCCTAGTTAGAGCAACACAAGTCAAGATGTACACATGGAATGATAAATGTAATCTACAACGCATCTGCATGCTATCTAGGTCAAACTAGGCTAGAGTCAGCACTTGGTCAGTCAACCACACTGGTCAAACTAGGTCAACTAGGCAACTCCTAACCCAATCAAGTCTCACTAAGCCTAACCAGTCTATCCTAGCAAGCACACACCAACCAAAGCTATACGAGCCAAACACATCAAGCCACACATCAAGGGTACATTCACATTCATGCATATATTCAACATTATATATACAATAATATTGTATAGAGAGAGATTTAGAGAGAATTAACATGTAAAGTTATGTGTGTGTGTGGTGTCTCAATAGGAACAGTATTGGGGATATTGTGAACTAGGTTAGAGTGTGTGGCAATGATAGTCATAGGGTGTATGTGTGCATGACAAGGTATGTGTTTACATGGGTTGAAATGTGTGTGTATTAGATGTGTACATAGCTATATGTCAATGTGTCAAGTGTGTGTTTGAAATCTGAAGTCAGTGATGCAATGTGTCAATATCAATGTAATGTGTACAAGATGTGTGTATCATGTGGGCTTGTTCTCAGATTTATAGGAAACATTGTTTAGTTAAGGGTTAATATGGTGTGCAATGTGACTAGGTGTGTAGATAGGTGAGGGTGATGTGTCAAAGACAGTTAGTCTAACATGGCATTGGGTGAGTGAATATTCTCAGATTTCCAGTGGAGAATCTGGGTGACAATGTATATATGGGGATATCATGTTCTCAGTTCTCAGAAAACAGGAACACAGTGTGAATATAGGTAGCAGTGTATCTCAGTTTTATAGGGTAGTGCCAAAGTGTCCTTAGTTAAATACATATGTGTGTGTGTGGAAGGATAAAACGATGTACATAGATCTCAGGAATAAGTGTGTATAGTCTCAGTAAAATGAGGAGTGTCACATGTGTGTTCAATGTGTACATACAGAAAAATAGGTCAATGAAATGTGTGTGTATAAAACTAAAATTAGTGTGACAGTGCATGGTGTGTCATCTGTGTACAGTGTACATATAGGGGATTTCCAAATTTCAGGTGTGTGTGAGTGTCAAACTCATTCTCAGATTCAGTTTTAGAGTGTAGATGGAAACAGTGAGTGTCAAAGTGTACACAAATCAGTGTCTATGTAACCATTGAACCCATATATCCATAACTCATACATGAAACAATGTCATGAATATCAATTTTACCTATGAATCTCAACTGAAAAATGGAAGGTAAAAGTAAAACCAAAACTTGAATGAAATCCACACAAACAGAATTTGAACAAGTAAAGCCAAAGCCCAATCTCAGTGTTCTAACTTAGACCAACTCAGTGACAACCTGAGTTAGACTCTGAAGAATCAGTACAAACTTGAGAACTCTCTCTCAATCAAAACCTGAAAATGCAAGGGCTGAAATGGAAACCAAATCACCATGCCACAGTGGACAAAACTAGGAAGAAGGATCTGAGAAAGGGAAAAAGGAAAGCAACTAATGCCACAACTGAAACACAACAACCATGTTCAAGTTCAATGAAAACTAAACAAAAAAACAAGGGAAGAACTGAAACCCCAAACTCTTTATTGTTTGAAAACAGGGATGTTAACTCAAAACTGAGAGTTATCTCAGCATTCAAAACCTGAGGGCCACTGCTCCCAGTTCAAAATATCTAAGGAAAAACATAAGTAAGTGATATCAGGTTTAGTAAACCAACTGAATGCAATCATAAAACCCTAAACTGTTAATAAAATATGAGGATAAAATCAACTTCAGTAAACTATTTAGAATCCCTAGTTCCTATCAAAACTCACATTCGAAATCCCCATCATGATACGCACAAAATCTCATGAACTCCTCGCGCATAAAATCTTAACCAAATCCAATATCTAACCTACCTCACAGTGAGAATATAAAAATATAAATCAAGAAAGTCAAAATCAAAATCAGGAAAAACCCTAACTCAGTCTCAGTGTATCAGGGATCCCAATTCTCAAACCCAATAATCAATAAACTCAATTCGAAAGTTCAAAACAGGTGTACACGAATGTTCCCTACTTCTATACGTGTCTGGGGGGGGGGGGTCCATTCGTGTCCAAATTCAAAATGGAACTATCATCTGAAACTGGCAGTGAGGACTGCCTCGTACAGCCATGTCGAGTCCAATAGGACTCGACACACAACACGAGAAGGGTCGTATCCATGTCCAATGATAGAGTGGGTCTAGGGCTAGGGAATAGACACCCTGAATCGGGTCGAGACCGTGTCGTGTCCGAACTGAATGTGCGTATCAGTGAGGGCAAATTCCCGTACGTGCACACAGTGCGTGTCTAGTGCGCGCATGTTTTCTCCTCGTGTAGTGAATCATATGCTCCCAAAATTTGGAAGCATAGTGTCCATGATTGCCCCGAGGTGTGTGCCAAGTATCATGTCCAGAGGTGCTATGTCGTGTCCTACAGGACACTCGAGCAGCAGGGAAAACCCTAGCCCGCGCGCAGGGCGTGTTCGTGTCCTCGTGTGGACACGACACGACACAGAAATACTAAAGTAGGTTAGGGAAATCATAAGACACATCATTACGAACATTTCCATTCAAAAATATTCCAAAAACAGTAAAGAAATGTCCTCTGTGGCATTTCATCGAACACCTATACCTAGGTGTTGATACGTGTCCGATACGGACTCCAAATGGACACGAAATTTACCCAAATTTTAGGGACAACTAGGGGACTCCTAGATCTAGTCCAATATGCAAAGAAATTGGAATTAAAATACAATTTAAGGTGTTTTACCTATAGGTGCAATTAGCATGAAAAAGCTTTAAATGGGGGGTGTTCTTCTTGATAGCCCAATGCTCCAAATTGATCCCAAACTGAAATGGCTCTCCACCAACAGTCCATAAACATCAATTAGAACCCAATGCAAAAGACTAGGACGAAAAAGGAGGTTAAATGAATAAAATGAGAATTTTGAAGAAGGGAACAAACCTTGGTTTTGTCAAATGAAGAAATGATATAAAGGAGGCAAGAACAATAGGAGGAGAGATTTTATAGGGTTGGGAATGAACTAGTGGCTGGTCATAAAGGATAAATTTAGGGTTAAGGTTTCAAGTCATGGGCCATGGGCCAACTAGCACTAGTCTAGAAATCAATCTCCCAAGCCTCAAGCCTATTGACCAATTCACTAAGCCTTCTATTCAAGTCTTGATTCCTACATGACTAACTTAGATTGACTTAAGTTAGACTAGGGTCTGACCATGCTAATCAAGTCATCTTAACTAGAGTCCACATCTAGGTTAGTCTCTTAGTCACAACTAGTAAAAGTCAAAATCAACAATCGTCAATCTAATAAATAAATAATTAATTCTAATAAGTCAAAATGACCAAATTATCCTTAGGCTAAAAATAATAAATAAAAATCCCAATCACATGGTTAGGCTCTAGGGCAGACAGCCTCTACGGTTTCACTGGCTGCACATTAAAATCACAAGTCATGATTTTTAAATAGTTTTAAAATGATTAAAAATTACCAAAAATCATATTATTATTTAAATATCATAACTAAATAAATTAAAACACAAAATTTTAAAATTACCCTCATTTAGAAAGGGTATTACACGTATGAAGACCCGCGACCTGTCTATTCGCCTTGGCTTTTTCTGATTTCTCCTTGTATTGAGGAGTATCCATCTTCTCCAACATCTCCTCATAGTACTCCGCCCGGATCCAGTCCTTCTTCATACGAAGGTCGTACACCGTATCCCGTATCTTCTTCCCGGCGGCGGCTTTGTAGGTTCTGCAGATCGCCTCTTCGCGATAGGGGGGCCACCAGAACGTCCTCTGACATACACATTCAAATATCACATAATTAAAATATTAATGAATTAAAGAATAATTAATAATTAACCAAAATATATATACCCTCATCTCGTCGAGCCAGACGTACTACCTATCCTGAGGCACCTCAGAAAAATTGAGGTAGGGGCCATGGTAGTTATCGCGGATAATACGCCCTAGAATCCGGGCAACATCCCACAAAAAAAATCTATAAAGAAGCAACGACTGGATTATTGACTTGAATAAATAAAATAAATTTAATAAATTAACTTAAATTTACTTACGATTCACCCGCGGGCCATATCTCTCGTCAGAACTCGCCCATCGGCCTCTCTGGTAGCGTCGGAGGATCCGAAGGTCCGTACATGTACTCCCCGGTAATAGGATGAAACTGAATTCGAGGGTACTCCGGGGCCCACCGTGTAATAACTGCTGGGTCCGTTGCTGCATCTGCTGATGCATCCACTGGTGCATTCGGTGGCGGAATGAATCCTCTAGCGGATGGAGTCACAGGCCTCGACGAAGATGACGGTGGCACGGAGGTAGATTGACGGCGGGAAGAGTTTGTGCCCGGGCTCTCCAGGTTGGGATCTGAGGTCACATCCGGGGAATACGTTTGGCGACCACGACCGCTACCACTACGCCCACGCCCACGACCACCACCACCACCACCACCACTACCACCACCACCACCACCACCACCACGACCACGGCCAGCACCACCAGTACGAGTGCTCGCAACCATGTCCTGTAAATATAACACATAAACATAATTAATAATATAGAAGTATAAATAAATATAAAACTAAACTAAAATATTTATACCAGCAGTAGGGTGACGAGTGTCGTCCAGACGAGTTGGACTAGGAGTGCCATCTGCAAAAAAAAATCATACAATAAGTAGATGATCGAATGACAAAAACATGAACTGAAATAAGAATACAGAAGTTTAATTTAAACTAAATCATCCTCGTCCTCGGCCTCGGCCTCGACAAAAACATGAACTGAAATATACCGATATTTAATCATCGTCATCGTCCTTGTCCTCGACCTCGTTTTCATTCTCATCATCATCCTCATCCTCATCGTCGACTTCATCTGTATCCTCATCCTCATCAAGTTGTTGTTGTTGTTGTTGTTGTTGTTCTTCTTCTTCTTCTTCTTCTTCTTCTTCAGTCTCAATACTTGGGACAAGACGCCTCTTTCTCCCCTGGTTGACATCTAAGTCTTGTATATCAACCTCTTCCTCCCCTCTATTTTCCTCAGCAGGAGGTATATCAACCTCTAATTCAATATCCATGATATCCGACTGTTGTCCCAAGTATTGGGGCTTTTCAATCTCATCCTCTTGGTATGCTGGGTCTCCAATGTTGAATGTATTTCTAGATTTAATCTTGCATACTACCCACCAGTCAAATTGATCTCTACGATGCCTTGGGTAGCTTGTATCGTAGACTTGAACAGCCTGACTTGATATCGCAAACGTGTTAGACCCTCTATACCTCCTGCGATAATTTATATCGACGAATCCAAATTGTTTATCGATTCTCCAACTGATATTTGGTGTCGTATCGAACCACTCACATTTGAACATCACAATATGCATATCATATGGGGCACTATATTGTAAATCTATAATATCCCGAAGCACTCCATAATAGTCAAAGCCCGACTCGTCGTTATAGATGGTGCCTCTTATGCAAACACCAGAATCCTTAGTACTGAAGTTGTCATTGACAAATTCGGCATTTATAGCATGCTGAGTTGCCTTAAACTTGAAGCCATTAACGACATAGCCTGGCCAAGTCTTCACATGCTTCTTCGTTCCTAATGCCAAATAACGAATGCTCTCATTTGTGAGTGTTGTTTCAGGCAATAAAACCTGTAAACAAATAATGATAATTTAAATGTTTTACTTGCATATATTTTAATGGTAGCCGTATAACATATTATCTCAGTTACTTACGTATTTTCGAAACCATGTCGGAAAGTTACAATCAACCTCTCTTTGAAGTCCCTCATCGGTAATATCGGGTGTCCTTATTTTGACTTCATCTCTAAATACACTGTTAGAGAGAATAAAAATAAGTGTAGTCACTTACTTCACCAAATTAGAGATTATAACGAGGTGTAGTCACTTACTTCTCCAAATCTCTCACTTCTTGTATGTCACAATTTAACAAGACATATCGGTGCGCGGTATCATACTCATCGTCAGTCAACCACCGTTTCTTACTAGCCCCAATAGGCTTGTCCCTTAAATTGAATATACCTCCATCCTCAACGTCTTCGTCATTCCTTTGAGGTCTATTTCGATTTGTCTCGACATGAGTATCAAAATAAATGGATCAGAAGTTTAACATCTCCTCGATAAGATATGCTTCGCATATCGAAGCCTCTATTTGAGCCTTGTTGCTACTTTCTTCTTTAGATGGTATAGGTACCTAGAAAGACAAATTATCTTAAGAATTAATATTGAATTATAAAATTCCACTTAAATTATATCAATTTTTATTTACCTTTCAAAGGGGTACATCCATCGATAATGAACATATTCACCAACACGGGCTTCGTATGGTAGATGAATCGGTAGATGCTCCATGCGGTCGAAAAAGCCCGATAGAAATATTTTCTCTTACTTACAAATTGTTAAGACAATCTTTTCCTCAAGTTATACCATATGTTGCACCATCAGCTTAGTTGAACAGATATCCCTGAAGAATGTAGACAGCTTGGCCAATGGAACCCATACAGCAAAAGACAACAACTCTCTCAAAGCAATGGACAGTATTAATCTTTCCATAAATATGTGGCAGTCGTGACTCTTTATTCCTGTTAGCTTGCGTTCATTGAGATTAACGTATCTAGACAAATTTGACACATAGCCGTCGAGAAATCTTAAAGTAGATATCCACTTGCAGATTATTAATCTATCTTCCTTGCTCAATGTATATGGCGCTATAGGCTTAGTTAATTGTCCACCAGCTCCCCTTTGTATCAAGTTTAGATCATGATATTTTCATATCTCGGCCATGTCTTGTCTTGCTTTTGGATTGTCCTTCGTCTTTTATTTAATATCCATGACGGTATTGAAGACATTATCGAACACATTCTTTTCGATATGCATGACATCAAGATTATGCCTTATAAGATTATCTTTTCAATAAGGCAAGTCGCAGAAAATACTCTGTTCGGTCCAGTTATGGCTTTGTCCGAAACCCTCGACACGATTGTTCGATAGATCTTCCATTGCGGTGGGCAATTCCTTTACAACTTCCCAGATATTGTATCCCGATAATCTGGTAGAAGGATCAAGAAATTCTTGTTTTCTAGATCTGAACACGTCCTTGTTCTTTCGCCAATGATGGCTCACGGGCAGAAATTGACGGTGACAGTCAAAGAAAGAAGTTTTTCCTCTATGCCTAAGGCGGAACGCCTTACTACTTTCCATGCATATCGGACAAGACATGTTGCCGTGCGTACTCCATCCCGACAGCATATCGTATGCTGGAAAATCATTGATTGTCCACATGAGTGAAGCTCTCATCTGAAAGTTCTGCTTCCTGGAAATATCATACATCGTGACGCCGATCTCCTACAGCTGTTTCAGCTCATCCACCAATGGCTGTAAATATATATCGATGTTTTTCATCGGATTTTTGGGACCGGGAATGATAGCTGTCAAGAACATATAAGGAGTCTTCATACACATCCATGGTGACAAATTATAAGGGGTAAGAATGATCGGCCAGCATGAGTATTGAGATCCTGACTGTTCGAAAGGGGCGAAATCAACAGAACATAGCGCAAGGTGTACATTTCTAGGCTTTGCAGCAAAATCTGGATGACACAAATTGAAATATTTCCACGCCTCTCCATCCGAAGGATGTGATAATTCTCCTTCGTCCTTTATGCGTTCTTCGTTGTGCCACGTCATATGTTTCACTGTATTCAGAGATATACACATCCTCTGTAAGCACTTCGTGATCGACAAGTAATGCATATACTTGTAAGGACGTCATTTTTTAGTTGACTTTCCTATTCCCTGTACTGGCTTGTAACGACCCGTATTACAGAAGCTGCAACTTTTTAATACTTAATTCTCTTTATAGTACAAATGCAACCGTTGCGACAACAATCTATATTCTTGTACCCCAGTCCCAGTTGTCGGACCATCATCTTTGACTTGTAGAAGTTTTTTGGGAGCTCTTTTGATTCCTTCGGTAACACCACCTTGATTAGTTGTGTGATCCGATCATAGCAAGCTTGTGGCAAGTTAAAATCAGACTTTATGTTCAGCAACCGCATCGTCACTGACAGTACGGAATGAGTCTCACAACCAGGATATAGAGGAGTATCTGCGTCCTGAAACATATCATAGAACTCCTTCGCCTCGGGATTAGGATCCTTCGGATCAAAATTAGGCCCTGCCGTATCATACACCATATCTTGTGCAAGGTTCTGCAGGTCTCCATAATCAACAGAGCATCTTTCGTCTTCGAGGACATCCATTACAACATTATCATCAAAAGCATAAGTAGTAGCTTCCGTAGCCTGTCTTTCCAAATATAATTTACCTTGCGATGACCACAGGCCGTAATCACGTACGAAACCCTTACGGGTCAAATGATCTCTCACAGTCACCACTTCTTCGTAACGTCTATTGTGACAATTAACACATGGACACTTGATTTTGTTACCGTCCATGTACTGAGCTTTGCTCATGGCATACTTAAGAAATACTTCAACGCCTGCCTGAAAATCGTCACTCACACCAATTCTGCTCTCGTGTTGCCGTTTGTACATCCATGTATGATCAACAAAGTAACGATTCATCCTCGATTTGGATGGTAAAATCTGTATCGTAAGACAAACTAAACGTAAGAATAGCCCAATACCAATACTCATATAGGATTAGGGTTAGGGTTAGGGTTAGGCTCCGATGCTGATACTCATAGGATAGTCCGATATCAATACTCATAGGAATAGCCCGATATCGATACTCATAGGAATAGTATGACACCGATACCGATTTCGATACTCATAAGAATAGTCCGATACCGATACCGATACCGGGACATGCCAAACTATATCGGTATCGGACAGTATCGGACCGGTATCGGTCAGTATCGGGTATCGGTCAGTATCGGAGTGGGACATGCCAAACTGTACACTACTTATACGTTGCTACACTACGTACTATATCATCTTGATTAATTGTACATTAATCTTGGTTATCAACTCTTGACCTTGATTGATGATCATGATCAAGAATTAATAATCCTGAATTAATTATAATTATTATTGACTAATTCCTAGCTAGTTAACTACCTTCCAATTTAGGATTGGAATTCTAATATAAATATTACATATAGCCCGATACCGATATTCATATAGGATTAGGGTTAGGGTTAGGCTCCGATGCTGATACTCATAGGGATAGTCCGATATCGATACTTATAGGAATAGCCCGATACCGAGACTCATAGGAATAGTTCGATACCGATAACGATTTCGATACTCATAAGAATAGTCCGATACAGATACCGGGACATGCCAAACTGTATCGGTATCAGACAATATCGAACCAGTATCGGTCAGTATCGGGTATCGGTCAGTATCGGAGCGGGACATGCCAAACTGTACACTACTTATACATTGCTAAACTATGTTCTATATCATCTTGATTAATTGTATATTAATCTTGGTTATCAACTCTTGACCTTGATTGATGATCTTGATCAAGAATTAATAATCCTGAATTAATTATAATTATTCTTGACTAATTTCTAGCTAGTTAACTACCTTCCAATTTAGAATTGGAATTCTAATATAAATATTACATATAGCCCGATACCGATACTCATATAGGATTAGGGTTAGTGTTAGGGTTAGGGTTAGGCTCCGATGCCGATACTCATAGGGATAGTCCGATATCGATACTCATAGGAATAGCCTGATACCGATACTCATAGGAATAGTCCGATACCGATATCGATTTCGATACTCATAAGAATAGTCCGATACCGATACCGGGACATGCCAAACTGTATCGGTATCAGACAGTATCGGACCGGTATCGGGCAGTATCGGGTATCGGTTAGTATCGGAGCGGTACATGCCAAACTGTATACTACTTATACGTTGCTACACTACGTTCTATATCATCTTGATTAATTGTACATTAATCTTGGTTATCAACTCTTGACCTTGATTGATGATCTTGATCAAGAATTAATAATCCTGAATTAATTATAATTATTCTTGACTAATTCCTAGCTAGTTAACTACCTTCCAATTTAGAATTGGAATTCTAATATAAATATTACATATAGCCCGATACCGATACTCATATAGGATTAGGGTTAGGGTTAGGCTCCGATGCCGATACTCATAGGGATAGTCCGATATCGATACTCATAGGAATAGCCCAATACCGATACCGATTTCGATACTCATAAGAATAGTCCGATACCGATACCGGGACGTGCCAAACTATATCGGTATCGGATAGTATCGGACCGGTATCGGTCAGTATTCCCTCCCCGACAGTATCCCCTCCTCGACCTCCTTCCCCACCCCCCTCCCCGACAGCACCCACCCCCCACCTCCCCTCCCCCACCCCCACCCCTCCCCGACCCTCCTCCCCGACTGCAGCCCCGTCCCGACCCCCCTCCCCCACCACCCCACCCCTCTCCGACCCCCTCCCCGACAGCACCCCCTCCCCGAACCCCCTCGCCACCCCCCTCCCGGACCCCACTCCCCAACCCCCCTCCCCGACAGCACCCACCCCCTCCCCCACCCCCACCCCCTTCCCGACAGCACCCCTCTCCGACCCCCCTCCCCCACCCCCTCCCTGACCGCACCCACCCCCCTCCCCACCCCCCCGATCCCCCTCCCCGACCCCCCTCTCCCCACCCCTTGGCCCCGGCGACAGTCGACCGCATCCCCCGAAACCACCTCCTGAAACCCTAAATAGAGAGAAAGGGAAAAAGAGAGAAAGAGATAGCTTACCTACGAGATCGACGAAGGGAGAGAGATCGCCAGAAGGAGTGAAATCGCCGGAGGGAGTGAGATCGCCGGAGAGAGAGGGGGGAAGAGAGAGAGTATGTTTGGGGGGAATGAAAAATTCCCCTCCATCGGTTCAATTTAAGTTAGGGTACAGTATTTTAGCGACGAATATATCCGTCGCTAGTTAGTCACTAAATACCCACTAGATTACCGACGAAACGTCCGTCGCTAGTTAGACGCTAATTTATTATGCCATTTTTTTTTCAGATTTTGCTGCCAAAATGTGCGACATATTAGCGACGGAGATCAATCCGTCGCTAAATTTTCGTCAAATTAGCGACAGAATTGCGACTGATTTTGACACAAAAAGTAAAAAATTTATCCATTGCTTTCTGACGGTAGTCCGTCACAAGGTAGTCGCTAGTCCGTCGCTATTAGCGATGGATAAGATTCGTCGCTAATATTTCGTCGCCAAGTTGCTGTATTTTAGTAGTGTATCAGAGCGAGTTATATAGGTAAAGCAAGGTAAAATTGCTATTATTGTCTTTAATGTTACATAGATCACACATGGCAACTGTGAAATTCACAAGTGAAGGCCAGGCCACAAACAGACCCCCACTGTTTGATGGTACCAACTATACTTACTAGAAAACACGGATGAGATTTTATTTGAAGTCACTAGAATTTAACCTCTGGTCAATTGTTATCAATGGCTACAAAAAGCCCACTATTACATATATTCTTACTTCCTCTATTATTAACAAGCCTTATTATAGTTACACGAAGGAAGATAAGAAGTTAGCTAGACTTGATGCAAAAGAAATACATGCTTTCTATTGTGCTGTAGACATAAATATATTGAATCATATTTCTACTTGCACTACATCTCATGAATTCTGGAAACTGGTTGAAGCTACTCATGAGAACAAGTTTGAAAGTGAAGGTAGAAACATTAAAGAAGAAGAAAATCCTTGCATGATGGCATCGGGATTTGAGGTGCAACATAACTCCTTATTTGAAGAAGAGCTTGCATGCCACAACTACAGAAGATCAGACCACATGATGAAAGATTGTTGTACTACTAAAAAGACGAATTGCTGTAAATAATTAAATGAAGGAAGATCGTTGTCTGACAAGTACGCTACCATGAGCATAAGGTGTGAAAGTGAAGCAAACAATTCTGTATAAGAAGAGAGATCTCATCTACCTACAAATATATGCACAATGACATTATCTAACGAGGTACAAAATAGTTCTCTTTATAGTAAATTTTCTTATGATGGGTTATCTGATGCTTTTAGTGATCTATTAGAAGAATGTAAGAAAGTATTAGATAAGTATAAGTAGTCTCAAAAAGAGGTTAAGGCTTATAAGATTGAGAATGAAAGGTTGTCCTCTCTATTTAATTAGATTAGAGACATTGCCACTGCTAGTAACACAGATGCGTATGCACGATTAAGCTGAGTCTGCATGATGCTAAAGAATGCGTTAATAAGATGACATAAAAGCATGCAAAACTCAATGAATCTTATAGTATTGCTACACTGAGAATAGACTCATTAATTGCTAAGTATAATGAGGCTTGCACAATCTCTAAAAAGTTGGAGATAAGATTGGGTAAACAAGTTGTTCAAACCAAGACACAGTCATATACAAGGCATGTGACACAACCCAAGATTCAAAAAGGATTAGCACATCTAAGGTTAAACATAACCATGCTTTTTATTATAGTCAACCACACAAGACATGTCACACCACATCAAGTTCTCATATTGTTGCACCGAGCACTAATGCTTATGCTGCTTGTCATTATTGTGGTATGAATGGACACATTTTTAGTCATTGTCAGATTAGAAAGATGGTTGATATAAATACCTGGGTTTCCAAAGCTAACCAATGTGGATCAAAGTTTACTTGGATACCAAAGTCTTCGCCTAATACTGTAGGTGGAGCATCCTGTACTAAGCTATATAACCATAGAACATGTTGGTGATTGCAAAGCTTCAAAGGTCATCTTCCAGGCAATTGCACCAACACAAGTGTGGTCACTAGAACCAATTCAGTAACATGCTAAGCGATTCTTCTTAAATGGTTAGAACTATAGAATCTTGCATGGCTTTAATGAATTTTTACTATTTCTTACTAGAAGTGTTTTTTTTTGTTATCTTATATAAACTAGTGTGATACATGTTTCTAGTATGCTTAGGTTAATATTCTTGAAATACAGTTGCATGGCTAGTTACTATCTCAAATATTTTATCATACTAAGTAGCCTTTCTATTTGTCTGACATTTTTTTATCCATGCATATCTTTTGTCTTTATTTATATGCACATCATTTTTATGATCTTGTGTTTCATTTTTCTAATTTATTAGTTCACATTTTTTTAGTATATATCTTTTATATATTTACCTCAATAGTGCACTATGAAAGCTTCTTGAAAAATAGTTTTATTATCTTAATCATGATGATCATTTCTTATTCATTCTTTGGGTATTTACTTTTTTTTATAGTTAGGGATTCTAGTTTTTGATGATGTTTGATAATAATGAATATATTCCTTTTAATTTAAGTTCTTAAAAGTAGAGATCATTTTGGATACAAGCCTACAAAGGGTCTGTCTGTCACCAAAGCTGTGGCTAAAGCGAAGCGATACTAAAGCATCGCCAGGTGGACCTCTGTTAGCTGGGATAGTGCCCTTACCCTTACAGCTAACCCAAAATGTTCAATTCTTTATAGAATTAAGATTTATTAAGGTCTACTTGTAACTATTCTCTAGTTCTGGATCCAGGGCACTGAACCCAGTCCCTAGGTCCAGAATACATCAACGTATCTAGGCTATATATTTTGATTTATAAATGCTTTATATTTTATTGATTTTGTAGCACATATAAGGATACATGTAATTGATACGTCTTATGCTTATAGCTACAAATGATTTAAATTTTTGTGTTGTTTGAGATCGTTCAATTCTAGTGAATATAATTATAAAATCATAATATTTTGTATTCTCTAATCTTAGATTGATCTCATCTCTAAGAAAAGAGATAAATTTCGTCTTTAGATTTGAACTTTCATTTTGATGGACATATTATATTTTAATATTTTCACATATGTTGATCTATCTTGTCTATTATAAGATACTATTGCAATAGATCAATTTATGTCATCTTTTGACTTATATAATTATTCATCATATATCGATTTATATATGCCAAATTGAAATATCTTTTGATTGTTTCATCTTAAGTGTTCATTTATTGGATCCCTTTACTTGCCTAAATATGATATTTTTTCTTTAAAAAAGTTTGGAACCTTATATGCATTGATCAAAGGGATAAAAGATGCATATCTCGAATTTTCCTTGGATCTTGTGATTATGTTATATACTTTATGCATATAAATGCTTTTTGAACTAGATACACATATCTAAGGGGAAACAAATTCATATATACCCCCAATATATGGTATACCTAGTTCGTCATGGTCATATACTCTTTTATATCTTATTGATTTGGTCATTGTACTTTAATTTAGAGTTGGTTTATAAGAGCATATATATTTCTTCCAAACAGTATCTCAAACAGTTTGAGTATGTGATCTTGTTTGCTGAGTTGATGTATTCAAACTCCTTTTATTATGCATTTTCTATCATTTCAGTATGTATTGTTTCTTTTTGGTATGCACTTCTGTGTTTTATGCTTAGCACAATATATCTTAGCTGATGCTTCATTCATAAAATTGCCTATAAACTTTATGTTATTTCTTTATATTATCTCTGCGTTTCTTCAACGTTTGTTTCCTATGCATGAATTGCGGGGTAGCGTCTCTTTTTGCAATTGTATTGGTAAGTGACAACGGGGGAGAAAATGATCTAACCTCATTTTCAGGACAATGTCTACCAACAGAAGACAGTACAGAATAGTACAAGTACATACAGAACAATACCTTACAAATTGTGATATTTTAGTCAAATCAAGATCAAGATGTTATATCGGTCAAGGTTTGTCAATTATCAAAATGAGGGAGATTGTTGGCCCATTGGTCATGGTCAAACCTAATTCTAATAATTGATCTAACCCTATCTCGATATAAGGGCTATTTGGACGATCTGCTCAACCTGCTACTGCTACCGTTCAAGACTTGGAACCATTTTACCATTTAGTCTGTATTTTTGTCTCAATGTATTTTTAAAATTTATTGAGTCTAGGAATACAATTTTTATCGAGTCATACTGGAAAATAGGCAACCCCAAAAATATTTTCAAAATATCCTATGTTTTGAAAATAAACCCACTTACAAAAGCTCCTAACTGCTTGACTTCTCAAAAGCCCAAAAACCTGAATTACAAAACCTTAACCAAGCAATACTGGACCAACATAATTCGGCCTGAGTACGGCCTGAATTCGGCCCGAGTTCGGTTAGTGGAATGTTGGCATTTGAATCCAGTCTCTCTGCAGTTATGCGTGCAACGACTATCTGCCGAGATTCTCTCAGAGAATTCTGCCTGAATTCTACCTTCGAAAAACCTATAAATAGAGAAATTTTTTTTGCCATTTCAATACACTAATTCATTCTTTCTTCTTTTCTCTCTAAGCCTACTACGGTCTTCCAAAAGCCTTCTAAGTTTTTATTTTCTAATCCCAAGCCAGTTACAATCCTCTAGTCTATTTGCTAGTGCAATATAGTCTAGAAGTTTTAGAGTGATTATAATCAGAGGC
Organism: Iris pallida; assembly: GCA_029216955.1. NCBI lineage: Eukaryota > Viridiplantae > Streptophyta > Magnoliopsida > Asparagales > Iridaceae > Iris > Iris pallida. The sequence continues at coordinate 1,322,702 of JANAVB010044816.1, read as the reverse complement.
TTGATTGAAGATAGACACTTTACAATTGAAGTTGGTCAAGTGCTTCGGATCAAAGCTCGCGTTGTAGAAGTTGTAAGAACTTAGCATGAAAACTTGCTGTATTTTTTTATACTGGATTTCAACTGGAAGCTAAAGTTCTACCGACTGGATTAGTCCTCATAAGAGAAAAATCAGTATACATCCTTGTGTTTGCGTTTGCTCTCTGCTCTCTACTTTACATTTTTATATTTGTGATATATTTCTGTGATCTTGCTACTAACAATTTTTTAATAGCTAATTTTCTGCTGCCTACTCTATTCACCCCTCCTCTAGAGTATATTGCTTTACATCTCGTTCCAACATACAAGATATACTATACAATATGCAATATAACAAGGTCTAAGGTCTGATCACTTGTTTACTTGGTACTTTCTCGCCCGACTACTAGACATGGAATACCATGTTCAAGTATAACACAATAAACCGGTAAACATGAATTTACTAACCCGTGTAACGAACATGTCAAGAATAAAATATGTATCACTAATGATGCAATTATAGTAGTTAATAATATTGGAAACAAATAAGAATTGTACTCGCCTGGGTCCTTAGCTGGTGAAAGATATAATACCATTGCGTCCAGAATAGTCCATTTGACTAGGGTCGATGTCAAGAAGTCCGAAAACGAGATCTGATTAGTCACGGACCATGGATAATCTAATTTGAGAGGATTTGGTTAAAGGAGAAACTATTTCAAAAATATATATCTGATAAAAATATTAAGAAAATATCTACGTACACTTTTTGAGAAAGATAAAGTTTATATATTTTTAAACCCCCTTTCAAAGATAATGCCAAGTTTAAGACATTTTAAATCCATACAAAATTAGATTATATTTGAAAGTCCTTGGGAAAATATATCTTGACAAAATTTTTTAAATTTCAACAAAACCTATAATTTTAACAATATTATAAAAACCCAAAAGTATACTAGGACCAAGGCCAAATTTATTTGAAATAAAATGTTTAAACTTCTTTTTGTCGGGCTTAAGGCCTAAAACAGAAAAATAAAAATCCATATACATATATATAACAAACCACTTAATAGGCCTGTATGTTTGCACCCACAAAACTATTTTTGTCTAAAATAAAGAAACTGAATAATTTATTTAGTTATTTAGATAACATATTATTCAAGAGCCAAATGATCAAAATTTAACATACTATTTTTTAAAAACCAAGTACACCTTTGAAAACTGGCCTGTCCAAAGAATTTTTAATTGAGAGTCCATTTTTGAATATAAATGTCCATATCAAAAATATATGTATTGAATCTCATTTTGTAAGATATATACTATAAAACTCGTTTAAAAGTCTATAACCATAAAACCCTTTTCTAGTAATATGAACTTTTGGAAGAAATATACTTACATAATTTATCAATTATTTCAAAACATCTATTTATCAAAACCTACAAGCATAAATATTTAGCCCATCAAACTAAATACTTTTAGGCCCACTAATTATATATATATTTATATATATATATATATATATATATATATATATATATATATATATATATATATATATATATATATATATATATATATATATATATATATATATATATATGCGTGCGTGCGTGCGTGCGTGCGTGCGTGTATATATATATATATATATATATATATATATATATATATATATATATATATATAATACCCATTATTATGAGTCTAATATTTAAGAAAACTATTTATTAGTTAAAACCCATAATATATTCCTCAGCCTATTAAATTAATCCAACTTTTGAAATCATTTAAATGAACCCAACCCATAAAAAAAAGAAAATCAAAACCAAGTTCTAATAACAGGAAAGATAAAGGAGAGAGTACCATTGGAGAAAAATGTCGAGGGAGGAGAAGCGAGTGGAGAGCTCACCGGAGCTCCGAAGATAGGCGTTCGCGGGGTCAAGACGCGAGGATGGGGTGCTGGCACGGGTTTGATAGGGCAGTATCGCCGACAGCACCGATGTCTCGGAGGGTGGATAAAGGCTGGCGCGGTGGCGCAATTGCATGCGACGGGGGAACGGTCTCGCGGCTAGCGGCGAGTGGTGGCGGCCACGTACGAGTACGATGACGACAGTCAGGTGGCACTGCGATCGCGTCGCACTTGCCACCAGTCGACGGAAGAAACCGCCAGAGTCATGCCTCTGCTGGGACGACGTAACGACGTGGAAGCGATCGCGCGAAGGAGGTATGAGCGGCGGAGAGGGGTATGGCGGTGGTGATCTTGATGATAGTGGGGCTGCAGGTGTCATCCAGTCCGGTTCGCCCGTAAACTAGACCGGGCCCGCCCAAGCCCGCTCCCATAAAGCCCAACCCGACCCGCCCAAACCCGCCATTCTATTGGTCTGGGCAAGTTTCAATAAACTGAGCCCGAGTCCGTCCAGGACCGGCCCGATTTTTTAATATCAAATGGTCGGCCCGCTCAGGCCCGGCCCGCCCGAGCCCGGGCCGGGCAGGGACAGACCGGCCTGCTGAACCAGATTTTAGTTTTTTGAATATTTGGGCCCCCATTTACCAAAATGCCCCCACTATTTGACTGTTTAGGCGATATTTTGGTCATTTTGCCAAAAATGACAAAAAAAACCTTTCCAACAACTCTATTTGGAGGGTAGGGGATAATTTGGCTTCAAAAATTCCTATAAATAGGCCATAAATTTCAATTTTCAAACACAAACCAGTCATTCCATAGAAAAAAAATTCAAGCTCACAAGAAGGTTTCAAGAAGCAATTTCGGTGCTCTACAACTCCCGATCATGCTCCCAAACCAAACAATTTCGGTGTTCTACGAGTTTCCAATTATTTTTTTCTTTATTTCACATTTACAAAATAGTTTTCTTTCCTCCATCGCTACCTTTTTTGAGTAAAAGTTAATTTTTAATTTATTTTATTTTTGGTATCCTTTCTCTTTCTAATTGTTTTTCTATTTTTATTTGTTTATTTAAAATGGTCGGACAAGGTTCAAACCAACCTACCGATGCTGTCGGACATACTTTTGAATATGATAATACTTTTTTTGAGCAAAATCCTATTTCTGAGGATTTAATTGGTTCACCTCATGAAGTTGCTAGCACTATCCAAAATATTGTAAAGAGGAAGCAAAAACCAAAGTATTGGGATTTTTTTATTATTCCTAATGAAATTAAACCTGATGGCACAGTTGTTTTGGATCAGAAAGGTAAACCATTTCCGTACGCGGCACAATAAAAGAAATGTTCTCACATATACAAATGGAATAGGAAAGGTGGCACGGGTACCATATCAAGGCACCATGATACCTGCTATGGCCCGAGCTCAATTTCGGCGACCCAAACTCAGATAAGTTTTGGAGGCGCCATGGGTTATTCAATGAGTACATTTTCCTATTCAGCTGTCCGTCATAAAACTGAATTTACTATATATATTATTGCTGATGAATTTTCATTCACTTCGGGTGAAAGTGAATCTTTATATGATTATGCCACAATTTTTTCAAATCCATGTTTTAGTAAAGTTACTAGAGGCGCTGCTAGAAAGAGGCTAAGAGACTTTTTAAGGAAATAAAAGTTGCTTTAAAATAAACATTGTCGCATGTTAGTAAAATTTCTATTACTTCTGATATTTGGACAAGTAACAAAATTGTGCTTCTATTTGTATCACGGCACACTACATAGATTTATAATGGATGTTGCAAAAGCGCACCTTCTGTTTAAAAACTTTGGAATTTCCACACACGACCTCTGCAATTGCAGGTGCTATTTCAAAACACGTACGTGACTTTGATATTCACCATAACATATTATTTGTATCTTTTGATAATGATAGTAATAATAATTTTTCTATATCTTCATTGTCTTTACTATTTTAACCTATTTTGGAAGGTAAATTATCGCATGTTAGGTGTGCTTGCCACATTATTAACTTAGCTGTAAAAGAATGTCTCGAATTTTTTAGTACACATGTAGAGACTCTTAGAAATTGTTTACACAGCTTGAACACGTCTCCAAGTAGGCAACAAGCTTTTAAAACCACATGTGCACATTTTAATATTCGTTTTAGAAGATTTGTTAAGGATGTACAACATAGATGAAATTTAACATATTTAATTTTGAAATCCGCAATTCCCTTTAAGGATGTTATTACATATTTTGGCAATATGGATCAGAATTTTAAATATAGAGTAACTGAAGATGATTGGATAGTTGCTTGTTCTATTTATGAATTTTTAGAAACTTTTACAATGCTACACGTACTCTTTCGGGTGTTTATTATCCTACTTCTTGTTTAGCTTTATGGAAACTTTGTAACATGTGTTACTTATTTTCTAAATGTATAAATGTTTATAATTTTGACTATGTTGTAAAAAAAGAAGCTAAATTCACTAAATATTGGGGTGATGTACCTCTTTTATATTGTTTGTCTTTCATTTTTGATCCTCCGATCAAATTAGTGGGTGTAGAGGCTTTGTTAGATGACTATGCAGAAAACATGGATATTGATGTTATTGACTTGAAACTAGAACTAAAGGTAGTGTTGGAAAGATTAGTAATGCTTTATGAAGACAAAGTTGTGTCGACCCGACCAACTTAAGTGAGTACTAGTAGTAGCTTTGGCATAGTCGACCATGCCACTCATATACTAAAAAGGAAGAAACAAAAACACTCTTTCCAACCCACTCAAGAGTTGTCTTTATATCTAAGTTCTTATAAAGAAGAAGAGGAATCTTTAAATCACTTCACCATTTTAGAATGGTGGAAAAAATACGACAAAAGATTTCTTGTACTTTCTACCATAGCACGTGATCTACTAATGGTCCCGGTGTCCACGGTAGCATCGGAGTCATGTTTTAGAGTAGGATCAAGGATTTTGAGCGTAAAGAGGAGTCGATTGAAGCCAGGTATCTTGGAAGCTTGTGTATGTGTTATAGATTAGATTTTAGCAGAAAAAGAATCCAAAACAAGAGATGTAAAATAGCTGATATTAACGAGCTAGGCTTCAAATCGCTTATAATGGATGAAGCTTTTGTAACCGAGGATGAAAAAGAATGACTCAAAGGTATGAGCAAAAAAAAAATAAAAAAAAGGAAACAAAAAAACCAAAAAAACTTTAAAATGACACTTAAAAAAAACTTGGAAAGAAAAACTTAAAAAACTTTAAAACAAGAAACAGAAAAAAATAAACAAAACTAAACTAAAAACTTACAAGAAAAATAAAATAAATTAAAAGAAAACTTAAAAGGAACAAACTAACAAAATAAATTTAAAAAATAAAATAAAATAAAATAAAATAAAAGAAAAGAACATAATTTTTAAAAAAAACTTTAAATCCAATAAAAAACACAAAAAAAAGGGACTGGACCGGCCCGAACCGGCCCGCCCGAGCCCGCAACCCGACCCTCTAGTTGAACCGGACCGGCCCGGCCAGCCCTACCCAAGCTGGGTAATTGGGATGGGCTGAGCTCAGATCCCACGAACAGGGTCGGGCCAGGCTCGGTCTGCTATTGCCTCCGGTCCGGGCTGGGCACGGACCAAGCCCATTTGGGTCAATTTTTTTGGGCTCGGTCCAGCCCGAACCTGACCGAATTACACCTTGGGGTAGATGTGGCTTAGGTGTGGCCGGTCACGGTGGGGTACTGCCGGGGCTGGTGGCAAGCTTCGGTGGTGAGGCGGAGGTGTGTATGGTGGTGGTATTGGTGTTACAATGGTAATGGAGACAGAAAGGGTGGTGGTGGTGATGATGCTGTGGACAAAAGGGAGGCTATGAGGGCTTCGACAGGGTGGTCTGGAACAGAGATGACGGTGGATGATGTCTATCGCCGTGGGGCGCGTGGGGGAACAAAGGTTTGCGGCTCATGGGGAAGGTCATTTTTTTTCGAGCGAGTGCTCCACCTTACCTTGATATATCTTTTCTTCCCAGCCGGCCCTAGGTCATCCCCTATGCCTCCTTGTGTACGTTTATATGGCTTTCTTTTCTTCCCAGCCGGTCCTAGGTCATCCCACATGCCTCTTTGCGCGTGTTTAGGCCTCCAGCCTCCAGCGACGTATAGAGACAAGGAGGACTTCCGGTCCTCTTTCTCTGTCAGCCCTACCCCCTCGTTTCCTTCACCAACTGCCGGTTCTCTATCGCCCCGCCCCTCAGTAGATCATCCGTGCCCTAATCCAGTTTTGATCCCTTCGCTACCGCCCTTTGCTTCCAGCGGACTTTTCCCCTTCCTGGTCCGTAGTTTCAAGGGGGATCAACCCCTCCCTGTGCCGCCATCTGCCGATGGCCTTTTCTCTTCGAGAGCTCGATCCCCAGGCCCCTATTGCTTCAGGATTGGTAGCATGGTAGAGCGCCGATGTGCCGTCTTGCCGACATCACGTACCTTATTGTTTAGCTCCTCGTTCGCCCCTTCTCCCCCATGCTGTCCCCTCATCGCTCCTCTGCTCTGCCCCCTTCCTGAGGCAGGTGGCTTCCCCTGCATCCGACGGGCTTTAGGTGGTCCCGGTGTCTACGGGTGGTGACCCCCCCAAAGTGGCACCCCTTCCCGGTCCCTACAGGATTCTGAGCCTCCTCCGCCTGGACTGCCACGCTCCTTCGTGGAGGTGGTATACGGCTCGCCCGCTCTCCGGCCGGCTCCTCTTCCTTCGTGCCTCTTCTCCGTGTCCGATGGTACCTCGGTCGTCGCTTTCTTAGCAGAGGATGTGGATTCTCTATCCACTCCTTATAGGCTATCTCTTATTGGTAAGTTCACTCTCAAGAGGCTGCCGATCGCTGTGGTGCATAGGGTTATTGGGAATATGAGCTTCGTTGGCCCAATTTCTATCAGCATCATTGACGTCCATCACCTACTGATTCGGCCCTCCCTGGAGGTAGATTATCTAAGATTATGCTCAAAGAAGATCTGGACAATAGCGCAAGCTCCTATGTGGGTGTCCAAATAGGCGGCGAATTTCAATCCTACGAAGGCTTTATCGGTGGCACCAGTTTGGATATCCCTTTCGGGCCTTCCGCTCATCTTTTTTGCAAGGAAAGCCCTCTTTATTTTGGTGCAATGAATTGGTTCCCCTATTATGGTTGATCGAGCAATGTCGGTCGTGTCATGGCCAAGCTATGCCCGCGTGCTCGTGGATGTCGACCTCAGCAATCCGACCCCGCCTCAGATAGTCATTAACCTGCCGAACGACAGGGATATCTGCCAAGACATTGTTTAGGAAGATCGACCACTCGTCTGTGGTGGCTGTCAGTGCTTCGGTCATGAGTCCTCCACATGCCCTACAGCCTAGTAGGAGCCTGATACGACCACAGGTCCCCTTTGGTGGCTGTCACCACCACATTCTAGAGCAAGGGTATTTTGGTAATTGGTAATTTTGTTTGATTATTTTATTATTATTATTTAAATTGATGAATTGTATTAGTGTTTTGTTAAGTGAAACCCTAGAATTATATTCATTAGACGATAGCCATGACAATAGAAGCTTAGTAGAGAGATTATATAACTTAAGTGAGGCTCTAATCAAGCTAGATTAACACTTAGAATCCATTTAGTGATTTAAAACATTAGCCACTTTGGGCCTTTTCCTTAAGTGACCTTAAATTGACATGTTAGGATGGGTTTTAGCCATTTTCACCAAACCCAACCTTAGGAAACCATCTTGGCCAGCCATACTAGGGTTTTCCTTCCTATTTAACACCTATATAGCCTCCTTCTTTCCCCTTTCATTAAAACCATAACCCTAGTTTTGGTGTTCTTCCCCAAATTCCTCCATCGCTAAAATTAACTCCAAATTCACCCTAACCGATTGCATTCTCTTCCCCTTGAAAAGAGGAAGCCTCTATTGGCTATCTAGGAATGATTTATAGCAATTTGGCCATTGGAGCTTGGTGGAAGATCTATTCTAGGGATTTTTATTAGAATTTTAACTCCAAATTGGTAAAAGACTATAAACATAAAAATACCAGATTTCTTGTTGTAGATGCATCCATTTAGGATCCCCCTAGCGGTAGGAATGATTTGAGTCCAATTTGAGTCCATTTGAGGTACGTATCATGGGCGTATCGCTTTGTATCAAATACGTATCTCAAGTATTCGATAAAATACCCCATAGGATATTTTTATCTCCAATTTCTGATATAATTACATATTTGTGATGCTAATATGCTGTGGATTACATGTGTACTAGACTGGGGTGATTTTTAAGTATTTTGGTGGGTGATTTTGGACACGAGGACACACGGCCAGGAGTTAGCTATGTACAGCGGCTTCCCTCCTACTGGGGGCCCTGTTCTCCCTCACCATGCCTTGTTTTTACTACCTAGCCACTAATTTAGGTTGGCCAGGTGACTCACACTCGACCATGGTCTTGGGGCTTCGACACATGGCAAATTCAAGCTGTGGCACGACCCACAGATTTTACTTCTATGTAGTTGAGACCCCCTTTACTGTGCACTTTGATTGTTACTGTCTGCAAACACTCTTCATTAGCATGTTGGACATCTACACACCTTTTCTTCGCTTTGCGCACACATTTCACATCCACATTGCTCACTTGACACTCATATTCACTACATTTCCTCTTTTTTCAAATTTGCATATTAACATGTTCAACCACTGCATTAGTTCACATATCTGTACACTTCATTGACACCATCTACAACACTCATTCCATGTGACACTCACAGATACACTTTATTTGTTTGACACATGATTCACACACTTGCATATGCATTCATTGCTATACATTGCATAACACACACACACACATGTCTACATACATCTACACTAGTGCACATTGCCTGTACATTCACTCATTGACACTGCTGCACACACACCACTGCGATCTTTCTTTACATGCTACTGCCACACACACACATGATTCACACACACTCACTCACAGGACACTCATGTATTCATTGCTATCGATATTCATTTCACTGTCTACAAGTAATCGAGATACTCATCTGCGTCCTGTGATACTTGATGTATCAGAGCATCCTCTGATACTTGATGTATCAGAGACACCCCTATCATTCCCTTCATTTAACCTACTGCATTTACTTTCATTCACTGCAACACACACTTCACTGCTGTATACCCTTACCTGCAAGCCTTTTCCATCTTTTAGTTCAGACACTTGGTATCAGTATAAGTAATGTCCAGATTGGGTTCAGTTTGATACAAACAAGTATCAAGACTTGTTTTGTTTGCCTTTATTTTGACTTTCCTGCAAACCCCTTTACCTACACTTCATCTCCAGATAATGGCTATGGTGTATGGTGCAGGTATGTGAGGGGATCAGAGAGTTTAGGAGGAGGTATCAGAGGTTAGTGTGAGAAGATATGTGTTCAAGTGAAAACAAGTTAAAATGATGAAAGTGCCAGTGGTATAGTAGAATAGAATAGGCTATGCAGTATCAGTAGAGAGTGGCATATGTCTTGAGTGTCTTGGCAGGGTGAGACACCTGTATGAGTGTGAATATATATATATATATATATATATATATATATATCTATATATATATATCTATATCTATACATGGGTAGGGATATACATACCTATATATGTTATGTGCAACTGTGTTTAATATGTAAGTCATAGAGTATCAGTCAATATAGGTTGTATCATTTAGAGTTTAAGTGTGGTGGAGTGTTAGTTGATAATGTATTGGTATTTGCTAGGTTAGTGTCCAGTTGAGGGGTTAGCCCTTGGGGATTGGGTCAGACAGAGTATGTATCAAGAATACTTAGTGTATCAGTGTTTAGGTGAATATGGGTTACTAATCAGTTAGGATTTAGTTTGTATCATAGCTTATAGATGAGGTTTTAGGGGTTTAAGTGAAGTGTTGGGTTGCCTTGGCCTCTTTAGCAGCAGACAACTACCTGCATGTTGGCTGCTGCACTAGGTATTGCACTAGCAGCTGCTTAAAGACATTTTATTGCCTTGTAATGCAGCTGGGGCAACAAGGGATCCTTCGCCTGTTGGGATGTTTGACCATAAGGCCATTGGCAATAGGGCCATGTTTGGCCATTTATGAGGATTAGTATAAGGTATTAGAGAGTTCAGTCAATTGGGATGTTCAATAGAAGGCGTCCTAATATGATGTAGGTTAGCTAAAGGGTATCTTAGAGTATGCTTGTATCGGTGGTGTCAACCTTTGTGTGATTATGTTATGAGAGGTGTATAGTTAGGATTGGGGTGTCACAAGAAATAGACATATAATGATGTATATATATCAAGGGTAAGGTATAGGGATATCTAGTAGAGGGGCACATTAATACATGCGATATATAGGTTCAGTGGAATGTAACTATATATATATATTTTTTAGGTTCAGTGGAATATAACTATATATATATATATATATATATATTTAGAGGAACACTAAATTTTATTCATAATACAGTTTTGAGTACCAACTCAGGTTGCAAAATATCAAAACTAATGTTTACATTTGATCGTTGCCTTTGCAACTTGCCTGTGAACTTCACCTACCAATCTGTCAGACGTGTACACATACTGCTCGTATCTCCATTTATTTCTATTTTTCCATAACACCCATATCACTGTCGCGACCACAATTTATTTCCTATGCTTTTTCCTCCTCCTCCACCATGATCGAAGCCTATGCAAAAGAGTAGTGCCCCTATTTGGAATGCCATATGATTGTTGAACTGATGTCCAGACATGAGCAGCTAAGTCCCCCTCATGAAGAACATGAGCCATTATTTCAGAAGAAGGATCAATACAATAATGGCACTTAGACACCATGTTGTATCCAAGGCGAGTAATGTTGTCATCTGTAGGAAGTTTGTCATGCAACATTCTCCAACATATTATAGACCATTTTGTTGGGATACACTTATTCCAAATAAGTTTGAAATATGGTAGTTGTGGCAGATGAGTATGAGCCACATCCCAAGCAGAGGATACTGAAAACATACCTTATCGAGCATAACTCCAACTGCAGTCCCCGTCAACCTGAATAATGTGATGATTAGCCAGCCTGTGCCCAAGAATAAGCCTCCTCCACACATGTGAAGCATTAGAAGTAATCTGGACAACATGTTCTGAATCATGAGAACAATATTTTAATTTAAAGAACTGTGTCCAGAGAGAGGTCTGTGTCATAAACTTCCACCATAACTTAATGGTCATAGCAACCATTACATCCTCCAAACGATGAACACCCAAACCTCCTTCCTCCTTTGTACGAGCAATACAACTCCATTCCAGCCAAGTCCATTTCGCAAAACCTTCATGAGAGCCCCAAAAGAAAGAGGAAAACATAGACTCAAGTCTATGCAGTACTGCAACCGGTGGATCACACGCTGCCAGTGTATACACTGGAATTGAAGCAAGCACATTCTTAATCAAAACTAATTTCCCTCATGGAGATAGAGTTTTATTGTGCCACCCTTCCAATTTATTACAAATTTTGTCCAAAAGATCTTCATACATCCCCCCATTACGCCGACCAGCCATAAGTGGACAACCCAGATATGTAAACGAAGGCATACCCACGTTAAAACCAAAGCGATTAGCCAATTCCTCTCCCTTCTAAGGACGTTCTTTCTTAGAGAGAAAAATCGAAGACTTATGTTTATTAATCTTCTGGCCAGACATGAGTTCATACCTGGATAGTATGTCATCAATCATCCCCACCAATCTGAAGTCCCCTGCTGCAAAGAGAAGAACATCGTCTACATAGGCTAAGTGTGTGACAGGAGGGCATCCTCGAGGAGTAAAGAAAGGAGAAGAGCCATCTTCAGCTGGCAACCGCTTCAGACTCCTTGTTAAGACCTCAGCTGCTATGATGAATAATGCAGGAGAAATTGGATCACCTTGTCTCAGGCCACGAAAAGCTTGAAAATACTCAGTCAATTCTCCGTAAATGAGAGGGGAATACCATATATTATTCACTATCCACAACATCATATCAACCCACTTATTATGAAAGCCAAATCTACGATGCACCTTTAATAGATAACGCCAATCAACCCTGTCATAGGCCTTCATCATGTCGAGTTTTATAGCAATGTTACCACCTATGTATTTCTTGTTCATCTTGGCCATCATTTCTTGAGCCAATAGTATGTTATCAACTAACTCTTGGCCTTGCACGAACCCACTATATTCCTGAGAAATAATACGTGGGAGAAGAGGAGCTAATCTCCGGGATAAAAGCTTAGAGATGATCTTGTTAATCACAGTGCAAAGGCTAATGGGCCTATAATCCCTAAAAGTCTTTGGCTATTTAACCTTAGGAATGAGGACAAGCAACATATTCGTGAAAGCCCGAGGGAGGGAGAACCCGTCAATGAACATAGAGATGGCCTCCAAAATGTCATCACTAACAGTAACCCAACTACGTAAGTAAAACAATAGGGTAAACCCATCGGGTCATGAAGCACTGCTTTTATCCAAACCCTTGATTGTGTCAAGGATTTCATCTTTAGATGGAGCTGCAATAAGATTAGCATTTTCTTCTTCAGTCACAATACTAGGAATGAGATTGAGCATATCATCATCATCCTGAATTTTCCTTCGCTCATAAGATTTGGCAGAGAACTCCTTCGCATGTATGTGAATGTCCTTCTTTTCCTGAAGAATAGCCCTCGTATTCGTAGTGATAGAATGGATATACAGAGACTTCTTCCTATGATTCATGCAGCCATGAAAATAAGCTGTGTTCTTGTCCCCATCCAAGTCCCATTTGAGATGAGCCTTCTGTCTCTAATATGCTTCTTCAATGCGAACCTTTTGTTTAAGCATTGCTGCTGCCTTCGACAACTGTTCAAAAGAGTCCTGTGTGTTCGAAACCTCATGATTAAGCTCAACTGCCAGTACATCATCTTATGCTTACTTCACCGATTGAAATATATCCCCATAAGAGGTCCTGCTCTACGTTGATAAAACTTTCATACAGGTATCAAGATGAAGTGACACTCTAGTAACTGCATTCGGACGATCAACCGAATTCCATGCTTGATGAACAATAGCTGAATAATCCTTATGAGACGTCCATAAGTCAAGGAATCTAAATTATTTCCTTCCCCCCCCACAAGGGCTCGTTTAAACTGAGCAAGAATTGGAGCATGATCCGATTCTATTCTATTAAGGTGATCCACACCTGACATAGGAGCCAACCCGAGCCATGCACTATCAACCATAACACGATCTAAGCGCGACCTATACCTGCCATCCTTCATAGATTTCAGCCAAGTGAAACAACTCCTTGAATACGGAAGCTCTGTTAATCCAGCCACCATTTTAAAGTTCGTAAACTCCTCAATCGAGACTGGATCAGCAGTACGACCTCCAATCTTTTCCTCCGATCACAATACAACATTAAAGTCACCCCCTACCACCTATGGAAATTTATCAGTCCCCTGAAACTGAGATAGTCTATCCCAAAGCACACGACATCCTTCCTTCGTATTATCACCATGAACCACCGTAAACATAGCTTCTGAAGGTAACAAATAGTGGGCAACAACAACAGATAGAGCTTGATCAAATAATCATGAATCGAAATATTATACTCCATCTTAGCCATCACCCATATGTTACCACGTTCATTAGCATAGGCAGAAGAAAATCCAAGCTTTAGCTTATAGAAAGCAAGCTGATGAACATCCACCTTCGGCTCAATGATGGAAAGAAACACAATTTTGTGAATCCTCACTAATGATTTGATTCTTTTAAGAGTCATTTTATTAGCAAATCCCCTCACATTCCAAAGTAAAATGTTAAACATTAAAGGATTGGGGTTTACTTGTAGAGTTTGAGTTTGCTGTTTGACGAGTGATACGATCGGAAGGCTCCACCGACTTCTTTGTTTTCTTCCTCATTTGGACTGTTGATGTGATCGCGTTTTGAGTTTCTCCTCCTGGGACCTAGTGATCATCCTCACTGATTCTGTCTTCCAGTTCTTCTCTCTCGACTTCATCAGCCCAGTTGAGCAGAGGATCATGCACTTTTCCTTCCTCTCGTTGATCCGACTCTCTTTCAGTGATTTATTCTTCAGCTGCTAACGAATCATCAGTCGGAGCCACTTGAGCCACTCCAGTAACCGCCATCTCCTTCTCTGTCCCATCCAATGGGACATGTTGATGTAAATCAATCGCCTCCGATCTCGAGGCCTGAGCATTACAGAGGGTGGCCGGTTGTTCAGTTGAGGGTGGTGTGTTTGGAGTAATTAAAGCTGTATCTTCTCTTTGCATATTAGTATTGTCCTCATTAATGGCATCCTCGGTTGGCGGGTTAAGACCCTGATCACCGTTATTAAGTTGCAAACTTCCCTCATTTGGATGCTGCAGTATTTTAGTAACCACCATTTCTTCCTGAGGACGACACGTGTCAACCCCCGATGTAGTCTTCTCGAGCGTAGCTTCCTCAATCACAACTTTTTTGCCTTTATTTTTCAGTTTGCAATGATTAACAACATGTCCTTGATGATGACAGTGTGAGCAATACAAAGGAGTGTACTCGTATTCCAAGTTTTACCAGAAACTTCTTCCACGAGGCTTATTGATGCGGATACGATGTTGTAACGGCTTGCTCGCATCTATTTCAACAAATACCCTGGCTCGACTTGGCCGAAAAAGTTCAGAAGTGGCTTTATCGATTTTCAATGGTGTTCCAATCGCTAATGTAATAGCAAAGAGCGCCTCTTTGTCATAAAGGTGATGAGGTAGGTCAGGGAGATCCACCCAAACAGGCATGAGAAAAGATTCATAAGCAGGTGAGAAATCAGGTTCCCACTTGAAGATCCATATTGGAGCTCTTGAAACAAACCGCATGTCGTTAGATCGAAGACGAAGGAAGTCTTCTTCAACAGAAGGTCGAATCAGAACATGTTTCCTATCAATAACTTTAGCCTTGATCGAACCCTGGAATTAAAACCATGAAAGAGACTTACGGATGACCTCTATCGAGGGTTTTGTATGTGAAAACTTCCCAATGAGAGCATAACCAAGGGGGCTTGACAGAGTTTGTTCTTCTTCCTCGGAAAAAGAGATCGCTGGCGCTCCTTTGAGCGAAGAAACCGTTCGTAGAGCTAGTTGAGGAGGATCCTCGACCCGTCCAGTGACTACTGCTGCAAATGACTTGGCCATGATGACGCCGGCCCGGCCAGAGGCCAAGTCGGAGTCGACGGAGAGGAGAACTACCAAGAGCTAGAGGCGCGGCGCACTAGGGCAATGCGCAATCATATCTAACTATATATATATATATATAAATATATATAAATGTATAATATGAGTTATAGATACATGTGGGATATCCATATGAGTATCCATGAGAACCATAGACACTAGTATAGGCATGGGTTGTACATAGGCAATGGCATTATGCCTAGGTAATGTATATAATATATAGGTAATGTCTAAAGTAATGTATGATTCATAAGGATATAAGCTAGTATTGTCTAGAATGGGCTAGATTACCTTGATATAACAAGGTAATGATCTAGAAACCAAGGTTGACCAAATCGACCCAGTTTGACCTAGAAAAGGCCTAGATGCATGTAGTTAACTCATTTAGAGTCACTGATTACTCTAGAACATCAAATAACCATGTACATCTTATATATAGGTTTGTGTGACACCACTTTGGATGTCAATTCTCATATATTGCTCTGGACGACATACAAGTACATCCTCTGATAGTTCTTTCATTTATTTGATGATTACTGTGATTCAGTTCTAGTATAGTTCTATTTGATTCTCTATCATAATACGTATTAGTATTCCTGTCGCAACATGTATTGGTATTCCTGTCACAACACGTATTAGTATTCTGGGTTCATTCACTCGAAATACATGTATTTGACTCGTCTAGCCTCTATTACTTGAACCACTCACAAGAACCATCTACTCGAAACACCTATAAGTACTAAATGTTCAAATCATACAAGAATCATTACTACAAGCTAGATCCGTCGCCGCTAGGCCCGGTGTGCGACATGCCATATTCAACAAGAACTACCTTACAAGAAAGATAGCCATCGCCACTTGGCCGAGCGTGTGATGTGCCGTATTACAAGAAAGATAGCCATCGTCGCTTGGCCGAGCGTGCGGTGTACCATATTTATTCGTCTAAATAAGAAAGATTGCCATAGTATGCTTTCCAAGTGTACGGTGTGCCGTATTTACACGCTACTCATTTTCATGACAAGAACAGAATCTCAAAAACACACTGGACTAATGTCGTGTACTAGAATCACATTGTCTTATGTTTTACTGATTGGACTTACATCGTATTATTCTAGTTAGTTGCCTCTATTTTTAATTTCATTGCCATGCTCTCATATTCTATATTTACATTCCCTGTTGACTTTTGTCCTATTTCATTACCTGTCTCAAACTTTCCATGTTTTATCAATATAACTGTCTATAACTGCCTTATAGTATTTGTTATTTACTTGGGATTGCTAGATGAGGTGTGCTCGTTTCAACCTGACTGGATATATTTTTTAGATGATTGTTCGAAAGACACGTGTCCTTCCTAATATGGATCTGAGGAAAGGATAGCTACTTTGGGACCCGAATCTCAGGAGTGACCAGGAGACTAGTTTAGAGGACTTGTTTAAATTTCTGTTTAGAACTTGAATTATAATAAGTGGAGATTTTGACATTGTATTTGATATTGTTTCAGTTATTATTTCAGTTGTGTTGTTGAGTCTTATTAGTTATTTAGACTTCTGTGGTATCTTATCGTGCTTTAGACTGTGATTGAGTATACAGTTATGGACACACAAAAAAAGAAGAAGAAATACTTTCTTTTCTTTATTTGCGTAAGGCACCACAAATCGAATATGCCTGAAAGATTATGTGCTGAGGATCCCCGAGTACAAAAAAGAATTCTGGAGAATGAGACGATAGAGATCGAGCGGCAGTTGCTCCTTTACTCCGTTGACACTTCTATTACAAAAGTGGGAAAAATACCTAAGAAAATTGCTAACTCTCATCTCACTGGCAAGAAGTACAACAATTTGGCTCTTGAAAATGCCCTCCGTTCTGTGTTTTGAAGAGGGATGAGACCCCTTTTTATAGTAGTTTCTGAGCTGGAATGATGTCATGCACCCACATAAGGAAATACACTAGTTTTCATGTGGGCACATAGTCCTGCTTTGGGTACATAGGATGCAGGCGCATGCAGGCTGCGTAGTCATGGGCGCGTGCGCCTAAGGCAACATACTTCTATGAGCATCATTATGCGCCCGCATGTTGCCATGTTATGCGCCCATATGCTATGGTATGTTATGCGTCCACGTACTGCTATATTTTATGCGCCCACATGTTTGTCTTGGGCGCATAGTTCTTTAGGCGCATAGCCCTTTGGACGCATAAGAGTCCTTCAACACTTAGTTTTTCATGCAGTTTCTGAGTCTGACCTTTTCTTCTGTCTTTGATTCTTGCAGCATCCATGCTGAAGGCTGAGACCGTTATAAAGGAGGAGATGCTGCCCCCTTTCATCGAACAAGAGTTACCGTTTGTTAAGGAGGAGGTGATACCAAAAATTGAGGTAAAAGAAGAGCTGGCGTCCCTCAGTGAGGGGATTACTCCCAAGATTGAGACTGCTATAAAGGAGAGCCCAAGTCTGAGGGCAGTAGCACTGGGAGTTCTGACCCTCCTGCCCCCGCTGAAGACCTTAATCAAATAGATCCTTCATATGCAAAATGGTTGAGGGAATGGTATATGCCTCAACATACCTAGGATCCGTAGGTTCCCATAAATGTCCATATTCTGTCTTAGTGTCTTTAGCTGTAGTTTGTGTTTTGCTTTTTTTGGACATCGATGTCATCCTTTATTTCCTGTTTAAATGAAGAAATGGTTGAGGGAATGGTATAGACCTTAATCAAATAGATCCTTCTTTGTTTGTGGTATTTTTTGGTGCTTGTACTAGAGGGTCTAATATAGCATTTGTGTTTGATAAATGATATCCCACTGGGGGACTTTTTGTGGACCTATTGCCCTTTTGTTCATCTGGAAATGTGAGCAAATAGATTTGAATGATATTTTTGTAGACCTATTACCCCTCTGCGTACTGGTGGTGCGGGTAATAGATTCGAAACAAAACCCAACAGAGGTAATATGGACGTGATAGGTTTTGTGGTCTTAACATCGTGTCTTTTATCCCGGGTTGGTTAATGTGTCAAGTCGAAAGACTATCGGTATTCGAGGTAATATGGACGTGACACACGATAATCGGGAGTAGTTTTTTGGTGGAATGGATTTTGAGACAAAACCTAACAGAGATAATATGGACGTAATATTCTTGATGAATACTTTGCTCAGAGGTTATATGGACGTGGCAAAACATAATCATTTCACTGGAGAAATAATTATGGAAAAACAATTCAGAGGTAATAGGGACGTGACTTGTTTTCATCTAACCGAGTTTGGGCAGAGTCAAAACCGGGAATGATTCCACTGGGGAGATATTTTGGAGGACCCATTATCCAAGGCGTATTCAAGACTCTTGAAATACGAATAATAGTTAATTTTTGAATCACATAAACATCGCACTGTACGTTTACATGACTGAACTTATGTTAACATTGTGTAAAAAGGGTTACACATAGTATTTTTTCAGGAACTTGCTATTGATAGACATCAGGAGCAAGTCACCATCAGGCTTGGTTAGTCGGTACACACCGTTAGAATACACTAATTCTATAATGAAAGGACCTTCCCATTTAGGCTAAAATTTCTTTTTTTTTGTGCGTCATGACCATTGGTCTTCTCACTGTAAAGAATAGATCACCGACTTGGAAGATTCTTTCCTTTACCTTTTTATTGAAGGCTCTGAAATGGCGTGCTTGGTATAGCTCAATACGCTGCTGAGCTAACAAGCATTTTTTATCTAGTGCTTCGAGCTCATATAGACGCAAACGATAGTTTTCTTTGGTAGTCAACTCACTGGCGAAGGCTATTCGAAGAGAAGGAATCTGGATTTCTAGGGAAAGAACTGCTTCACACCCATAAACCAGAGAGAATGGCGTACTGCCTGTTAGAGTCCGGACTGTTGTACGATAGGCCCATAAACATTCGTCGAGTTTCTCATTCCATTCGCACTTGTTTGAAGATACGAACTTCTTGAGAAGTTTAATGATGGTTTTATTGAAGGCTTCTGCTAGCCCGTTAGCCGCTGGGTTGTAGGCAGTAGAGACTACATTCTGGATTCGATTCTTATCACAGAACCGATAGAATGCATGACTGCGAATTATGGACCATTATCATGGATGATCCTGTGAGGTAGTCCGAAGCGGTAGATAACGTGATGTTTGATGAAATTGATCACGTTTGATGCCTTCACTTCGGTGACCGGTATAGCCTCTGCCTATTTAGAGAAGTAATCGGTTATGGCTAGGATGAACCGATGTCCTCTGAAAGATGGCGGGCTGATTAGACCTATGACGTCCATGCCCCAGGCTTCAAATAGCCATGATACTACCGTCGGGTGTAGAAACTCCGAAGGCTGATGAATGAAATTGGCGTGGAGCTGACAAGCTCTATACTTTTTGCATATTCAATAGCATTTGCTATCATCGTGGGCCAATAATAACCTATTTGTTTGAGGCGATCTTATAATTTAGGGCCTGGTTGATGTACACCACAAACTCCGTTGTGAGCCTCCCGGAGTGCATGTTTGGCTTCTGTGTTTGATAAACATCATAACAGTAGCCCACCGTAAGAGAGCCGGTACAACATCTTGGTAGCTGTGTCATAGTAAAATCTGAGGGATCGCCTTTGGATAGACACTGCTTCCTTCGGGTCCTCAGGGAGGATTCCATGGACGGCGTAGTCTATGAAAGGAAATCTTTAGTCTTTAACATCTATGTTTGTTTCTGTTGTGTAACTGTGATAAATATGCAAGGCATTTTCCACACAGAATAGTTCTCGACCAGATACTATGATCGACTGTTAAGTATTGGTAGGAATGGTCAAGGAAGTAGCGAGACTGGCTAGAGCATCTGCTTCTATATTTTGTAGTCGAGGCACATGCCCGATAAAGAATTCGGCAAAAATAGATGCCAACTCAATTGTTGCTCTGTGATAGGGGATGAGATCTTCGTGACGAACTTCATAATCCCCTCGGACTTAACAAACCATTAGCTTGGAATCGCCGTAAGCTTCTAGATAGTCAACTTCCAGTTGGTTTGCCAGTTGCAGGCCGATTAATAAGGCATTATATTCGGCCACGTTGTTGGTGCATGGTTCCACGAGAGAATATGCACGATGTATAGCCAGATGATCAGGTGACATAAGCACGACACCTACTCCAGCCACAATATTTCCCTTGGGTCCTATTCTTGATGCAATATTCGCCAAATAGGAATTTCTTCAGTTGCAGTGTTAGACTCTACTGCTTTATCGGGGATTTCGTCGTAGAGTTTGGAAGATTCTGGCACTGGATGAGCTGCTAGAAAATTAACTAATGCTTAGCCTTTTACCGCCTTCTGAGGAACGAAGAGCATATCATATGAAGTCAACAGCATTGCCCATGTAGCTAAACAGGAATTGAGAGAGCCCGGTTTAGTCATGAGTATTCTGAGAGGGTTGACTTTAGATATGATGTGGATGGTCTTCCCAGGCATTTAGTGGCGTGTCTTCTGGATGGCAAATACCAGTACAAGGTATTCCTTTTCCACAGGTGTGTATCTATGCTCGACACCCACCATTGTGCGGCTGAGGTAGTAGATTGCCTGTTCATGGCCGCCTTCATTCTTCTGAGCTAATAGGGTGCCAAGAGAATGGTCCATAGCACGAACATATAGTAAGAAAGGCTTCCCTATTATTGGAGCTACCAATACTGTGGGGGCTTGTGAGATACTTCTTGATGTCGTTGAATGCGCCTTGACATTATTCAGTCTAGACGAAAGATACACCTTTCTTTATGAGCTGAGTGAATGGTTGACACCTTCCAAAAAAGGTTCAAAATGAATCGTCTGATGTAGGCTAGCCTTCTTTGCAGTCCGCGTAGCTCTTTGAGGTTTCTTGGAGGATGCATATCAAGGATAGCCTTCACTTTCACTGGGTCAAGATGTATACCCTTGGAAGTGATGACGAAACCAAGGAACTTGCCGCTGGAGACTGCCAGAAAAGACTTAGTTGGATTCATCTTGAGTTGGTATGCACGCATTAGTTCGAATACCGTTCTCAAGTCTTGGAGGTGGTTGCCCTTGAGACGACTTTTGACTGCGATATCGTCTACGTAGCACTCCACTATTTTGTGCAAATGATCACAAATTTTTTTATTCATGGCTCGCTGGTATGTCGCCCCTGTATTTTTTTATCCGAAGGGCATCACAGTGTAGCAGTATACCCCCAACGGTGTTTGAAAAGATGTGTGCTTCTCATTGTCGAAGAACATCTTGATCTGGTTTAGCCTGAGAACCCATCCATGAAGGACATCCGCTCGCCTCAAGTATTGTCGATCATTACGTCGATGATCGGTAGAGGAAACTCGTCCTTCGGGCATACAGAGTTCAAATCATGGTAATCAATACAGACTCAAATTTTACTATTTTTTATGACTGGAACGATGTTGGCAACCCAGTCAGGGTGTTGTTCTTCATGAATGAATCCACTGGCAATGAGCTTTTTGACTTTATTTTCGATGGCCTTTATGACATCTGGTCGGAATTGTCGTTGTTGCTGCTTTACTGGCTTAGCTTTAGACGAAATATTCAGGCAGCGCATGGCAACTTTAGGGTCCAGACCTGGCATGTCTTCATAGCTCCATGCGAAGACAACGATGTATTCTCTTATAAGCAGTATAAAAGATTGGCATTCATTTCCAGATAGGCTTTTGCTGATGAAGATTGGTTTAAAAGATGATTCATCTCCTAAATTGACTTAGATGACTTTGTCTTCGGTAGGTGGTTCATACTGTTTGAAGCATAGCTCCCACCTAGTATCCATCTTTTGAGCCCATTATTCAAGCTCGATCGATTGGACATCGTCCAAAATTTGGTCGACGGAAACCATGTTGATGGACATAGTTGCTTTTAGCATGTCACCAATGCTGGAGTCTGAGTCCCAGAGGAAGGAATCAGAAGAATAAGAACAATGATCTGCTTCATCATCTGATCTTTCGGGAGTTGTTGGAGGAGAGACATAACCCAGACCAATATCGTTTCTTTGATAGCAGTTCTCGGGTTTGCCGGGAGGAGCGAAGTGTCGTATTGGCAACCGTCGTCCCCGGCCGTAGCCCCTGGTCGCTTTTGATGTCATATCCCATGTTCTGGATGATATTCTTGGCCTGCTAACTATATCAGAAAAGTTGTATTTTCCCAGAGTCATAATCAGCTTCTATGTTGTGCTTGGGAGAAGTAGAGTCTGAAACAAAATTTCTTTCGCCAATTATTCGACCGAAGATAATTAGTTCTTCATCCTTCTTTCTGGTTGGGACGATAAAGTAGTAGATATCTTCTGGGTAAACTTTTTCTCGCAGGTGAGGTATCATGACCGGCATGCAGAGGTATGGTCCTATGCCATGGTCTAGAGCGTATATCGTATCTATGTAGTGGTTTACAGACTGATAGACATCGGAGTAATTCAAAGATAAACCTTTACTAAGAAAATACACAAGTTCTTCTTCTGGGATAACATCATTCGCTAAAGGTACATTATTATGAGTATTGATATACTCATTAATAGGATCATCATCTGGAAGAGGAGCCACAGTCTTGGCCAGGTTTACCACGTAGGATAATTCTTCAGGATTGGGAGGATGGACATCAGCAGGTTCCTGCCGAGGTATCTTACGGAGAGTGATGGTTAATGGTTTGACTTTGTCAGAGTTTTTCTTTTTCATCCAGATTGTGAGAGGCTTCGGAGTACATTTTGGAGTAGTACGTCCTTTGACTCGGATAATCATAGGACCATCATTGGAGGATGAACTTGCTTCAGCTTCATTGTCAGCTTCGTTGCCATCATCCTTGGGGGGCTGTCACTGCCACTTTTCTAGCTTGAGGGTATTTTGGTCATTTTCAAAATTTTGGAATTATTTGGGATTATTATTATTTATAAATAATGTGATTTTTAGGTGATTTTTGGTAAAATTGTTTGGTGCTAGTTTTAGATATTGACTGGTGTTGACTAGAAGACTGCCCTATAGGCTAACCTAGGTCAGGACATCTTGGTTAGGTTAAGAAACCCTAGTATGACCTAAGTTAGTGGATTCAAGTCCATTAGAA
Source organism: Iris pallida (assembly GCA_029216955.1). Classification (NCBI taxonomy): domain Eukaryota; kingdom Viridiplantae; phylum Streptophyta; class Magnoliopsida; order Asparagales; family Iridaceae; genus Iris; species Iris pallida. The sequence goes on along the minus strand of JANAVB010044816.1, from coordinate 1,299,493 downwards.
TTAGTTTGGGGTAGATTGGAATTAGATTGGTTAAGTTATGACTTGTGAAGTCATAAGTCATGATCATGACTTGAACCTTAGAAGGCTCAACCTAAGCTAGCCAACCCTAACCTAGCCATCATGGACGGCCACTAGGTCAGCCCCCCTATAAAATCCCTCCTAGATTTTAGGGCTAGCCTCTTTTAGGGTTTATCCAAAGTTCTAAGGAAAGAGGTGAGTTCCATCTTCCAAAATTTATTTAAAATCAAATTTAAATTCTTTCTTCCCCAAACCAATTTCTTTAGGACCTAAAATCAATCTCCTTGCTGCTGGTATTGGTTGTTTGCAGGGACGCAACAATTTGTGAGATTTTGGGTGGCTTGAGGAATCATTCCATTGGGATTTTTGTGAGGGCTTGTTCATCAATAGGTATAACCTTGTATACTCTGTTTAAATCATGTTTGAAATCATTTTAGGAATGCCCTAGCCCTAACCTAACTGTAGGATAGGCTAACCCTAGGTTTTGAATCCATTTCGTGTCCGTATCGGACACGTATCAGTCGGTTGTATATGTGTTCGACGAAATGTTTCAAAGGACACTTCGTTCGAATTTCAGAGAAGTAAATGAATAGGAAAATAGTCCTAGGGTTTGCTTAGAGGATTCCAGTGTCTTTTGATGTTTTTTGTGTCGTGTTGAGTCGTGGGGGACACGTGCACACACGGGTTTGATGCGCGCGCACGAGCACTGTAGCTCCCCTGCTACCAGCGTGCTCGTGCGGGCTGCACAGGGCACTTGAGTGCCTGGTTTTCGACATTGAGCAAGGGGCAGTGTCTGTCATGACACTCCCCAAGCCTCGTGTCATATAGTGTCGTGTCGGACACGAAATTTTATGTGCACGGGAAAGGGGCTGTGTGTTTCAGTACACTGGGTATTGTTCTATTTTCATTCGATTTCTATTGGTTCAAATTATGTTTTAAATTGTTAATTATGATCCTAATATGTTATATAATGTATGCTGATTTAGGTTGCATGCTTTAGTTAGTAGTTTTGTGGAATATTGGATTAAATTGGTGTTGGACTGTTTTACGATACTCAAATGACACTGTGACTTCCTAATGATTTCCCAACTTGTTCAATTCCCTGTTTTCCTATGTTTTCAATTAATTTTGATCCCTACATATCAATATACATGTCAGCTCAGTCTTTACTTTTGAATATGGGCTTTTGGTTGTGAAAATGGAATGTTAGATATTGGGATGATTTCGAATTGGCTGATAACTCATATCCAATATTTTTCCTTCCAATGTTAACTGAGTTTTGTTTCACTGGTTGAAATTGGCTTGACATTATGGTTGTTTCATTAGGGACTGAATGTGTCTTAACTAAGATACCTTCCAGTTTCCCTTTTTCTGAGAAATTGATGGGTTTAAAGACTTCAAATCTGGAATTCAGTAGGGACTATTAAACTGGGTTTTTGTTTTAATTTTTACTGTTGCATATATTTTTCTGATGATTTTGATTTCCTACATGTTACATCCCTTGTTATTTAAGTCCTTTAAATTCAAGTTTAGACCTTGGTTTTAAACAAAAGGGGATATTGGTTGTGGTTTCACTTTGAAGTGTAAACTGGAATTTGTGTTCCCAATTATGAAACCTGGGATTTATTGCACTAGAATATGTGGCTGTCCTTTGAGTTCTATGAGACTGAATGATTTTGGAATATGTAACTTATAGGCATACATTAGCCACTGTTTGATAGCTATCAACTGATTTTTATGCAACTGATAACTGTTAACTGTTGAGTTAAATGTTGATACTTAGTTTAGGAAATCCTTCCTATATAACTGTTTTACAGTCCCTTGCTCCCTGTTTTCCTGTAGACACACACACACTGTCCTCCTTTCCTTTCACTGATTGTATTTCCTGTACACACAAAGTATACACACACACTTTCTCTTTGACACATACTGCCTCTTCCTTTCACTGTTTTGTGTATATTCCTGCACATTGATTGCCCTTCCACACACACACAGCTACACCTATACACACACACACAATCTCATGTTGCACACACATATATTTATTCATGTTTTTCCTATATGCCTACCTAATGCACAGTCTATATATATGACTATATCTATATATAATGCAATGTATTTTATATATGTAGGTTAATAGGTGCATTGTGATATATGTTTCTATATATATATGAGTGTGGTTCTATATAGATAGATACATATGGGGTTGTATGGGTTATACAGTTCATGTATATGCCAAATGTGTATAACTTGGTTATTACTATATATAGGTATGTATATACTTGTGTGGAGAATAGGCCTAGGTAGTTTGGTATAGCTTGGTAAGCCTAGATAGGGCTTGTACAACATTATTAGACTTAGTATAGCGTAGTTAGACTTGTTAGACCTAGGTTTGACTTCTAGGGTTGACCAGAGTTGACCAAGAGTTGACTTTGGCCTAGATTGACCTAGAATCACAGCTTCATTTTATCATTTTAGACTTGTTGTGACTTGTGTTTTTCTGATTAGGAGCCAGACACCACTCCTTGGACAGTACGTTTCATATTGGACACTCAGATACAGGCGAGTACATTCTCTGATCATTTCATATCCTGCTTAGATTTATTTCCTGCAGTAGATAACTTTACTTGTACTGTCACGATGGTCACACGGATTGGTACTATATGGATCCCTTCTTGAGATGTTATCCTTAGGGAGCAACGGGTACTCTATGTTCTGTGTGTTTCACTTACATGGCGTTTCACTATGCTTCGTTGGTTCTTCGATCACTTGTGACATATACTCTTATGATCACAGAGTCTTCCTGGAATCCTTATCCCATTTATGGGTCTACTATGTATCACCCTTCGGGGGCTTACCACCCTTCGGGGGCTTATCATCCTTCGGGTGCCTTACATAGTATCATAACATAACCTGGTTGGATCCTTGTGTATTGATTGGGGGTACGGGGGAGTAGAAGTGGACATGTGAATAATACACCAGTAGTATCTTATCAGAATCATTCCGTAGTGTCTTATCAGAATCATCCCATGCCATTTACATGTCCATGTTGTACTCTGACTCACTAGCCACATGTTAGCTCTTTATTTATAGTAGATATTTCTATTACAGCTTTCTCTCCCTATTTACATACTGTACTTCTTTCAGTACTTGTGTCTTACTTTACTGCATGATTATATCTTCTAACCTGCTATGAACTGTTGAGATGTACTGTACTCGCTCCTGTCATGACTGGACCTGTTGAAATATTACAGAGGACGAGGAGGAGGCCTGCCTGGACACTTTCTATGGGGCAGCCTTAGATGACACCTACGAGCTGGACCCTCAGGAGGACTCAGCTCTAGCTGAGGATATCACACCGATTGCCTAGACTAGATTAGTTAGGCTTATCTTCTTTATGTAGTCTTGAGACATGTTTTAGCTAGACTTTATTTGGAGTTCAGAGTTGTATATATTCCTTCATTCTGTATCTGAGACCATGTACGTCTGGATATTGCTGGGATTATCTTAGACTACTTTTCATCTATTTATTTCCTTGAGTTCTATTTCATATTGTGCTATCTTTTCCTTAGTTGTGATTGAACTTTACTGCTATGTCACCCCCATTCGGGGAGTATAAACTGTTTAGAGATATATTGCTAGATGATTGTTGACCTAGGACAGCGTTCTACCGCCGATACTGCGGCGTAGGATGGACGTACCCACGTCTCGTGCCCTTACTCTAGGGTGCGGGTCGTGACACGTTTTTAGTGGTGGCCCATGCAGGTCTAGACTAGAAGTGTAGTGGTATTCGAATTAGAGTATCACTACAGCCTGCAGTAGGGTATAGGACATTAATTTTAAGGTACTCAATCACTTTAGGAAAAAATTTCTTTATTGCCATCTAAATCCTTTGTCAGCTGATCCTTTGAATTATAATTGTCTGCCTTTGTTATTTCGCTTCTTTCTCAGAAATTGATACTCTTGTTTGTCTAACTTCAGGATGGTAGAGACTAGATCGCAGCGTGCCATTTATGAGGATGCTATTGAGGGGACTGCTACCTCTCAGCCAGTACGGCGAGGCCAGGGGACTGCAGCTCCTGCCACCTCAGCTCGTGTTGAGACCTCGGCAGCCGCAGCAGGGGGATGCATCCACCGACTCGGAGGCAGGACCCGGTCATTCCAGAGGATCCCTTCCAGCAGCCGCCTCCAGGATACGTGGACGCAGCTCAGATGTTTGCGTATTTCCAGCAGTTCATGGACAGACAGCAGGCTCGACAGGATAGAGGCATGGAGTTGGCCGTCACGACAGCCGCAGCTCGACCAGTGGTGCAGCAGCCGAGGACACCGGGGATCGAGCAGTTTCAGAAGATGAGCCCCAGAGACTTTTTGGGGACAGAGGGGATCCTATATGCCGATGAGTGGATCGAGCATATAGAGGAGATCTTTCGCATGGCCAGGATTCCAGCAGGCCTTCAGATCGAGGCCGCAGCTAGCCGGATGCGAGATCTTGCTCGCACCTGGTATCAGTCAGACCCCAGGATGGGGGTACCGGGGCAGACTTGGGAGCAGTTCAGGGGCTTTTTCAAGAAGAAGTTCTTTCCAGATTCAGCAGTTAGAGCCTTAGAGTCGCAATTTGAGAGCTTGGTCCAGGGGAGCCTCTCAGTTGAGGAGTATGCGGGAGAGTTTGGCCATCTCGGCAGGTTTGTTGAGGGTTTGAGCGAGATGGCGAAGGCCCAGAGGTTCCGGAAGGGTCTGGTCAAGGAGGTCAAGTCCCTGACCAAGGGCAGCAGAGATGCTACATTTGAAGAGATCTTGACGGGGGCCCTGTTGGATGAGGATGATCTTGAGCTTAGGCTCAAGAGGGGGCGAGACCCAATTGGGGGCAGTAGCAGCAGCGGAGGCCAGGCCAAGAGGCCTCACTTTCAGTTTCAGCAGCCGAGGCAGTTCCAGCCTCAGCCGATCCAGCATAGGCCAGTTCATCATCAGCAGCAGCCGAGGCAGCACCAGCAGGGCCAGAGGCAGGTTACCATTTGTGTCTACTGTAGAAAGCCCGACATGTCGCCAGTGAGTGCAAGAAGAGGCTGGGCCAGTACCTATTGTGTGGTTCAGCAGACCACCAGATGAGGGAGTGCCGTATAGCACGAGCAGCTCCGGGAGGAGGAAGAGGAGCCAGAGCTCCAGTGGGCCAGCAGCGGGGACCAGCCCTGCCGACGCAGCAGCAGAGGTTTGTCCAGTACCAGCAGCAGGCCAGGGGAGGCCAGCAGGGGCGAGCTTTTGCCATGGCAGCTTGAGATGCAGAGGTGACTGAAGAGCTGATTGCAGGTTCGATTCTTCTCGACTGCAGTCCAGCTTTTGCATTATTCGATTTCGGTGCTTCGTATAGCTTCATATCAGTATCTTTTGCGATTAGACACGATATCATAGCTGAATCGTTGCCTAGGACTTACAAGATCATGATCGGGGGTGGCATTATCCTCGTGAGTGATGTTTCTAAGGGTCGGAGAGTAGTTTTGGGAGGCCGTGAGTTGGAGGTGAGCCTGCTCGTAATGCCATTGCCGAACTATGATATAGTACTAGGCATGGATTGGTTGAGCAGGCACCACGCCAGCATTGATTACAGAGGGTGTAGAGTTCTCTTCAGAGCGCCGGGGGAGCCAGAGTTCGAGTACTCCAGACGTCAGACAGAGCAGAGCAGTGGAGTTTTTTTTGGAGTCTCGGTCGAGGAGCAGATGATTCCATACCCCTTGATAGCAGAGTATATGGATGTTTTCCCGGAGGAGTAGCTGGGACTGCCACCAGACAGGGACATAGAGTTCTTGATAGACTTGGTTCCAGGAGCGAAACCCATCTCTCAGCATGTCTATCGGGTGAACAACAGCGAGTTGGTGGAGCTGAAGAAGCAAGTGGATGAGCTACAGGACAAGGGCTTCATCCGCTCGAGTTCGTCGCCATGGGGTGCACCAGTATTGTTCGTGCCGAAGAAGGATGGGTCAGTACGCATGTGTATTGACTATAGGGCACTCAACAACCTCACGATCAAGAACAGATACCCACTGCCGCGGATCGACGATCTATTTGACCAGTTGAGCGGAGCTCGGGTATTTTTCAAGATTGATCTGAGGTCAGGATATCACCAGGTGAAGGTGAAGGGGGAGGATATTCCCAAGGTCGCTTTTAGGACGCGGTACGGGCAGTTCAAGTTTTTGGTTATGCCGTTTGGGCTAACCAATGCACCAGCAGTGTTTATGAACCTTATGAACAAGGTGTTCCACTAGTATCTAGATCAGTTTGTGGTGGTGTTTATTGACGATATCTTGATATATTCTAAGACTGAGGAGGAGCACGAGGAGCATTTGAGGATAGTGCTGGAGATTCTCAGGAAGGAGCAGCTTTACGGGAAGCTCTCCAAGTGTGAGTTCTTCTTGGACCGGGTGGACTTCTTGGGGCACGTGGTGACTGGAGATGGTATCTCAGTTGACCCCAAGAAGATTGTAGCAGTTGAGGCATGGGCAGCGCCGACTTAAGTTGCAGAGATCAGGAGTTTCCTGGGGCTGGCAGGATATTATCGAATATTTGTGCAGGATTTTTCCCAGTTTGCAGAGCCGTTGACTCGGTTGACCCGGATGGATGCTGAGTTCGTTTGGTCAGAGGAGTGTCAGGCAGCTTTTGATGAGTTGAAGAAGCAGCTTACGACAGCTTCGATTCTAACATTGCCTTCAGGATCAGGTGGTTTCACTATTAATAGTGATGCTTCAGGGAAGGGGCTGGGTTGCGTCTTGCAGCAGCATAGGAATGTGATTGCCTATGCTTCTAGGGAATTACGTCCCCATGAGAAGAACTACCCTACCCACGACCTGGAGCTGGCAGCAGTGATTTTTGCTCTGAAGCTGTAGAAGCATTATCTGTATGGTGAGAGGTTGGAGATCTTTACAGATCACAAGTGCTTAAAGTATGTGTTCACTCAGAAGGAGTTGAACATAAGACAACGCAGATGGCTAGAGTTGATGAAGGATTTTGACATCCTACTTCAGTATCACCCTGGGAAGGCCAACGTGGTTGCCGATGCCTTGAGTAGGTATCCGACAGCCATGTGTTTTACCATGGATCGACATTTACTTGCCGACTTAGAGAGCCTTGGGATTGAGGTGATCGTGCCCGGAGTGCAGATGCAGCTATGGGGGATTCAGATTCGTCAGACTTGGTGGAGAGGATCAAGTCGACACAGTTTGAGGACGTCGCTCTGCGGTATCTCCAGGAGCAGGTTCGAGCAGGATTGCTGGAGGGCGAGTTTTCTCTTACAGAGGATGGTGCCCTGAGGCACGGTTCCAGGTTATATGTGCCCAGCGGGGATCTCAGAGAGCAGGTTATGCAGGAGGCACACAGATATCAGTACTCTATACACCCGGGTGCCAATAAGATGTACCGAGATCTGCGGGAGCATGTTTGGTGGTCAGGAATGAAGCGGGAGGTGGCTCGCTTCGTGGTTAGGTGTTTGGTCTGTCAGCAGGTTAAGGCAGAGAGATAGGGGCTCGGTCGATTGTTGCAGTCGCTGCCTATTCCCGAGTGGAAATGGGAGCATATCACGATGGACTTCGTTTCAGGATTGTCGCGTACTCCAGGAGGAAAAGACACGATTTGGGTCATCGTTGACAGGTTGACCAAATCGGCCCACTTCTTGCCATTCAAGGTGGGTATGTCTACAGAGAGGCTAGCGGAGATGTATATGCGGCAGATAGTCAGGATTTACGGAGTTCCGGTCAGCATCGTCTCAGATCAGGATAGCCATTTTACTTCCCATTTTTGGAGGAGTCTGCAGACCAGCTTGGGCACCCAGCTCAAGTTTAGTACTGCATACCACCCCCAGACGGACGGACAGTCAGAGTGGACTATTCAGACACTTGAGGATATGCTGCGGACGTGCGTCCTAGACTTTGGAGGTTCCTGGGAGGATCATCTTCATTTGGTGGAGTTTGCCTACAATAATAGTTTCCAGGCCAGCATTGAGATGTCACCTTTCGAGGCTCTGTACGGGCGTAGGTGCCGTACATCCTTATCCTGGAATGATGTTGGTGAGCGAGCTTTACTAGGGCCAGAGATGGTTGTTGATGCAGCCGAGAAGGTGAAGCTCATCAGGGACAGACTTCGCGTGGCGTAGGAAAGACATCGGCACTGGACCGATAGCCACCGGAGGCCATTGGAGTTTGAGGTACATATTAGAGTAGGATTAGATTTAGGTTTATTTGTTTGTGATTTTGATCATGTTTGTTTATTATTTTAATTGAGACCTTGCTTGTGATTGGGTCGGAGACCAGGTTTTCTTGAGGATATCTCCGACTCGTGGTACGATACGTTTTGGTTGAGGCGGAAAGCTTACCCGCGCTTCATCGGCCCTTTCGTTGTCAGCGGAAGAGTCGGTGACGTTGCATACAGGCTAGACTTGCCGCCTGTACTAGTGGGGGTCCACAACATATTTCATGTATCACAGTTGAGACGGTACGTGGCTGACCCTAGCCATGTGCTCGATCATTCGGAGATTGAGGTTGGTCCTTCTCTCAGCTATCCAGAGCAGCCACTGGAGGTGTTGGATCGACGGAAGAAGGTCCTGAGGAACCAGGTGATACCTTTGGTACACGTCGCATGGAGGCATCATTCTCCAAGAGAGTCTACCTGGGAGCGGGAGGATGAGATGCGCGAGCGGTACCCTTATCTTTTTGGACCTTGAGGTATACTTTCTATCCTTCTCATCAGTTGCATTTCGCCTTTCGATTTCGAGGACGAAATTCTTTTAAGGAGGGTAGATTTGTCACTGCCACTTTTCTAGCTTGAGGGTATTTTGGTCATTTTCAAATTTTTGGAATTATTTGGGATTATTATTATTTATAATTAATGTGATTTTTAGGTAATTTTTGGTAAAATTGTTTGGTGCTAGTTTTAGATATTGACTGGTGTTGACTAGGAGACTGCCCTATAGGCTAACCTAGGTCAGGAAATCTTAGTTAGGTTAAGAAACCCTAGTATGACCTAAGTTAGTGGATTCAAGTCCATTAGAATTAGTTTGGGGTAGATTGGAATTAGATTGGTTAAGTTATGACCTGTGAAGTCATAAGTCATGATCATGACTTGAACCTTAGAAGGCTCAACCTAAGCTAGCCAACCCTAACCTAGCCATCATGGCCAGCCACTAGGTCAGCCCCCCTATAAAATCCCTCCTAGATTTTAGGGCTAGCCTCTTTTAGGGTTTATCCAAAGTTCTAAGGAAAGAGGTGAGTTCCATCTTCCAAAATTTATTTAAAATCAAATTTAAATCCTTTTTTCCCCAAACCAATTTCTTTAGGACCTAAAATCAATCTCCTTGCTGCTGGTATTGGTTGTTTGCAGGGAAGCAACAATTTGTGAGATTTTGGATGGCTTGAGGAATCATTCCATTGGGATTTTTGTGAGGGCTTGTTCATCAATAGGTATAACCTTGTATACTCCATTTAAATCCTGTTTGAAATCATTTTAGGAATACCCTAGCCCTAACTTAACTGTAGGATAGGCTAACCCTAGGTTTTGAATCTATTTCGTGTCCATATCAGACACGTATCAGTCGGTTGTATAGGTGTTCGACGAAATGTCTCAAAGGACACTTCGTTCGAATTTCAGAGAAGTAAATGAATAGGAAAATAGTCCTAGGGTTTGCTTAGAGGATTCCAGTGTCTTTTGATGTTTTTCGTGTCGTGTCGAGTCGTGGAGGACACGTGCACACACGGGTTTGATGCGCGCGCACGAGCACTGTAGCTCCCCTGCTACCAGCGTGCTCGTGCGGGCTGCACAGGGCACTTAAGTGCCTAGTTTTTGACACTGAGCAAGGGGCAGTGTCTGTCATGACACTCCCCAAGCCTCGTGTCATATAGTGTCGTGTCGGACACGAAATTTTATGTGCACGGGAAAGGGGCTGTGTGTTTCAGTGCACTGGGTATTGTTCTATTTTCATTCGATTTCTATTGGTTCAAATTATGTTTTAAATTGTTAATTATGATCCTAATATGTTATATAATGTATGCTGATTTAGGTTGCATGCTTTAGTTAGTAGTTTTGTGGAATATTGGATTGAATTGGTGTTGGACTGTTTTACGATACTCAAATGACACTGTGACTTCCTAATGATTTCCCAACTTGTTCAATTCCCTGTTTTGCTATGTTTTCAATTAATTTTGATCCCTACATATCAATATACATGTTAGCTCAGTCTTTACTTTTGAATATGGGCTTTTGGTTGTGAAAATGGAATGTTAGATATTGGGATGATTTCGAATTGGCTGATAACTCATATCCAATATTTTTCCTTCCAATGTTAACTGAGTTTTGTTTCACTGGTTGAAATTGGCTTGACATTATGGTTGTTTCATTAGGGACTGAATGTGTCTTAACTAAGATACCTTCCAGTTTTTCTTTTTCTGAGAAATTGATGGGTTTAAAGACTTCAAATCTGGAATTCAGTAGGGACTATTAAACTAGGTTTTTGTTTTAATGTTTACTGTTGCATATATTTTTCTGATGATTTTGATTTCCTACATGTTATATCCCTTGTTATTTAAGTCCTTTAAATTCAAGTTTAGAACTTGGTTTTAAATAAAAGGGGATATTGGTTGTGGTTTCACTTTGAAGTGTAAACTGGAATTTGTGTTCCCAGTTATGAAACCTGGTATTTATTGCACTAGAATATGTGGCTGTCCTTTGAGTTCTATGAGACTAAATGATTTTGGAATATGTAACTTATAGGCATACATTAGCCACTGTTTGATAGCTATCAACTGATTTTTATGCAACTGATAACTGTTAACTGTTGAGTTAAATATTGATACTTAGTTTAGGAAATCCTTCCTATATAACTGTTTTACAGTCCCTTGCTCCCTGTTTTCCTGTAGACACACACACACTGTCCTCCTTTCCTTTCACTGATTGTATTTCCTGTACACACAAAGTATACACACACACTTTCTCTTTGACACATACTGCCTCTTCCTTTCACTGTTTTGTGTATATTCCTGCACATTGATTGCCCTTCCACACACACACAGCTACACCTATACACACACACACACAATCTCATGTTGCACACACATATATTTATTCATGTTTTTCCTATATGCCTACCTAATGCACAGTCTATATATATGACAATATCTATATATAATGCAATGTATTTTATATATGTAGGTTAATAGGTGCATTGTGATATATGTTCATATATATATATATATGAGTGTGGTTCTATATAGATAGATACATATGGGGTTGTATGGGTTATACAGTTCATGTATATGCCATATGTGTATAACTTGGTTATTTACTATATATAGGTATGTATATACTTGTGTGGAGAATAGGCCTAGGTAGTTTGGTATAGCTTGGTAAGCCTAGATAGGGCTTGTACAACATTATTAGACTTAGTATAGCCTAGTTAGACTTGTTAGACCTAGTTTTGACTTCTAGGGTTGACCAGAGTTGACCAAGAGTTGACTTTGGCCTAGATAGACCTAGAATTATGTAGAATGCATAGCAGAGCTTCATTTTATCATTTTAGACTTGTTGTGACTTGTGTTGTTCTGATTAGGTGCCAGACACCACTCCTTGGACAATACGTTTCATATTGGACACTCAGATACAGGCGAGTACATTCTCTGATCATTTCATATCCTGCTTAGAATTATTTCCTGCAGTAGATTACTTTACTTGTACTGTCACGATGGTCACACAGATTGGTACTATATGGATCCCTTCTTGAGATGTTATCCTTAGGGAGCATCGGGTACTCTATGTTCTGTGTGTTTCACTTATATGGCGTATCACTATGCTTCATTGGTTCTTCGATCACTTGTGACATATACTTTTATGATCACAGAGTCTTCCTAGAATCCTTATCCCATTTATGGGTCTACTATGTATCACCCTTCGGGGGCTTACCACCCTTCGGGGGCTTATCACCCTTCGGGGGCCTTATATAGTATCATAACATAACCTGGTTGGATCCTTGTGTATTGATTGGGGGTACGGGGGAGTAGAAGTGGACATGTGAATAATACACCAGTAGTATCTTATCAGAATCATTTCGTAGTGTCTTATCAGAATCATTCCATGCCATTTACATGTCCATGTTGTACTCTAACTCACTAGCCACATGTTAGCTCTTTATTTATAGTAGATATTTCTATTACAGCTTTCTCTTCCTGTTTACATACTGCACTTCTTTCAGTACTTGTATCTTACTTTACTGCATGATTATATCTTCTAACCTGCTATGAACTGTTGAGATGTACTGTACTCGCTCCTGTCCTGACTGGACCTGTTGAAATATTACAGAGGACGAGGAGGAGGCCTGCCTGGACACTTTCTACGGGGCAGCCTTAGATGACACCTGCGAGCTGGACCCTCAGGAGGACCCAGCTCTGGCTGAGGATATCACACCGATTGCCTAGACTAGATTAGTTAGGCTTATCTTCTTTATGTAGTCTTGAGGCATGTTTTAGCTAGACTTTATTTGGAGTTCAGAGTTGTATATATTCCTTCATTCTGTATCTGAGACCATGTACTTCTGGATATTGCTGGAATTATCTTAGACTACTTTTCATCTATTTATTTCCTTGAGTTCTATTTCATATCGTGCTATCTCTTCCTTAGTTGTGATTGAATTTTATTGCTATGTCACCCCCATTCGGGGAGTATAAACTGTTTAGAGATATATTGCTAGATGATTGTTGACCTAGGATAGCGTTCTACCGCCGACACTACGGCGTAGGCTGGACGTACCCATGTCTCGTGTCCTTACTCTAGGGTGCGGGTCGTGACAGGGGCTGAGATTGGTAAAGTACCGAATCTCCATAGTAGGCTTCGATGCCCTTAAAAGGATCGACATCGACAAACTCCGTATTCACGACACCGTCGCTGTTGACGTACTTGAAGCACTGGTGAAGTATGGAAGGAACGTTCATGTTCTTGTATATCCATGGACGTCCTAACAAGACATTGTAGGATACGTTGGCATCGATCACATAGCAGGAAACCTCCGTTCGGAGATCACCGATCTGGCACTTGAGATGGATCTTGTCTAGCGGGTGGCTTCGACCAGCATTAAAAGCCATGATAGTTGTGTTGGTTGCAGATAGCTTGTGCAGAGGGATTCCTAGAATTTGAAGCAAACTTCTAGGAATGATGCTGAAGGAGGATCCTGGATCGATGTGCATACGATCCACCTTGATCGCCCCAATATACCCTGTATAGTACAGGGGTCTATCATGACGATTATTTTTGAGTAGCATGTCCTCCTGTGAAAAGGTGATATTGCGCACCACTTCTATAGTATTGTGGCAGTGAGGATAAGTAGTTTACAGCCTGAGGTTGCTCAGGGCCTTGACATTGTTCTCTTTGAGCAACCTGGGCCTTCTCTTGGTTCCTCTGTAACCAGGGCTGATGACCTAGTCCATGTTGGTGTTGAGCGGGCGGAAGGTACGAAATTACAACTCTTTTGCACTCTTTCAGGTTTTTTACTTTTCGCTACTGATAGATATATTATTTTCTTGTCAGGTTCAGCTTCATGTCAAGTGTCTCTTCTTGGAGCGGAAGATCCCCATCAAGCTTCCTCCCTAACGACCTCCTCCGAAGATAACGAGGTGGCCCAGGAAGTCGTCAAAACTTTCTACTCGATTCTGAAAGTAAAGCTTCCTGGTGTTTTAAACCAGAATGCCGCATATGGACCTGTAAAGGCTATTGCTAAATGCCAGGTGACGGTCCTTGAGAGCATCGTCGGCTATGAGGAGCGGGCTAATGGTCTGAGGAATGTTCTGAATGCTCTGGAGGACCAAGTGGCCAAATTTTGGGAAGTCAAGCAACGAAGCCCAACCTCGCTATTTCTTAAAGAAGATGAGGCTTTAGTTGCGGCTCTTATGGAGGAGGAAGCTACTTTCCAAGCAAAGAAGGATGCCTTTGCTAAGGAGATCAGTGAGTTGGCTGATCAATATGAACAGTTCAACGCCACGAGCGAGGCTCGTGTGGCTTCGAAGAATAAGCTGGCCGCCCAGATTACTGAAAAGTATAACCACATTGCACAGATCCACAAGGAAATTGCCCAACTGGAGGCCAACTTAAGGACAATCACATCTGAACATGAAGACTATACGGTTCAGGCTGCTGTGACTGCCATAACCTCAGACTAGTTGAAAGAACAGCTGGTGATGTTGGAGGGGGAGCACGCGAAGTTGATCCCCTGCAAGGACGAAGCCGCTCGGCAGGAAGAAGCACGCCGCCCTGCCACTGTCAAGTCTCAGACTGTGATAACGACTTTAAGAGATAGCATCAATCGGTTATGTACCCCTTAAATTTTTTTTGTAAGTGGATCATTTGAGCCATAAAGACTCTTGTATCTTTTTTTCTCTGCTTTTTGGGAGACATTTTTAATAAAGAATCTTTTGGCTTTCGAAACTCATGAGTGTAGTTTGTAAAATATCAGAACTAGAGGTAGTGTAGATGTAGTAGGGATATTTCCGGTGGGTATTCCGCTGGGGAATTTGATGTAGACTTATTATCCATTTTATATTCAAGATTCTCGAACATAGATAATAAGTTGAAAGAAACTGCTAATAGAGGTAGTGTGGACATAATAGCAGAGGATGTTCTATATCTGACCAGAGGTAATATGGACGTGGATGGATATATAACATTAAGTAGGAGTTAGTAGATAATTCGGAGGTAATATGGACGTGATTATCTTCGACGAATGTTTTGCCCCGAGGTTATGTGGACGTGGCAAGACATTTCTTAATTATTCTACTGGGAAATAATTATCGAAAAATAGTTCAGAGGTAATATGGACGTGACCATTTTCAAAAGATCGAGTTTGGACAGAGTTCAAAAACGAAGATAATTCCACTGAGGAATCTTTTGAGAGGACCTATTATCTATGGCGTATTCAAGACTCTTGAAATATGGATAATAGTTAGACGATTTTTTAAATCACGAAACATTGCACTGTATATTTACATGATTAAAGTCGGGTATCTATGAACGCTGAAGGTTACACATAATATTTCTTCAAGAACTTGCCATTGATTGGCATCATAAGCAAGTCACCAATAGGCTTGGTTAGTTGATACGCACCGTTAGAATACATTGATTCTATAACGAAAGGACCTTCCCATTTAGGCTAGAATTTTTCTTTTATCTTGTGCGTCATGACCATTGGTGTTCTCACTATTAAGACCAGATCACCAACTTGAAAGATTATTTCCTTCACATTTTTATTAAAGGATCTAGAAATGCGTGCTTGGTATAGCTCAATACGTTGTTGAGCTAATAAGTATTTTTCATCTAGCGCTTCCAGCTCTTATAGTCGCAGATGGTAACTTTCTTCAGTAGTCAACTCATTGGCTATGGATACTCGAAAAAAGGGAATCTGCATTTCTAGGGGAAGAACTGCTTCACTTCCATAAACTAGAGAGAATGGCGTACTACCTGTTAGAGTCCGAACCGTTGTGCGGTAGGCCCATAGACATTCGCCGAGCTTCTCATTCCAATCGTGCTTGTTTGAAGACACAAACTTCTTAAAAAGTTTGATGATAGTCTTATTAAAAGCTTCTGCTAGTCCATTAGCTGCTGGATTGTAAGCGGTAGAGGCTACTTTCTGGATTCGATTCTTATCGCAGAACCGATAGAATGCATGGCTCACAAATTATAGACCATTATCATGGATGAATCTGCGAGGTAGGTCGAAGCGGTAGATGATGCGATGTTAGACAAAACTGATCACGTTTGATGTCTTTACTTTGATGAGCGGTACATCTTCTGTCCATTTAGAGAAGTAATCGGTTATAGCCAGGATAAACCGATGTCCTCTAGAGGATGGCGGGCTAATTGGACCAATAACGTCCATATCCCAGGCTTCAAAAGGACAAGGTGCCGTCGTCGGGTTAGAAACTCTGAAGGTTGATGAATGAAATCAGCGTGGAATTTACAAGCCCTATACTTCTTTGTATATTTAGTAGCATCTTCTATCATCGTGGGCCAATAATAACCCATTCGTCTGAGACGATCTTGTAAGTTGGGGCCTGGTTGTTGTGCACCACAAATTCCATCGTGAGCCTCATGTAGTGTATGTTTGGCTTCTGTGTATGATAAATATCGTAACAGTAACCCATCGTAAGAACGTCGGTACAACGTTTCGGTAGCTATATTATAGCAAAATCTGAGGGATCGTCGTTGGATAGATACTGCTTCCTTCGGGTCATCACGGAGGATTCCGTAGACAGCATAGTCTATGAAAGGAAATCACCAAACTTTGATGTCGACGTTCGCCTCGGCTGTGTATCTGTGATGAATATGCAAGGCATCTTTCACACAGAATAACTCTCGACCAGACACTGTAATTGAATGCTGAGTATTGATAGGAACGACCAAGAAAGCGGCCAGACCGACTAAAGTATCTGTATCTATATTCTGTAATCGAGGTACGTGCTCGAAGAAGAGTCCAGCGAAGATAGAAGCCAACTCGATCGTTGCTTTATGATATATGATGAGATGTTCATGACGAACTTCATAATCCCCTCGAACTTGACTAACTATTAGCTTAGAATCACCATAAGTTTCAAGATAGTCAACTCCCAGTTGTTTTGCCATTTGAAGGCCAATCTGTAGGGCATTATATTCGGCCACGTTGTTGGTGGAAGGCTCCACGAGAGAATACGTACGGTGTATAACCAGATGATCTGTTAAAACAAGTATGATCCCTACTCCGGCTACAATATTTCCATTATGTCCTGTTCTTGAAGCACCGTCAAAAAACATTCGCCAAATGAGGATTTCCTCAGTTGCAGTGTTAGACTTAACCACTTCATCCGAGATTTCATCATAGAGTTTGGAAGATTCTGGCACTGGACGAGCTGCTAAGAAGTCAGCTAATGCTTTACCTTTTACTGCCTTCTAAGGAACGAACAACATATCGTATAGAGTCAACAACATTGCCTATGTAGCTAAATGGCAATAAAGATATCCCGGTTTAGTCATGAGTATTCTGAAAATATTGACTCTAGATATGATATTGATAGTCTGTCTAGACACATAGTAACGTGTCTTCTGGATGGCAAATACCAGTATAAGATATTCCTTTTTGACAGGTGTGTAACTGTGTTCGACACCGACCATCATGCGGCTGAGGTAATAGATTGCATGTTCATGACCGCCTTCATTCTTCTGAGCTAATAGGGCACCAAGAGAATGATCCATAGCATAAACATATAATAAGAAAGGCTTTCCGACTATCGGAGCCACCAACACTGGGGGGATTATGAGATACTTCTTGATGTCGTCAAATACGTTCTGACGTTGTTCAGTCCAGACAAAAGATACTCCTTTCTTTATGAGCTGACTAAATGGTTGACACCTTCCAAAAAGATTTGAAATGAATCATCTGATATAGGCTAACCTTCCTTGGAGTCCGCGTAGCTATTTAAGATTTTTTGGAGGACGCATATCGAGGATAGCTTTAACCTTCTCCGGGTCAAGATGTATACCCTTTGCAGTGATAACAAAACCAAGGAACTTGCCGCTGGAGACTCCCAGAAAAGACTTGGTTGGATTCATCTTGAGTTGGTGTGTACGCATCAGTTTGAACACCGTTCTCAAATCTTGGAGGTGGTTGCCCTTGAGACGATTTTTAATGACAATATCATCTACATAGCATTCTACTGTTTTGCGCAAATAATCGCAAAAAATTATGTTCATAGCTTGCTGGTATGTCGCACTTGCATTTTTCAATCCAAAGGGCATCACCATATATCAGTATACCTCCAACAGTGTTCGAAAAGATGTGTGTTTCTTATCATCGGGGAACATCTTGATCTAGTTGTAGCCTTAGAACCCATCCATGAAGGACATTCGCTCAAAACCATAAGTATTGTCGATCATTACATCGGTGATCGGTAGAGAAAACTCATCTTTTGGGCATGCAGAGTTCAAATTACGGTAATCGATATAGACTCGAACTTTACCATTCTTTTTCATGACCGAAACAATGTTAGCGACCCAGTCAGGGTGTTGTTCTTTGCGAATGAACCCACTTGAAATAAGCTTTTTGACTTCACTCTCGATGGCCTCCATGATATCTTGTCAGAACCGCCATTGCTGCTGCTTCACTGGCTTAGCTTTAGACGAGATATTTAGGTGGTGCATAGCAACTTTAGGGTCTAAGCCTGGCATGTCTTCATAGCTCCATACAAAGACGTTGATATTTTCTCTTATAAGCTGTATAAGAGATTGTCGTTCTTCACTACACAGACTTTTACTGATAAAGATTAGTTTATGAGACGATTCATCTCCTAGATTAACTTGGACAACTTCGTCTTCAGTAGGTGGTTCATGCTGTTCAAAACGTAACTCCCACCCGGTGTCCATCTTTTGAGCCCATTGTTAGAGCTCGATTGATTGGATATCTTTTACAATTTGGTCAATTGATACCATGTTGACGGACAAAGTTGTTCTGAACCTGTCTCCAATGCTCGAGTCTAAATCCCAGAGGCAGGAGTCAGAAGAATGAGTTCAATGATCCACTTCAGGAGCTGTTGGAGGAGTAACATAACCCAAACCAACGGCGTTTCATTGATAATAGTTCTCTGGTTTGCCGGGAGGAGCAAAGTGACGTATTGGCAATCGTCGTCCTTGACCGTAGTTTAGTCCCTGGTAGATTTTTATATCATATTCCATGTTCTGGATGATATTCTTGGCCTGCCAACTATATTGATACAGCTGCATTTTACCTGAATTATAGTCGTCTTCAGTGTTGTAATCGGGAGTAGTAAAGTCCTGAACGAACATTCTTTCGCCAATTATTTGACCCAAGATGATTAGTTCTTCACCCTTCTTTCTAGCTGGAACGATGAAGTAGTGGATATCTTCTGACCAGACTTTTTCTCGCAGATGAGGCGTCATGACCGGCATGTAGAGATGTGGTCTTGTGCCATGCTCTAAGGCATATAATGTATCTACGTACTGGTTTAAAGACTGGTAGACATCAGAGTCATTCAAAGATAGACCTTTACTCAAAAAATATTCAAGTTTTTCTTCAGGGATAACATCATCCACTAAAGGTACATTATTTTGAGTATTGATATACTCATTAAGGGCGTCATCATCCGGGACATGAGTCACATAATTGGTCAAGTTCACTACGTAGGGTAACTAATTAGGATTGGGAGGATGGGCTTTAGCAGGTTTTACCCAAGTTGTTTTGTGGAGAGTGATGGTCAATGGTGCGGCAATATCAGGACGCTTCTTTTTTACTCGGATTGTGAGAGGCTTTGAAGTACTTATGGAATAATACGTCCTTTGACTCGAATAACCAAGGGACCGTCACTAGTGGATGAATTAACTTCAGCTTCATCGTCATCTTCGTTGCCGTCATCCTCAGGAGACTGAGATTGACAGAGTATCGAATCTCCATAGTAGGCTTCAATATCCTTAAAAGGTTTGACATCGACAAATTTTGTCTTCACAATGCCATCACTATTGACGTACTTAAAGCACTAGTGAAGGGTAGAAGGAACGATCATGTTCTTATGTATCCACAGACGTCCTAATAAGACGTTGTAGGACACATTGGTATCGATTACATAGCAAGCAACCTTTGTTCGGAGATCACCAATCTGGCACTTGAGACAGATCTTTGCCAAAGGGTGACTTCTCCCAGCATTGAAAGCCATGATAGTTGTATTGGTTGCAGACAGTTTGTGCAAAGGGATCCCTAAAATTTGGAGTAAACTTCTAGGGATGATGCTGAGGAAGGAATCTTGATCAATATGCATCCGATCTACCTTAATCATCCCGATATATCCTGTATAGTACAGAGATCTATCATGACGATTATTTTTTAGTAGCATGTCCTCTTGTGAAAAGGTGATGTTGGGTACCACTTCTATAGTGCTATGGCAGTGAGGACAGGAGACTGTATCTTCAACGGAGGCTTTGACTTCAGCGAGATAAGAGTCGGCATGTAGTAATACCTCACTTAAAGCTTTACGCGTCTCTTTGGAGAGCCGTCGTAGATCGAACAATGACAATCTGGCAGGTGTATTGGCCATTTGTTCTACTATTTCAAAGTTGTAAGGCCGATCCATGCCTTTGGGAGTTGGTGCCTTCAGAGACTTGTCAAATCGCGTCTCTTTTTGCTTAGCTTTGTCGGTAGTTGAGGATGTTAGGGTTATATACTAAAAGCATCACTTTTGTAGTAACCTTATTTTCTTAAATTTTGAATGAGAATCATATGGGCAAATGTTTGCATATTGTATTTGTTGCAAGTGTTAATGCAAATGTCTGATATTCTATATTGTAGATAATATGGTGTGTGGTGTTACACAGAAGATCATATTATCAATTTTCTATGGAGTATATAAATAGTTCACAACCTAGATAGACTTGGACAATCTATTGGAAGGGTTGTAGTGTAATCTGGTATTAGTCTATCTTGACTATAGGTTTACACTAGTACACTTTGTGTGTATTGAACATGACCACTTGAGGTTGTTCTCTTTGTACTGACTACATAAGAGAACAAACACCTCTGTTATTATGGATGCTTGTGCTCTTAATTCGGATAATAACGGACATGTATATGCAGTGTGCATTACTTTGACTCATACAAGAGTGAGATTCATTATGGATCAACAACCTCTATGAATTGGGTAATAACATTGTATGTATGATGGGCTGTTTATTATAAATGGAAACCATGTCCCGATACATCGGGTTGATGATGTCCTCTTAAGGAGCTCATAAGGATTGTCATGTAAACCCTGCAGGTGGAATATATCCCACATGACAAATAAAATTGAGCGGTACTACTTAAGGATAAAAGATGTCGAATCAATATAGTTGTCAGTAACTTGATTTGATCGACGGACATATGATATCTTAACATAGGGAGCCAAACGAGCATATAATAAAAGGAGCCCACAAACATAATTTGGGATTAGGGAGGTAGTGCAACAATAGCTCATTAGTGGACCGAGCTATTGTTAATGGGCCTGGATTATGTGTTTGGGCTGAACACGGGATATCTAGATCCGTTAGGAGGCCTAACCTTAATTTCTCCTCATGGTCTCTGCCGTAGCCTATATATATCCTCTATTCTCTGGCCGCCAGATTACTGATCAGAAATCTAAAATTTTCTCTAAATTCGTGATTCACGTAAGGAGAGAAAGAGAGGGCTGCCAAGGAGAAGAAAAGGTTGGGAGATCGTCGCCCATACGACGTCCAACTCGAGGAAGGAATACGTGCAGAAGATCTTGGGGTCGTCCGCTCGAGACTGCCAGAAATTACTTGTCTTCTTTTCGCCGTAGGTATAATTCGTAAACCCTAGTTTTCGCCTATGAAGGGTTAGAACATGTATTAGATCTGTTTAACTTTCTATCGATCAATACGCACACCAAAGGAAGGGTCCTGGGAATCCCCAGTTCCATCAATTGGTATCAGAGCCACTTTGGATCTACGTATTGATTGATACGTCCATGTTGTCCAATAAAACCTGCGTTGTGTAATAGTCGGTAGATGTAGATCTGTTCTAACTCGATTTTGCAGGCATCTTAGATCCAACTATTATGGTCCAATACATGTTTTTGATTGTGTTGTTTAAACCACGGACATGTCGTAGATGTTGTTGTTGCTGTGGATGTAATTAAAATCACGAGGGTTGATCGTGCTTATTATTTTAATTTTGCAATCTAGGTTATGTGTGAACTCCTTCGGGAGGCATAGGATTGATATAATTTTAATTATTTTTGATCAATCGTGATGGCGATGGTGGCTGTTTTTGACGCCGGACGAGATGCTGGTTTTAAGCAGTCCAGAGGCAGACAGATGATTTTCGATGAAGGAATCGAATAGTTGAGGACGGAGCAGCAAAGATGACCATAATAGTTGGATATTTTTTCTTATTTTTGTCATTTTGCTTTTTCTGATTATGCATGTTTATTATTGTGTGGTTATTTTTTTGAAAAACTAAGCCTACATTAATAATGGACAACATGGACATAATATCAACTAGTAGAAAAATCCTCATTGTTAAATAACTATGTGTGAGAGGATTTTTATTTAGTATAAATCCTATGGTCTCCATTACTGGTTTGTAGGTGATATAATTATACTTGTGTGTTGGCTTTAGTGCTTTCCTCCATATCGGATGTGTATAATTATGGAACACTAGTACAAACTTCCTTAGGAATAATTGTAGAAAGTTACCTAGTATGTGTTCACTTCTCCATCTGAAGGAACTCATTATAAGGTAATGGACTTAGTATTAAGTAACGGTATACACTTAGATACAAATAATGGTATCCTTCCCATCGGAGTCACTGCTGTTATTTGTATGACCAGAGCAAGACCGGCATATTAATTTTATTTGTCATAAAGTTATATTGACATGATAGTAAAATTAATAAGAAAAATCTACTTGAACAAAGTTGAATTTGTATACGTCCACACTATCGTGGCATGCTAAATTCATGGTGTTCAAGGTGTTGGTGAATTTCTTATTATTGTTTTGAGGGAATCAATATTTAGTTAATTCAAAAATTTTTTTTTGCCCTACATAATTTTATTTATGTGATTCTCAGGATTTCAAAAATGGATTGTTTCAGCCCACTTATGGTGATTCTTAAAGAAAATAAACTTACTGGACCTAATTATATTGACAGGAAACGTAATTTGGATATTATTCTGACTGCTGAGGAGTACAAATATGTACTTGTTGAGGAATGCCCACATAAGCGTGATGCTAACTCTGATGAAGAGGTTAAAGAGGCTTATAAGAAGTGGAAAAATGCAGATGAGGTGGCACGGTGTTACATTCTGGCATCTATGTCAAATGTACTAAAACATCAGCATCAGGCCATGGCCATAGCTTATGACATGATGTATAACCTCAAGGAACTCTTTGGACATCAGAGTAGAGCAGCTAGGCAGTTTGCTATGAAATGTTTGATGAATACAAAAATGGCTGAGGGTACACCAGTAAGGGATCATGTTCTCAAGATGATGGGTCATCTGAATGAGATGGAGATCCTTGGAGCTAAAATCGATGGGGAAACCCAGGTCGATATCATTCTCAGGACTCTGCCTAAAAGTTTTGACAATTTCTGCCTTAATTACAACATGAACAAAAGATTGTATAGTTTGGCAGAACTTGCAAAAGAGCTACAGGATGCTGAATCTCTCTTTAGGTAGAGTGGTTATGTTTTTGTCTCTGAAAAGGCTTCTACTTCTAAGCCAAAAGGCGGTAAGAAGAAGAATAACATTCAGAAACAGACAAACTTAGCAAAGAAGGGCATGGGACCTCAAGACGCGGTGAAAAAGCCGAAAGGCAATTTTTTCAAGTGCAAAGGGTCAGGACATTGGAAGACTGATTGTCCACTTCTCAAACAAGGGAACAAAGAAGGTATATCTCATTTACTAGTAGTTGAAACATGTTTAGTGGTGTTATCTACCGGCACCTGTTGTGTAGATACAGGAGCCACTAATCTTGTCTGCAATAAATTACAGGGGTTCCAGGAAACCAGACGGCTCAGTGATGGAGAGATATGTTTGTTTATGGGTGATGCTACAAAAGTATCGGTCGTTGCATTAGGAGATGTTACTTTATCTTTTGGTAGAAATAAGTCTTTGATATTGAGAGATTGTCTTTATGCACCTTCACTTAGAAGGAATTTAGTTTCTGTTTCTATGTTAGTTAAGGATGGATATTCAGTTTATTTTAATAACAATATTGTTATTAGAAAGAATAAATATTTTATCTGTTCTGGTGCATTGGTTGATAATTTGTATGTCACTAATACTATTTTGCCCACAATGCAACTTATGGAAATGAATAATATGTCATCTAACTTAAATAAGAGAAAAGAACCTTCTTGTATAATCCAAACATATCTTTGGCACTTAAGATTGGGGAATATTAACCTAAGAAGGATTCAAAGACTGGTTGAAGATGGACCTTTGAGTTCATTGGAAGTGGAGGCACTACCAGTCTGTGAATCCTGCTTGGAAGGTAAAATGACCAAAAGGCCTTTTACGGCAAAGGGGTATAGGGCCAAAGATGTGTTGGAATTGGTTCATTCTAATTTGTGTTGACCCATGAATATCCAAGCTAGAGGTGGCTTTGAATATTTTGTCACATTTATTGACGATTATTCAAGGTATGGATACATTTATTTGATCCGCCGTAAGTCTGAGTGCTTTGAGAAATTCAAAGAGTACAAGGCTGAAACGGGGAAACGTCATGGAAAATGTATCAAGTCATTACGATCAGATCGTGGTGGCGAGTACCTCTTTGGAGAGTTTAGGGATTATTTATCAGAGGCTGGAATTGCATCCCAATTGACTGCACCTGGAACGCCCCAACAGAATGGTGTAGCCGAAAGAAGGAATAGAACTCTGATGGAGATGGTTAGATCAATGATGAGTTTTTCGGATTTGTCAGATTCGTTTCGGGGATATGCCTTAGAGACTGCAGCTTATATTTTGAACTTGGTTCCTTCTAAGTCAGTACCTCTTACTCCCACAGAGCTGTGGATTGGGCGTAAGCCTAGTCTGAAACATGTTCGCATTTGGGATAGTCCAGCACATGTGCTGAATGGGAAAGCAGATAAGTTAGAATCTCGTACAGAAGTACGCTTGTTTGTAGGCTATCCAAAAGGAACGAAATGAGGTTTATTTTATAGTCCTAAGGATCAGAAGGTCATTGTTAGCACCGATGTCCGATTCTTAGAGGAAGACTATGTGATGAACCATAAACCCACAAGTAGAGTTGTTCTAGAAGAACTGAGACGTGAGACACCAAGTACTTTAGTACCAACAGTACAAGAGGATGAACCACAAATAACTGCACAACGTGTCACAAATGTTACACCACAACCGATAGTGCCTCGTCGTAGTGGGAGGGTTGTGATACAACCTGATAGATATATGTTCTTGGGAGAGTCGTCAGACTTTGTCCCTGAGGAACAAGATTATGATCCTTGTGCCTACAATGAAGCACTCCAAGATAAAGATGCAGAGTCTTGGCAAAAAAGTAATGATATCTGAAATAGAATCTATGGATTCTAATCAGGTCTGGGAGCTTGTAGAACCACCCGTTGGTGTAAAAGCCATTGGATGCAAGTGGGTCTATAAGAGAAAAAAAGGATCAGACGGTAAGGTTGAAACCTTTAAAGCTCGGCTTGTAGCAAAAGGTTTTACTCAAAGAGAGGGTATCGATTATGTGGAAACCTTTTCTCCTGTAGCCATGCTTAAGTCTATTCGGATTCTTTTATCTATTGCAGCTCATCTCGATTATGGGATTCGGCAAATGGATGTCAAGACAGCTTTTCTTAATGGAGGTCTTGAGGAAGACACCTATATGAAGCAACCAGACGGGTTCATTGAAAAGGGCCAGAAGCATCTTGTTTCTAAGCTCAAGAAGTCCATTTATGGACTTAAGTAAGCTTCCAGATCTTGGAACATATGTTTTGATCAGGTGATAAAATCCTATAGATTTGATTAATGTCAGGATGAATCATGTGTATACAGAAAGTGTGACAAAAACGTGGTGGTGTTCCTAGTACTTTATGTGGATGAAATCTTGCTCATTGGAAACAATGTGAAGGTATTATCAGATGTAAGGGTATGGTTATCCAAACAGTTTGATATGAAGGACTTGGGAGAAGTAGGTCACATCCTTGGGATCAAAGTTCTACGAGATCGCAAGAAAAGGATGTTGGGCTTATCCCAAGCTTACTATATCGATACTGTACTAACTCGTTTTAGTATGTAAAATTCTAAGAAATGTTTCTTATCTTTTAGACATGGAATTGCTCTGTCAAAGGAGCATTGTTCGAGGACACCTAAAGAGAGAGAGAACATGAAGGCAGTTCCTTATGCTTCAGCAGTAGGAAGCTTAATATATGCAATGCTATGTACGAGACCAGACATCTGCTTTGTCGTAGACATGGTCAGCAGATATCAGTCTAACCCAGGACAAGAGCACTGGACTGTCGTAAAGCATATTTTGAAGTACCTGAAAAGGACTAAAGAGTATATGCTAGTTTACCAGACAGATAGTTTAGTTCCCTTGCGGTATACAGACTCTGATTTTCAGTCAGATAGGGATTCCAGGAAATCTACCTCAGGTTATGTGTTTACTTTGGAAGGTGGAGCCATTGTGTGGAGGAGTATCAAGCAAAAATGTATTGCTGATTCCACCATGGAAGCCGAGTATGTGGCAGCCTCTGAGGCAGCCAAAGAAGCGGTATGGCTCAGAAACTTTCTGTTGGACTTGGATATGGTACCTAGTTTGCCTAAGTCTATTACACTTTATTGTAATAATAGTGGTGCAGTTGCAAATTCGAAGGAACCACGAGCCTATAAGACAGGCAAACACATTGAGCGCAAGTACCACCTGATACGAGATTTCGTAAAAAAAGAAAAAGTTGCTGTGATCAAGATAGCATCAGCCGACAACCTAGCTGATCCCTTTACAAAGAGCTTACCAGCTAAGGCTTTTGACAGTCATATTGAGGGAATGGGAGTCATATGTGTAGCAGTATGGCTTTAAGTATAAGTGGGAGATTTATAACAATATACTGAAAAGCAATGCTTTGAGTATAAGTGGGAGATTATTAGGGTTATATACTAAAAGCATCACTTTTGTAGTAACCTTATTTCCTTAAATTTTGAATGAGAATCATATGGGCAAATGTTTGCTTATTGTATTTGTTACAAGTATTAATGCAAATGTTTGATATTCTATATTATAGATAATATGGTGTGTGGTGTCACACAGAAGATCATATTATCAGTTTCCTATGGAGTATATAAATAGTTCACAACCTAGATGGACTTGGACAATCTATTGGAAAGGTTGTAGTATAATCTGGTATTAGTCTATCTTGACTATAGGTTTATACTAGTACACTTTGTGTGTATTGAACTGTTTGCCATTAAAATTCTTTGATTGTAAATTTCAATACAAACAGAACAGTGTTACAATATAGGACTTAGATGTAGTCCTAGGAGTACACTTTTGTTTAATCTGGGTTCCTTATGCCAATGGAGCGAGTGGTAATGCGTTGACTCCGTTGACGATCTGACGACGGTTATCGGTTCTTTGAAGGTCTGGATTGCTCTGGGTGCTGGAGCTTGCTGAGAGGAGGAAGACGTTAAGTGTCTGTATCAGCCTCTCTGGTGGTGCGAAGTCTCTGTCTGTTCGTTGTGGAGGTTGATATGTGTGCACGTAGGTCGGTCCGTAGGGAAGAAGGAAATGATCCCTCTATTTATAGTTTTGCAGGCCGGCTGCTCATGCGCGCATGTAGGATGCGCCTGTACGCGGGGACGCCACATGTTGATTATTGATGGAGGCGCATGGACGATACGCCCTGATCGAGGGGTTGACTTCTTCATGTTGCTGTTGTGAGCCGGCACTTAGCAGAGAAGAAGATATTTCTGTTGCTGAGATCTTGGATGAGTTAAGTCAAAGGACACGTGTCATCGACCCATGACTCGGAGATCTCGGATTTGGTGGAGGAATGATCTGGTAGGATGCGCCTAGGATTGGGCACATGAGGAGACTTTGGCTCGTAACCTTTAGGAGTCACGAACTATTCTGGGCGTATGGCTTTTGTCACGACCCGGTCCCAATTGCTTGGGTCGAATCGGATCATGCCCAGCCTGCACCGTTGTTGAGACGGCGGCAGTAAGCTGTTCAGTAGCAGGTAACCATACAACAACACTATATTTGTCACAACTCAACATTCGGAAATTTAAAACTTTATTAAACTTTTACATGAAATAAAAGATATAACTTAAACCATTTTTTTACATACATCATGAATAAAAGAAAACTCTAGGCAAACAGCTCAGCAATCTCGAATTCCTCGTCTTGGGATCGCGTAACAAAGCCTCATCAGTGATACCTAAAATGTTGGGTCTCCAGTCAGGAGGGAGCAAAGTACAATTACGAATATCCAATAATTCAAATAATAATTTGAAATTTGCAATGTTAAACAATTTGAAATACTTTAACAATATTTTTCACAATTCTATAATTGAAAACAATGTGATTTGAGTAGGTAACGAACTATGACTGGCTTGGGATGATTCAATTATATCCTAATGATACGGTCCGGCCTATCCTCGTGTATAGGAGGAATCAGCTCGCATAATCAATGATGCAATATAGGGGTATTGGTCATAGACGCTACACTACTCCTCCAATATCCCGAATCAATCAGATTCAATCAATGAGTCAATATTCGAACTCTAGGAGAGAGTTCCGTGTAGCAATGTGGTTTAAAATTGTAATAAAATAATTACTAGATAAATTACCAAATAGACATAACTGCACTTGCCTTTGTTTTAGAATGACTGGATAGACGAGTCGGTACCGAGGAGGAACGTCAGGTGTAACTTCGAGTTCCTACAGTTGAGAACTCGACTTAGAACCTTGAATAACCAGACTAAGTGTGCTAGTTGCAATCTCTAGTAGTCATGTCCTAGTCAGGTTTTATGTTGTATTAATCTACAGCTAACGATTACGTCGCAACTACGTGCGTTGATTAAGCCGGTTAATTGGATTATTTGGAAATACACGAGAATCAATTTAACTTTGGAAAACTTTGAGTTTTTGTAACATACATATAAAAATACAGTTTTCCTTTAGTGATAAATCGTGAACTAGTTATTTTCTAATATTTTATCCATATTAATTAATTCTTAATTAATCAGTAAATTACGCTCTAGCTACGATTATGCGTCTAATCACAACCACCCAAATCACATCCACCAAAAAATAAAATAAAACTATGCTACACAATACAATGGCACAGCTAATGGTCCTAGGGTGGGCTTATGCCCTGTACAATTTTCTTTTACATCAAATGAGAGAAAATGACTTAATTATTAAATAAAGTGCGGTAATTAAATAACTATACTAAATAGTCTAAATATTAATTAAAATAATTAAAAAGAAGCTAAGAGTCTCAGACTCGGTCCATTCTTCAAAATTCGGCTAATACCTCAACGCCCGGTCGGACCGGTGCGTTTGTATTTTGCCGGGGCCCACCGACCGGTACGGTCGTCGCCCGAAAATCAGTTTAAAATTCATTTCCGAAAATCCAATTTTGAAATCAATATAATATAGTTTTTGTAAAAATTTGGACAGCACTTCCTCTATTTCGGGACAAACCCAAAACTGGGAAATGCGCCACGGGAAACCTGCAAATATTCCATCCCAAATAATAATCCCAAAATATCTACCGAAACTAATTTCCAACACCACCAGAATAATTCCCAATCCACAGAACTTCCCGAAATGTCCGGGAATCCCACAATCAAACCAAACCATACAACCAGCAGATAAAAAATAACAGAAAATATGCTAACGCAGCTAACCGAATAAAATACGCAGCTAACCGGATTTCCTAAAGGGAAACCGGGGACCGATTCTCATCATGGACTCTACGGGAGGGACGAACTACTGTGATTAACAAGAATTTACCAAATTCCGTTGGCGGGGAGCCGCGGGAAAAGCTTGGGAAAAACCCGAAACGAAGTTCGGCAGCAGGTCGCAGATCTGGACAGCAACGTCGCGAATTCCGGACAGCAAAACTTCACAGGTCCAGACTCAACTACGCACCGAAGAGGGGCGGAAGAGTCTGCGGGAGAGAGGGGATCCGCGGGAGAGGGCGGCTAGGGCAGCGCCTCGTCGAAGAAGGGGCGCTGGCCGCGGGGTTGCCGGACAGCGGCGGCGGGTGGCCGGAGGAGTCCGCGGAAGGGGTCGGGCAGAACCGCGCGCGGGAAGGAGCTCCGCCGGGGGAGGGGCGCGAGGGAAGTCGCGCGGTGGTCGGCGGATCTGCGCGCGCTGGGGGCGGTGCTCAGGGCGGATCTGGCCGGAAAGGGGAGAGACGCGCGGAGAGGGGAGGCCCGCGCGCTGAAGGCCGCGGTCGCCGGAGCTCGGGGAGCTCGCGGATCGGGGCGGCGTGAGGTGGAGCTCGCGGGAGAGGCTTGGGCGAGAAGGGGTTAGGTGGGGTTTGATCCAGTGAGATGGAGAAGGAGGGAGAGAATGGGGTTTTAAATAGAAGAGGAAAAGAGAGGTTACAGGAGAGGAAGGGTTCGCCATTCGGGGAGGCTGGCGGTCGCCGGTGGCGGCAGTTCACGCGGGGAGGCCGACGGTCATCGACAGTTATGAAAGCCAAAGGTTTCCCACAGATGAGAAGGAAAGTTCCTTAGGAAAAGGAAATGAAAGTTGTTTGGCTAAAACAAAAGAACCCAATGGGTTAGGCCTACGGGCTTTTTAGGAAAAAGAGTTTGGACCTAATCTTATTATTGGTAAAATGGCCTTATAACTTATGGCTAAAAAATGACTTTAGACCAAAAATAAAACTTCAACTAAATTATTTTTGGTCAAAATGTAAAATAGCTTTAATTCTTTTAGAAAATTATAACTATTATTTTAAAACTAAATCTAATTTAGAAATGTTAGGTTCTATTTAGGTTCAGGTCTGGTCTGGGCTCGGAAACCAAAAATCCATGTTTATTATAATTTTGAAATTATTTCCCACTCAAAAATATTTAATAATAATAATATTAATAATAATAATAATTTTAGAAAACGCTAATAATAATAATAATAAACTCTATTAAATAAATAAAAACAAAAATGATGGGTTTCACAGCTTTTGAGGCGCATGCAGAGCTTCAGTAGTGAATTTACTCCTGTCTTTTAGGATCAGGAAGAAGTCTGGGATGCATGGCTTTTGAGGCACATACAAAGTTGTAACAGTGACTTTCCTTCTGTCTTTAGGGATCAGTGAAAAGTCTGAGGCGCACAGCTTTTGAGGCGTATGCAGATTTGGGCGCATGGCCGCGGAGGCACATGCGAGATGGTTGGGTGGCCACGTGGCAGTAGCCGTCGGAAGGAAGTAATGATGATGCTGACGTTGGCGATGCTTCGTCTTCTAAAAAAGCTGTCAACTGTTCAGACTTTGGGAGGCGTGCTGCTAACTCTGTCAGTTCAGCATTTAATGTTTGTGACATTCGATGGACAGCTGAGTGGACGCGTCAGTTGGCATTCCACTAGGCGTATGGGGACGCATGGGGGCACATCCCCTGTGATGTGCTTGGTACTGAAGGGCGCGTCTGTGTGATGCGCTTGATGTTGAAGGGCGCGTCTGTGTGATGCACGGTCTGGCCGGCGCATCCGCTTTGTGTGACGTCTTTGATGGTGCAACTGTTACGTTCTTCGAGTGCTTTAAATAGCCGTTTTGACTTGGCTGAATTCGAAGCGTCCGGTTCATCCATTTAATGCAAATTCATTGCACGGAATTCGGAGATCCATCCACTTTGCACATGGGTTTGATTTGCCCCGCCTATAAATAGTGGCATGGAGAGAGGGTTGGCCTCTCGTTCTTCCACATCTTTTCGATATGAACTTGTGTACTCGAATGCATTCTGTTGACGAGATGCTCCCGAGAGTGAAGATGCGACGCAGTGTCTTTGTTGATGTACTTGAAGGAGACTGTTACATCCAAAAGTCAGAGTCGAGGTCTTCTGAGGCAGGCAGAAGGTGCCTGTTGCATCCAAAGATAGGGATGCTCGAGCCTCGTCTTCGTTGTGCAGGAAGAGCCATAGATCGGAATGGCGGTACCGCGTCTTTGGTGGCTCTTTCTTCCTTCAAAATGGGTATAGCCCATTCTGGTTGTGTTGAAAGCTGCTCCTTTGGCCGCGGTTTCGATCACGGTCTTCCTTGGTGTTTGGATGCTCTTTCGAAGCCTCACCTGGCTACAGGTTGGCTTGTGGTTCTTTACCCTTCCTGGGCTAGAGGGTTGATTGCCATCCTCGTTCTGCTCAATAAATGCGTCATTAGTCGAAGCATTTAGACGGCGGTGAGCCTGGCTAGAAGAGCGGCACATAACTGGGCTGCTGAAGGGATGTACATAACTGGGATGCACATAACTGAGCTGCTGAAAAGGATGCGCCCTGCTGAGGGTGCATGGTGGGATGTGCCTGGCTGAGGGCGCATGTTGGGATGCGCCTAGCTGAGGGCACATGTTGATTGCTGGCTGTAGACTTTAGGATCTTTTTTTTGTAGAAATTCTCCTTTGTACAGTCTTTCTTAGACATGTAAATAGAATTTTATATGTTGAATAAAAAAAGTCTTTTTTCAATGTCTATATTTGTTGCTTTTTGCTGTGAAGTACTTTGTCCAAGCTCTGGCGCATGTAGTCTGGCACATAGACTTTCTGGTTCTGAAATTCCATGCTTCTACAAGACCCCCTTCAAAGTTTTTAAAACTTTTGGATAAGTTTTCGAATACTTTGAACAAGAAGCATGGTAGTGGAGGCGCATGACTGTCGGGGCGCATAGATACTCCACACGTCAGTAATGGGGCGCATGCTCCGCTCAGTTAGTACAAATGATGACGTCTCGGTAACCGAAAAAGATTAATGATGATCTTTTTGGTTTTAGTTGTGGTTATCTTTTCACAGAATCCGAGGCGACGGCTGAGATCACACATCATCGGTTCACGCGTGCGACCAAGCCCTATAAATAGGCGAGAGATGGAGAGAGAGAGAGTTCTTCTTCTCCTTGCTTTTGCTTTCTTTAGAGTTCTTCTTCAAAAAACCCTAACTTTTCTTCTCTTCAAAGAAATGGCTCCCAAGACTCCTCGCGGCGGTGCTGGCAAGGACAAAGGAAAAGAACCTGTGAAAGCTGCAGCAGCCGATGTTCCCCATCGGCCTGTCGAAGTTCGGCCGGAGGTGGTTGGTAAGTTTCATTTTACGTATACCAACGCACATAGACCTTGAGTCTTTTGATGATGTGCCGAGGTTTTTGCCGCTGGCGCGCATGGGTTTAAGCCCTGAAGATGCGCCGAGGCTCTACTGCTGACGCACATGGGTTTAGACCCTGATGATGCGCCAAATCACTACCGCTGACGCGCATGGGTTTAGACCCTGATGATGCGCCGAAGCACTGCTGACGTGCATGGGCACACACCCTGATGATGTGCCGAAGCTCCGCTGCTGATGTGCATGGGTTTACACCCTGATGATGCGCCGGACGCGCTATGCGCTTTTGATGAGGCTCAGATTCTTTTATTATTTCTAACATTTTTTGAATCTTTGCTAGTGTCGATGCCTATCCCACTCTTGAATAAAGTGCTCCTGGACGCTACCCTCTGCCAGACAGGAGTAGATTATAACGAGGAAGTGATAAACCCTGCTCAAGCCGCTATTATGCTGGACCAACATCCCGAGAGAATAACTCAAATCCGTGAACAGTAGTATGGGTTCCTCAAATGGATGATGGAGCGTGGTGTTTTGAAATCTGCCACATCTGATAAAGTGACCTTCTTGAAGCCTGAGTTCCTGTTTGGGGACCGCCTTACTTCTACTGAAGCAACAGTGTTGAAGGTCAAGGAAGACTGGTTTTTTACAACAAAAGGAGTGCATATGACCATTAAGCAACTTGAACGTCAATGGCCTTTGATGGCCTTCTGTCGTCTTGCTTCCAAGAGGAGGATGTCTTGGGATCTTACTCCCTCTACTGGGGGGCGGTGATTGGCATCATCAAAATTGATTCTACCTCCGATCAGAAAGATACTTTGACCGCAGTGCGGTCTGGATCTTCTTTCACCTGGCGGACTCTGCGTCCTGGGTGCATTTACAGTGATGTTCCCCTCGATACATTTGCTTATAGTGCCTTGACTTTTGCACATCGCATGCTGTTGATGGAATGCTCATACTCGAAAGGAGAGTTTTGGGAGGGTTGGTGTCATTACGTTTCCAAATGGAATAAACTGACACTCTGGGTTTTGTCGCGATTCCGGACTGAGCTCCGAGAGATTGGGCTGACTGCCGCGATTCGTGCTACCCAGGCAGGTGTTGACATTAACAGGCATATGTTCCTCGCACTCTTGGAGATGTTTGATATCCATACCGGGACCTTTTTTACTCCGGTGGGGGATTTAGGGCTAGCACTTCATGAGATGTATGAGGTATTAAAGCTCCCTTGGGGATCGGAACCCTATGAAGAGTACTTTTCGACCAACGAAGACTTTCAAGTCCTGGGGGACAAGGCTGAGGAGATGACGGCCGTCTTTAAGGAAGTAGCGAGTCATCATTACTATATGCAGAGAAGGGATAAGAGCGGCTCACAGCCTCATGTGATCGCTTGGAGAGATTACGTCTTTAGGCAAGACAAGGGGGATCTCTCGCAGTTCTCCACTCCGCCAGCGGTCTCTCGTAGCGAAGTGCTCTCTGAGATGAGCAGGTTAGATGAGAAGAATCCCCGGAAGAACGAGGACCAGCAGTCTGATGAACGCTCTTACAGCTGTTTCTGGCATCTTGCTCATCGGATATCGTCGAAAGCAGTATTGGTCGCGTACCTTATGGTTTGGCTTCGGGATTACGTCTTCCCGGGCGGATCCGGCTCTGTAGAGAGAGTGACCCGGCACTTGATCCTGCCAGCTGTGAAGTTGGCCTTTGGCCGGCGCTTGGCTCTACTCCCCGCAATGGTATGTAACTTGCTGCGAGGTTTACGCGAGTTCGCGAGAAATGTGATTCATGACCGAGGTCGAAAAAATAACTTCTCGCGCGCTGAACTGCCGTTTCACCATTTGATGGGGTGGTTAATTTTACACCATCCCAATGTAATGAGTCCGGGTTCAGAAGAAGACTACAGGGCCGGAGATGCATTCCTCTGCCGTTTCCACCAGAGGAGTTGGTCGCACACTGGCGTCCCTGTTTGCAGAAGGGTTTTATCCCATCTTTAGGGATGGGAGATCACCAAAGTTGGTCCGATCTTCTTGGGTTTTGAGGCCAATGAAGACTTAAGGGATTCAGGTGAAGATGCCACCGCTCTGCCTCCGTGGGGATTCTGCTGGTTGCAAAGTATTCGGCCATCCCACCTGGTGTATCAGAACAGGAATCAGTGCTTCCTGGAACCGTATTTACCGAACCGCTTTGTACGACAATTCGGTTATGTGCAGTTGATATTGGACAATCCCAGTATCACCATGGGGTATGTTGGAAGTTTGTTGGATGGCGCACGAGCTTGGCATTACTATAATGCTGGATGTACCGGAGCTCGTTTTACGCTGCTTGCCCAGGATCCGCGGCCGCCCATTCTTTACTCGGCCGCCAAATTTTACTGCGTTATGGCTACCGTGCCTTCCGGGTATGATAGGGAGACGAGTCTCGTTGTAGGTACCCCGTTAGCGGTGACTGGGCATGTGTCGACTAGGGCTCGATCACACCGTCCACCAGGGGTGGGTCATCAAGGTGTTCCCGCCGCATCCCCAGGGGGTCAGGCTGAACCTTCGGTTGACCAACCGAAACGACGTGCGGATGCAGGGGCTGGATCTCCTGTATCAAAGAAGCTGAAGAAGACATCTTCATCGACGGTGTCATCGGATTCAGCATCTGCAGAGGTAAGGATATCCCACATAGTCTGGTTTGGGTTCAATATTTCATGTAATCAATGCTTCCCCTTTTTATAGGAGCCGCTAAAAAGAAGGCCTCGTACTCCAAAATCTGGTGGGAGCAGGCCAAAGGGGATGGCGGGCTTGTCTGAAGTGCGCATCCCGCCGACTATGATGTCTCCTATGAAGGAGAATCCGGAGGATGTTGTTGTCATAGAGATTCCAGCATCCCCAGATTATGTCAGAAGGGAAGCTGAGGATGCAGGAGCTTTCGAGATGATAAAGGCCGCGACGGGGGCCTTGGATGCCGAGGGTCCATCAGACACGAGGCTTCCCGGTGATGAAGTGGGGTGGAGTTCGTCGCCTTCAGATGACGTCGCTCCAGGGTTGCAAGAGCCTGTTGCGGGGGCAACAGAGATGGTCGGAACAGAGGAGGGGGTTGATTCCCCTCCTTGTTATGATGAGGGGAGGTCGGCTGCATCATTGCCGAGCCCTACCCCAGACTCAGCGGCGGAAGCTGAGGTGGCTACCAATCAGGAGGTAGCGACAGATCCTGTCCCTGTAGAGGGATTTGATAAAGAGACTCGTCTGGCGGTCCTGACTTCAGGGATGAGTCAGAAGGTAAGTGTTGATCTCTCCGTTCTACCGGAAGAGGTATTGGCTGCTGATAGCACGTTGGGTATTGGAGAGGTGCCACTGACGTCGGTGGTACTTCCGAGTTTAGGAAGGGTAAGGGTGTGATGGAACCCTCTGTTGCTCCTTCCACTTGGGGTACGATCTCGACGCCTGTCCCAGCTTCTTCTGTTTCCTTGGCTCCTCGGACTAGTAGTCAGGCGCCTGTTGATGAAGAGCCTACTGATACCGAAGTTCCAGCCTCGCAGGTTGAGGTCGGTGGGTCTTCTTCCGGTCCGCCGACTGGAGTAGCTCCTCCAACCCCTGCTATGACGCCGCAGGTGCTGGCGGACGCAGATGAATATATGAAATTCATCGTTGAGGCAGTATACAAAATGCTGCAGAGGGGGTATCGGCAGTGATGGACGCCAAGGGAAGCTTTACGACAGCAAGAACTCTGGTACTGCCTCATATCAACTTGATCCGTATTCACCAGGGCCACGATCACCTGGCCGTCATTCTGGAAGCTACGGTGGCTGAGTTGGACCAGCGGCTTTCCGAATTAGAGCGCATCCAGCGAAATGACCTCTTCTTCCTGATAGATACGGAGAAGGAGAAGCTGCTCGCCGAGACTGAGTCTTCCTACCGGGCCTCTGTGAGTGTCTGGGAACACGAAGTGGCTGAGACTGAAGCTGCAGTGGAGCAGTTATCTCAGTCTACGCAGGAGACAGTGGAGACGCGA
Organism: Iris pallida; assembly: GCA_029216955.1. Lineage (NCBI taxonomy): Eukaryota > Viridiplantae > Streptophyta > Magnoliopsida > Asparagales > Iridaceae > Iris > Iris pallida. The sequence goes on along the minus strand of JANAVB010044816.1, from coordinate 1,262,672 downwards.
GCTGCATTGGACGCTAATATCGCGGAGATTGACGCCCAGATCCGCCGCCTTGAGGACCAGCGGGCCCGACTCCTATTGGACGCCGATCGTGTCCAGGCTGAACACGTAGCATTCAAGAAGGCGGAAGCAGCTTTCACTCTCCGAGCTCTTATCCTGGCTCAGCAGAGACAACAGCATGATGAAAAGCACGAGAATGAAACTTCTGCTGAGGCTGTTGAAGCGATGCGTCAAGAAGCTGAACGTCGAGTCTTGGCGACCGTGGAGACTCGGGCGGCAGACTTGAAACGCCGAATTGCAGAGCTTTTCGCCAACCCTGGAGATATTTAGGGCTTGTAGTCTCTGTTTTTTGTATTTTTGCAACTCTTGCTGGGGATAGTGTAATCTTTTACTCTCTTTTTTTAGAAATAAAGAAGTACACCATTTTCTGCGATGTGTTCATTTTTGCTTGTCATGAACTTTTATGATTTGTGTGGACCTATTATCTTTTGCGTACCTTGGTTTTAGGTACAGATAATAAGTTTGAAGGACCCAATATATTTGCTCAGAGGTAATGTGGACGTGGCAAATATGGGGTTCAAATGACAGAATCTTCCTACTCAGAGGTGTTATGGACGTGGTAGGAATGACTCTGGGGGATACACGGAACTACTCAGAGGTAATGTGTACGTAGAAGTTCTGTGATCAATGTACGGCAACGCGGGGATTGTCTGTACGGGATGTTTACTCAGAGGTAATGTGGACGTGGTAAACATGAAGGGTAGCGTAGTCTTATACGATGTAAGATTCCACTTTGTAGGGTATCGGGGGACAACTCAGAGGTGATGTGGAAGTGGTTGCCCTTCTACTGGAGGATGCCACGGAACAGCTGGATTACGGAAGCGTATGATTTTGTGGAGTGGAAGCGCATGTCTGAAAAGATGTCAAGAGTAGTACTTCTTTAGGAACTTGCCGTTGATGGGCATCATGAACAAGTCCCCATTGGGTTTGGCGAGGCGGTAAGCACCGTTTGAGTATACCGTCTCGATGATGAAAGGTGCTTCCCATTTGGGCTCGAACTTTCCTGTTGTTTTGTGAGCCAACACCATCGGCCTCCTGGCTGCCAGAACTAGGTCGCCAACTTGGAAAGTCCTCTGCTTGACCTTCTTGTTGAAAGCCTGTGATATACGGGCTTGGTAGAGTTCGATGCGTTGTTGAGCCAGAAGACGCTTTCGTCAAGTGCCTCCAGTTTCCGCAGACGACGACGTTGATTATCTTCTTCTGTGAGTTGGTTTGTGATTGCTACGCAGAGTGAGGGTATCTGAATCTCGAGGGGTAGTACCGCTTTGCTCTCGTAGACCAAGGAGAATGGTGTGTTGCCTGTCGGGGTCCGTACCGTTGTGCGGTAGGCCCAAAGGCATTCGTCGAGCTTTTCATCCCAGTCGTATTTTTAGATGACACGACCTTTTTGAGTAGCCTGACGATAGTTTTGTTGAATGCCTCGGCCAATCCGTTTGCTGCCGGATTGTAGGCCGTTAATGCCACGTTTTGAATACGATTCTTGTCACAGAATCGGCTGAAAATATGGCTGATGAACTGAGGACCATTATCGTGGATGATCCTTCGGGGTACCCCGAAACGGTAGATGACGTGGTGCTTGATGAAGCTGATCACCCTGGAGCTTTTCACTTCTGCCAGAGGGACTGCTTCTGCCCATTTGGAGAAGTAGTCGGTGATTGCTAGGATGAAGCGGTGTCCTCTCGATGAAGGAGGGGTAATCGTTCCCACAATATCCATTCCCCAAGCTTCGAAGGGCCAGGAGGCGACTGTAGGATATAGTGGTTCAGACGGTGTATGAATAAAGTCTGCGTGAAGCTGGCACGCATGGCACTTCTTAGCATATTCAACAGCGTCAGCGGCCATGGTTGGCCAGTAGTAGCCCATGCGTCGTAGTCGATCCTGCAACTTAGGACCAGGTTGATGGGCCCCGCAGGTTCCATCATGAGCTTCTCGAAAAGCTTCGGCTGCTTCTTCGTTGGACAAACATCGAAGGAGAAGTCCATCGTAGGAGCGTCGGTACAGTATTTTAGTGGCTGTATCATAGTAGAACCGAAGAGAGCGCCTCCTGACTGAGATAGCTTCTTTCGGGTCCTCCGGAAGAATTCCGTAGACAGCGAAGTCAATGAACGAAAATCTCCAATCTCGGACGTTAACACCAGCACCCGTTGACATGGCATGGGCCACTTGTGAGCGCAGGTTGTTTTTAGGGCAGACCAAGTCTCGGCCCACTACCGTGACGTAGTGTTGAGTCCCGAGGGGTGCCGCCAAGGAGGCTGCGAGGCCAGCCAGAGCATCAGCCTCCAGATTTTGTAGGCGAGGTACGTGTTCGATGAAGAACCCGGTAAAGGTTGAAACGATGTTCAATGCAACTTTATGGTAAGGGATCAGGTCTTCATGACGAACCTCGTATTGACCTTTGATCTGGTTTACGACGAGTTTTGAGTCGCCGTAGGCTTCCAGATGATTCACCCCCAGCTGTTGTGCTAGCTGGAGGCCCATAATGAGCGTATTGTACTCGACAATGTTGTTGGAGCACAACTTCGAAAGAGAGTAAGCACGCTGGATGACCAGTTGATCGGGGAAGACTAATACCACCCCCACTCCTGCGATGATTTGGCCTTTGGGGCCTGTTCTTGAAGCGCCATCGGAAAACATTCGCCAGACGGAGCCTTCTTCGGTGACGTTTGATTCTTGGACCTCATCCGGGATGTCTTCGTAGAGCCTTGAGGACTCTGGGATGGGGTGTGCAGCTAAAAAGTCGGCCAGAGCTTGACCCTTAACAGCTTTTTGTGCAACGAACACCATATTGCATGGCGTTAGCAAGATCGCCCATGTGGCCAGCCAGGAGTTCAATGATCCTGGCTTCGTCATGAGGACCCTGAGTGGATTGACTCGAGAAATAACGTGAATTGTCTGCCCCGAGACATAATGACGAGTCTTTTGGATGGCAAATACCAGAGCCAAGCACTCCTTTTCAACGGGGTTATACCGGTGTTCGGCCCCGATCAGAATTCGACTAAGGTAGTAGATTGCTTGCTCATAGCCTGTGTCGCTGTTTTGAGCTAGCAGAGCGCCGAGGGAGTGATCCATGGCTCGGACGTAGAGGAGAAACGGTTTGCCGGCGATGGGTGCCACCAGGACTGGTGGGCTCGTCAGGTAGGCTTTGATGTCGTCGAAAGCCTTTTGGCATTCCTCTGTCCAGACGTAAGAGACTCCCTTCTTCATGAGCTGGGTGAAGGGTTGACATTTGCCGAAAAGGTTTGCTATGAACCTCCGGATGTATGCCAGACGTCCCTGTAGCCCTCGAAGTTCTCGAAGGTTCTTCGGAGGGTCCATATCAAGGATGGCTTTGGTCTTCTCGGGATCGACATGAATGCCTTTCACCGTGATGATGAAGCCCAAGAACTTTTCGCTAGAAACCCCAAGGAAGGATTTAGCGGGGTTCATCTTGAGTTGATGCGCCCGCATGAGATCGAAGACTGTCTTGAGGTCTTGCAGGTGATCTCCTTTGAGACGGCTCTTGACTGTGATGTCGTCAACATAGCATTCGACTGTCTTGCGAAGGTGTTGACAGAAAATGGTGCTCATAGCACGTTGATATGTCGCACCAGCATTCTTCAAGCCGAAGGGCATCACTGTGTAGCAAAAAACGCCCTTTGGAGTCCTGAATGACGTATGTTTTGCATCATCGGGGAACATCTTGATCTGGTTGTAGCCCGAATACCCGTCCATGAAAGACATGCGCTCGAAACCACATGTGTTGTCGATCATCACGTCGGTGATTGGAAGCGGGAATTCGTCCATCGGGCAAGCAAAGTTGAGGTCTCTGAAGTCGATACAGACTCATATCTTCCCATTCTTCTTGGTGACGGAGACGACGTTGGCTACCCAATCTGGGTGTTGCTCTTCACGGATGAAGCCGCTGGTCAAGAGTTTGTCTACCTCCTGATCGATGGCGTTCATGATGTCCGGACAGAAGCGTCGTTGTTGTTGTTTGATAGGCTTGGCATCAGGCAAGATATTCAACCTATGCATCGCAATCTGGAGATCAAGTCCCGGCATATCTTCATAGCTCCAGGCGAAGACGTCGATATACTCTTTAGCCAGCTGGATTAAAGATTCTCGGTCTTATCCTTTTAGGCTTTTGCTGACGAAGATGGGTTTGGAAGAAGATCCACCCCAAGGTTGATCTGCTCGACTTCGTCTTCTGTGGGAGGTTCACATAATTCAAAATGAGACTCCCATTGTTGTCCCAGGCGTTGAGCCCAGGGTTCTTCTTCAAAGAATTCCGGCGCTTGATCTTCGCCTTCTTCTTCTTGAGATTGTGCAGATGTCATGTTGGCTGACAGCACTCTCTTGAAGACAGATCCGATACTGGTATCGAAATCCCACGTTGATGCTTCAGACGAGTGAGAATGTTCTACTTCTTCTGCTTCTGAACTCTCTAGAGTTGACAGTGGCGTGACATAGCCAACCCCCCGTCAAGTTTTATTGTAGTAGTCCTGCGGCTTTCCTTTAGGTGTTGGAAGCCGGAGAGGGAGACGTCGACCTTTGCCGTAGTTCAGGCCTTTGTCGCTTTTTAATTCGTATCCCATCTTTTGGATGAGGTACTTTGCCTTGTCCGTGTACCGATAGAGTTGCATTCTGCCGGCATCTGGTTCTGGCTCGAGTGGCGGGAGGTCCTGATGACGCTCGACCTTGCCGAAGATAATGGATTCTTCGTTTCGACTCCGTGGTGGGACTATGTAACAGACCCCTTGGGACGGGACTACTCGATTTACATGATAGACGGTCGTTATTTGTGTTTGTAACGACCGTAGAGCGTTATCTAATGTATACATGGCATTCCAATGTGGAAGACTAGAATAATTAAAAGACACTCTGTTATTGACGAAATATGAGATTTTATCCCGTAGGATTACATTGTCGAGAGATGGGGCATCTACATCGGCCGAGATATATTCCCCCAGCTCTTCATCTGTAAGCACTGGAGTAGGATCGGGAGGGTCCACCACAGCGCTGATCTGGGAGTCCGAGAGGACTACCTGGGCCTTCTCTGGCGGCTGGGATGGCGGCGGCTTACCCTTGAGACGTACCTTCAGAGGTGCTTCCGCTGTGCTTCCGGTGGTTGACGCCTTCCCCTGTAGTTTTGCCACAAGGGGAGCCGATGTTTGAGGCAGCTTTCCCTTGAGCCGTATCTTCAGGGGAGCTTCAGGAGCAGCTGGTGCTTTCCCGGGTAGCTTAATGCTCATGGAGGGCAACTTCTGAGGCGGTTTGCCTTTGAGTCGGATCTTCAAAGAAGCATCGGGAGTGACCTCAGGCTCCATGTCCGGCTCTGCTGCCGTTTCTGCTTCGTCGTCAGCATCATTGGCCTCCTCCTCGTCAGGTGACTTGTATAAGTCGGCATCGGTGAAGTAGGCTTCAATCCCTTCGAAAGGGTCGATGTCGGCGAACTCCGAACGGATGACATTGTTGGTGGACACGTACTTCATACATTGGTGGAGCGTGGATGGCACCACCATGTACTCGTGCAGCCATGGGCGACCCAATAGAATGTTGTAGTTGACTTCAGCGTCCACGACATAACAAGTGACCTCGGTTCTGAGGTTACCGATGTGGCACTTTAGTCGTATTTTGCCCAGTGGGTCGCTTTTGCTAGCGTTGAAACTACTGATTGTCGTGTTGGAGGGCGCTAGTCGGTACATTGGGATCCCCAGTGTTGAGAGCAGCGTCTTCGAGATGATGCTGAGGGAAGACCCCGGATCGATCTGAATTTGCTTCACCTTGACTGAACCGATGTACCCTGTGTAATACAGTGGCATGTTGTGTCGATTGTGTTTGAGCAACATGTCCTGTTGGGTGAAGGTTATATTGGGGATAACCTCCTCCGCACAGTGACAGTGCTTGCACACAGTCGGGAGATCTTCAGGCTGCTTGACCTGACTGAGAAAGGATTCAGCATCCTAAATTATTAGTTAAACTAAAACTAAGACTTAATACTTCCAAATTATATTTTGAAACATATAACGATAGTATTAAATCAAATAAACTTTTTAAATAAAACTAATCTAATCGAATTCCCATAAATGATCCTAACTAATAATTTAAAGTTTTAGTCTATATTATCAAATAAATTAAGTTATGTAATTCATATTCAAATCAAATAAACTATCAACATAATATCTTCAAAAATAATATTTAATATTAATCAAAATATTTTAAATCATATAAACTTAATTAAGTCAAATAACTATTTTAAAACAACTTTAGTGTAATCTTAATATATTAGTAGATATACGTACTAATTGAAATAGATATCTAGCATACTCAAAAAGTTTTAAGTCCTATAAATTAAATCTAAAATTATATAATTGATTATCATAATAATTTGAAGTAGAAAATGGAATTTACCTATGATGAAAAAGGAAAAGGATTGACATTTTTTCAAATTAGAAAGTATGAAGTGATCAGAGGGAGTGGAGAGAGAGGGATTCGAACCCTTAACGTAAATAATATTTATATTATCAAGTAACTAAATCCTATAATTCAAATCTATAGATGGTCAACCTAATAATTTTACAAAATAATATTTAGTATTATCAAAAAAAATATTCTTAAATCAAAACGATAATTGATTAAAATAATATTCGATAAAACATATTTTGTTAATCATATTTTTATTAATCAAAATCTTATAAAATATTTATAATTTTCCAAATCATATTTTTGAAGTTAATAAGCTAATAACCCAATAACGCCAATAATTAATATAAGAGAAAATATTTTATTTAAATTTATTATTGTTTTCGAATCATTAGGATTTTCTTTTTTTTTTAAGAAAAAAAATAGTCGAAAAATAACGTGTACATGTTTTCAAAGAATTCATTTCAAAACACAAATTAAAATAGAATAACTTAAATAAATAAAATTTTGAAAACCCGGGAAGAGGATTTATAGCATCGGTCCTTACCGTAATTTAAACCTTTGCCACTGGTCAAGTCATAACCCATCATTTGGATGACGTGTTTCGCCTGAGCAGTATAACGATTGATTTGCATCTTGCCGCTTATCAGGTTCTAGTTTGGCGAGGGTAAGTCTTTGGGGACGTTATATCCGACTGAAGATGATGGGCTCCCAGTCCTTCTTTCTTGCCGGGACTATGAAGTAAGCGTCTCGGATGGGACAATTCGGTTTGTAATATTGGCGGTTGTTACTTGTGTTTGTAACATACCTAGAGCATTATCCAAGATATACATGGCATTCCATTGTGCAAAAGACTAATTCAAAGATAGCTTCCTATTAATGTAATATGGAATTTTATCCCGAGGGATTACATCATCTAAGAAGGTGGCTCAGTATTGGCAGATATATAGTCCCCTAGCTCTTCGTGTTGAGGACCGGAACAGTCACAAGAGAAGGTGGTGGAGCCTTCCGCCTTATCTTGACTACCAAGGGAGCTGGAGCTGGAGGATCTCGTGACCTTGGAGCTACTTCTATGGCCTTTCGTGGCAACTTGACCCTGATAGGTTCTTGGGTCCCTGCTGGCAACTTGACAGTCATGGGAGCAAGAGCTTTTTCCCGAGGCTTGGCCATGAGAGGAGCTGTTGTTTGAGGATGATTCCCTTTTAGTCGGACACTCATCGGTTCTTTGTTGACCCATGGTTAATGTTCACACATGATTTTGATAATCAACGTCAAGTTTGTTCGATACATAAAATATACATACCGCTACAAAGTCATAACCCATCTTTTGGATGAGGTGTTTGGCCTTAGTATAACGATAGATTTGCATCTTGCTGCTATCGGGTTCTAGTTCGACGGGGTTAAGTCTTTGGGGTTGTTCTATCCGACTGAATATGATGGGCTCCAAGTCCTTTTTTCTCGCCGGGACTACGAAGTAAGCGTCTCGGGATGGGACAATTCGATTTATAATATTAGTGGTTGTTATTTGTGTTTGTAACATACCTAGAGCATTATCCAAGATATACATGGCATTCCATTGTGCACAAGAGTAATTCAAAGATAGATTTCTATTAATGAAATACAGATTTTTATCTCGAGGGCGTCTAAGAATGTGGCTCAGTATTGGCAGATATGTAGTCCCCTAACTCTTCGTCCGTGAGGACCAAAGCAGTCACGGGAGAAGGTGATCGAGCCTTCCGCCCTATCTTGACTACCAAGGGAGTTGGAGCCGGAGGATCTCGTGACCTTGGAGCTGCTTCTGGGGCCTTTCGTGGCAACTTGACCCTAATAGGTTCTTGGGTCCCTGCTGGCAACTTGACAATCATGGAAGCAAGTGCCTTTTCCTGATGCTTGGCCATGAGAGGAGCTATTGTTTGAGGAGGATTCGCTTTTAGTCGGACTCTTAGCGGTTCTTTGTTGACCCATTGGTTAATGATCACACCTGATTTTGATAATCAACTTCAACTTTTCTAATAAGAAGAACGTCTGTATCTACGTCTTACTGCTACAAAGTACATACATGGCATCATCATAAAAAACCAATCGCAGTTGAATCAAAATCAAGTTTTTCATATTTTCATATATAATTTTAACTTTTATTGAGTCTAGGAAAATATGTGAGGTTAATCGGGATTGGTAATGGCTTAGGTTTCTCTCAAGTCCACAAACAAAAATAAGCCTACCTATCCATAGCGAAAAAGTCCACACATCCAAAAAGCCCAAAATCTGACAGATTTGGTCCAAAAGTTCTGACCTAACCTAGGTCGAACTCGGACAGAACTCGGCCCAAGTTTTGCCACAGTTCGGGTCGAGTTCGGCTAGATCAGTTTGAATTTAGTTTTAAAATCCCTCCAAAACTGTATCCACTGTTGGAATGCGATATTTTTGTATCCGAACTCAGCCCAAACATTGTCCCAATTCGGTCTACAAAAATACTATAAATAGAGATGAACATTTACCATTTCAAATCACTCATTCATTTTCTTTTCTATCTCTTTAAGTGTTTTCTACAAGCAAAGCTTTCAAATGAAGCCTATACCACTATTAGCCAAAGCTAGTACAGTTCTGTTCAATTTAGAGTTTTGGTAATAAAAAGTTGTATCGGAGGCTGCATTTTAGAAAATGTTCCAGTTTTTAAACTCGTCATCTGGAGTCAATGGTGCGCTCGTTACCAAGCACGATGATGTAAGATACTACAATCTCTCAGTTAGCTTATGCCATAGTAGATTAACTTCGAGCAAGAGTATTCGAGAATGGACTAGTCCTCTCAGAGCAAAACTAGTATACATCACTGTATCACGGAGTTTGATTTCTTGACTCTTACTTTACCGTATTTTATTTACTGTCATTTACCTGCTATAGTATATAGTTGCTTATTTTTAATTGGTATTAATTTCTGCTGTACACGTACACACTCTATTCATCCTCCTTTAGAGGTGCTCAACGGTCCTACAATTGGTATCAGAGCGGATTATACATATACATAACCATCTAGAGTATATATATCTATGACAGTTGTTAAATTGATATTTAACGGTGAAGGGCAATTCACAAATAGACCTCCACTATTTGATGGAACAAATGTCGCATACTGGAAAACACGAATGAGTTTCTTTCTCAAGTCACTGGACTTTGATCCTTGGTCGATAGTAATAGACAGTTACAAGAAACTACTTCGAACAGTGGTCGATGGTGTACTTGTAGGCAAGCCACATGACAAATACACAGAGCATAAAAAGACACAAGCTAGTATAAATACACGAGCCATCAATGCAAAATTCTGTGCAATTGACAAAATCGAGTTTAACCGTGCATCAACCTGTACGATGTCTAATAAAATTTAAAGAATCCTTGAGGTAACTCATGAAGGAACTTTCCAAGTGAAGGAATCCAAAATCAGTAGACTAACACAGAAATACGAATCTTTCAAGATGAAACCCGATGAGTCAATTATACAGATGTTCACTCATTTTTTTGATATTACAAATCCTTTATAATCTCTTGGTAAGTATTACAGCAATCATGAGAAGATCAAGAAGGTTCTGCGGGCTCTAACCAAGAATTGAAACCCGAAGGCCACCGTAATCATAGAAGAAAACAACCTCACCACGATGACTTTGGAGACACTGATGGGCAAGCTCATGACCCATTAGCTGGACTTGCAAGAATTTGAAGAAGCAACTCCCAAAGAAAAATCAATTGCCTTCAAAGCTAAAGCCAGAAGAGTCTCATGCAATGACTTTAACGAAGAATATTCCGATGGTGATGAACAGGCCAGGCTGGTCAAAAATTTCAGAAAGTTCTTACAGTTTGATAGATCAAACCAAAAGAAGAAAAACATTTACGAAAGCAACAAAAAAAACAATATGTTTCGGATATAAGAAGTCATGACACATAAAGAAGGACTGTCCACTGTCAAAGAAGAGCAATCCATATGATCGGTCAAGATCGAGTAGAAAAGCTACAACCGGTCGAAAGTATGCTAACACCAGTATCTGGCATGAAAGTGAGGCCAGTGAATCAGATGAGGAGGACAGACCCAGCAGCAGTGCAAAGGTCTATCTGATGGCATTTGATAAGGTATCTAAAACCCTCTGTATGATGATTTTACTTTTGATTAGTTAGAAAATGCCTTTAGCTAACTACTTGAAGAACACAGAAATGTGTTGGACTAGTACAAGCAATCTTGCAAAGAGATTAAGGTACACACTACCGAAGTAGCTAGACTGGCTAATCTTATTGAAGACATTAAAGATACATATACTACCAATAACATGGAAGAGATATCCACACTTAAATTGGACTATCATGAGGCTATCATCACCATAGAGAAGAAAGAAAGAAACTATGTCAAGGTGCAAGAACTTTATGATAGAGAGAAGAAGAGACACTTAGTCATTAAGCAAAGACTCATAGATATGACTACTAAATATAAGGAGTCTTATGTGATCTCTAAAAAATTAGAGATCAAGTTGGGCAAACAGTCATCCCTGTTACACGGCCTAAGGTTAGTCCTGATATCAAGCATACATCACAAAGGACTAAACCAAAGAAAGCACCTAAGCAACACGCTTCTCACAATCATTCTTTTACATATAGGTTTCCAAGAAAGACACATAAGAATGTCAACACAGAAATAAAGAGCACAATTTCAAAAATCACATGCACATACTGTGGTACTCACAGACACATAATATAGTATTGTAGAGCTAGATTAAAGGTTGTTGACACTAATTTACTTGCTTGTATTCCTAAGACTAATCATAATGGACCCTTGAAGAAATGGGTAACAAAGGGTTCATCTACTCGTTTTGTAGGTGGACCCTCAACCCTCTCATGCTAAAAGCAAGTGGATACTCGATAGCGGATGTTCGTGGCATATGACTAGTGATGCATCTTTATTTGCTACACTATCGATGAAGAAAGAATGATACGTTTCCTTTGGAAACAATCTGAGAGGTGATATTATTGGTAACGATACTGTTGGTATGTGTCCCTATCCAGAAAAAAGGCGTTTGTCTAGTCACGAAATTGAAACATAACCTATTGAGCATAAATCATTTAGCAGATAATGGTTATGGCATCAACTTTGTGAAAGACAAATGTTCTATATATGAAATGTCTATTGGGAATCCCATATATGAAGGGATCGAGAAAGATAATATTTATGTTTTCTTTCTAGAACGTACTAATAATGGAGGTAAGTACCTAGTCGCCAATCAATATGAAAGCTGGCTATGGCACATGAGGCTAGAACATGCAAATATGGTCAAATATGGACAGTATCTCAAGGCTATGCACTAAAAAGCTTGTAAAAGGACTCCCAAAAATTATATTTAAGAGAGATATGGTATGTGCTAATTGTGAAAAGAATAAGGCAACTAGGTCATCTTTTAAATCCATCAATGTTGTAAGTACTTCGAGACCTTTGTAGTTAATTCATATGAATTTATTTGGTCCTAGTAGAGTTGCTAGTCTTGGCAGAAAACTCTATGCTTTTGTTATAGTTGATGACTTCTCTCGACATACTTTGGTTTTTTTTATCAAACAAAAGTGATGCCATTTTTAAATTTTAAAAAAAGGTACAAAATAAAAAAGTGATGCCATTTTTGCAAAAAGGTACAAAATAAAAAAGACTTCATGATTACTCGAATCTGAAGTGATCGTGGTGGCAAATTCGTAAATACTGATTTCAAAAAGTTTTATGATGATAGTGGATATTACCACGAGTTGTTTTGTCCTAAAACTCCTCAAAGGAATGGTGTTGTGAAGTGGAAGAATCGTACTCTAAGCGATATAGCTAGAGTCATGCTGAATCAGCATAATCTTCCTAAATATTTTTGGACAAAAGTTGTTAGTACAACCTGTTATATTTTAAACAGTGTGTTAATTCGACCTATCTCGAAGAAAACCCCTTATGAATTATGGTTTGGAAAGATGTCAAACATTTCTTATTTTGAGGTTTTTGGTTGTCGCTATTTTATCATGAATACCAAGGATAACTTGGGTAAGTTCGACTCGAATACAGATGAAAGGATATTTCTAGGGTATGCTTCCATGTGTAAGGGATATAGTATTTTCAATAAAAGAGCTATGATTGTTGAAGAATCTGTTAGCGTTACTTTTGATGAGCTCAATAGTCAGAGATCTAGCAACAGTGACGATGAGGATGTACAAAACAAACCCAAGGCATCAGAAGTACTGCTACCAACGAGAGCTATCTGGAAAGTCTACCGAAGAGAATGAAATTCATGTCAGACCATCAGAGACACTCATAATAGGTGATGTATCCAAAAGAGAAGGTACACATTCTTCTACTAGAGATATAGCACCAAATTTAGATTTCATTTCTCAAGTAGAACCTAAGTTAGTAGTAGATATTTTTTCTGATAAATTTTGGATTAATGCTATACAAGTGGAACTTAATCAATTTGAGAGAAACCAATGTAATGCCCTAGTCCCAAAATACATAGAACTAGGAACGTAGACATGCCAGCTGCATACTTACGAAGTATACTCCAGTATATGTAATCCTCGTATATATACATGAGCTGTAAAATATGGTAAACCATGATATCTAAATCTCATCAACAAATCAAAAAAATAATGATATAAATCAACTTATGAATGATTTTTTTGTATAAGACATTGGGCGGAGATAAATCCAATACCAACCAATTTAATGAGAAGAAATACAAAAATGATAAAAGGATTTGTCGAGCGAAGCAAAGGCGAACTAAGAGCAATCGTCCTCTAAGGAATAGAGTAGATAATGGCCTTGGTAGAGCACCTAGGAATAAACATGAAAGCACACACCTAGAGAGATCACCAGGTCCTCAGAGAAACGTAACAAGATACATGAAGAACATGCCATATAATCTGTAATAAAATAAATAAAATGAAAGGTGCATGCAATTTGGTGCCCAACTGTTCTATGGTGATAATGCAGTTAAGAACAAACCTTTGACGCATGGGCACTCTGGCTACAGGAGAATCAGTATGATCCTTCCGGGATACCATGAACCTCAAAGCATAACATCCATCGAATGTCAGAGGCCAGCAGGATCAGGAGTAAGAAAGTGCATACGTGACCCATACGTTAAGGAACTATTCTTCCTACCAAATGCCTAGTAGGGTCACATCCATGACTTATATGAACCTCTAGCAACTGCCAAGTCCACTAACATGTAAATCAATTGGCAGTTACTGTAATGCCCTATCCCTTTCAGTCAATCGGAGGAATCGAAACGCCGATGGCGTTCAGACTTAGCCATGTAACGACTGCTCGAAGACCCGCTCGGTCGAGGCAACTCCTTGCTCAGGTGGGTGGCTTCGGTGAACTTGCCTCAGCTTGGCCTTCCCACTAATAAAATAAAAGTTTTGAAATGCACAAGTAGGCTTGATAATAAAATAGGCAAATCCACATAGCTAAGGAAATAATCCCAAGTCGGGTCGGAATGAGTTAGAATATGGAAAGGTCCTACGGTCGGCTTAGAAGTATTGTACGTCGTACTTTAAAATTGACACTCAGTCCTTCATCCCATGGCTTGGGGAAGGAAAGTTGGTCTAAGTTGCCAGAAAGTTAAGAACTTAGCCTAAGTCATAGGCGTCTCTCGCATGAATGCTTGATAAAGCATGCATGGTCTCATCGCCTAAGGCTTGGCATAGCCTTTGTTCGCCTCATGGGTTAAGCTGCATTGCACAGCTTGTGGCATAAGTGTAGGCACCCAAATAACTTGGTTGTTCAAGTCGAACGCGTGCACGACACGTTCCCTCGAGGTAAAGCTTAACGCTGCCTTTGCTCGCCATGTTGTTGCATAACTAATTTAGGCAAGTTATGCAGGTCGATCGAAGTCATTCCAAGCACTGTCCCAATCTTTTTACGGTTGTCAAAGTCACTTAGCCCCACGATCTCAAGTCTCATCATAAGAAGTATGACTTGGGCGATAGTGTCGCACATAACGTAAGTCGGTTTAAGGAACGAGCCACGATTGGTTCAGTGGAAAGTTAGCCATGGTCTATTAGCCCATAAAGAACATGTTTGGTGCAAGTTATGCTTAAAGGCTATGGATTAGCCATTCATGAGTTAAGTCAATAAGAGTATGAAAACACAGGAAACATGTCGGGAATGTAGGTCAGTCGTCGAGGCAACCCTGGTTTGGGCTCTAAAAAAAGAAGTATGATAAGCAAAAGAAATAAAGCTAAGGAAGCTAAATTGTGATGGTTAGGCCATGCATTTACGTTGAGTCTAGAAGTTTTTGTAGGTGCATGGTCATGGACAACTTGTCGACAAGGTTTCGCACCCTCGATTCGGAAACCTATGGCCACATGACTGTATCGGCCTAGGAGGGAAGAAAGGTAGTTAGGCAAGAACACACAGTCGGTGATTTGAGGACTTGAGCAGGGCTAGCTACCCTTAGATGCAAGGGCCTCGTCTTGTACCACCTATATGTCCAAGATGACTTAAATTGCTAGTGACCTTTTATATAGTCAAGTTGACGTGCTAAGCGACAATCCGCATGCACGGAGTCGGTCGAATCAAAGAAAGAGTAAGCATAACATGAATGAAGTAAAGATGGTATACACGATTGCATCACAAGTCTTAAGAGGCCTAAGATTTGGCTATAGCAAGGATACGTGTTTCTGCATGAATGTGGCATCGAGTATTAAGTTGATGATATAGAGTTGCGTAAGTCAGGATTGAGTCATCCCGAGTTAAGTTGAGAAGGGCTGTAAGGCAAGTCTAGTTAAGTCAGGCTACATTGCGTGGTATGACCTCAATATTAAAGCACGAACCAAGTTGATGACACGAATCAGGTTGTTGCTTCCCAAAGTATGGGCCATAAGGCAAGAACGAGTCGGCACGTTGATGTTGCAAGCACGAAAATGGTTTAGGGGCAAGGATAAGGAAGTTATCGGTGTGATAGCATGATGGTGGTCTAGAGACACAAATAGGCCAGGGGTCTATGTCCTAAAATCGATCCTAAAGCAAGACTAGAAAGATAATCATAAAGGGATTATGTTGGACAAAATAAATGAACGTGTCAGTTTTTGTATGGGTGAGCGAGGAGCTCACTCTACCAGTACAGTTGAGTACTGATACCCACACAGTTTTTATGTACATGTATAGGTAGAAACCCGATGGCACGAAGCTCGTTTGGATACATTAAGGCATGGAGTTCCTTGGCATTTCGAGGTGTACGGCCGCATGGAGTCAGAACTTATATGGGACATAATGTATGGACATCGCCATTCTGAAGAATGTGCCACTCGTCGCCTTAAAGCTTGTAGTAAAAAATGAGAGAGAGCAGGGTGACTTATAATATGAGACAAAAGTAAGCTTGAGGGACTTGTAATTTGACCTCGTGCCTATATCGTAATCTTTGTTCAATATCAATAAAAGAGTATTTTGTATGACTTCAAATTTCTGTTGCTGACTATTTAATGTTTCTGGTTGGCACTTATGTGCGACGACCCCCGTCGCTTAGACTGTAATCAGCCGTTATGGACCTGCCTTGCGTGAGCGCAATCTTGGCTCATGCGGTATCACACCTTAACGAGGACTATCGGTCCTACGGGACTGGGGCGAGACATAATGGTATCAGAGCGTGGCTTTACGTCCTTGGACTTTCGATTGAATTCTTTAACTTCGATGATGTTCCACAGACTCTGATGTTCTGCAATCAATATCGTTGGTGCGCTCTCTCTCAAATGTCCCACGGGATGTCCATACAATAAGTCTATATATTTTAAAAAGTATCACGAAAGAAAATTGGTTGAACAAAAGTTAATTCAAGTAAGCACGGTTGGCTAAGTTAGGCTGGGCATATACACCAAGAATTGAGTCGACCTTATAAAAAGTCATGTACGAAACTCAAATTGTTTTAAATAGGATCGAAATTGACTTGATTCATAGATACGAGGTGACTATCGATAGGGGTACAATTAGACGATGTTATCGTTGATGCGATATAGATGAGCATGCTTGGATTTTTAGGAATGGCTCAAATAAAAATTCAAAGTAATCAAATATGATTTGAAACTTGTTTTAAGGATTGATCGGATAACTCCATCCCTGAGTGGTGTATGGGATAGCCTCAGGAATGTCGATCGATTGAGGATACAGGGTACAAACGAGTCTATCAACAAGCGACGATTATGCAAAGCCTTAGAATGAGTGATTTAAGTTAGTATGAGTTTGATTTGAACGAAAGAATGGACAAGGAAAATAGTGTGCATAAGATAGGAATACACTGAGCATGAAATACAAAGTGATAATAAAAGATAGATTGAATCGAGGAAAAATTAAGGTATACAAACGTATGACTCGATCGAGGAAACTGATATGAATCGTGTACGAGAAGTTAGCACGATGGGATGATAGCGTGCATGGAAATGATTTAAATATTTGAGAATGACTCTAAGGATTGGATATTGCTCGATGATTTGAGTTAGCATAAAATGATACTATTTGAGAAAATATGTCGCTCGATGACTTAAGATAGATGAATGAACATATATTATTATGGATTGGAACGAATTGATCATTTGAATAAGTTAGGGGATTATTGAACGAATTTTGATCTTTAATATCGAGGAGATTGTGGCATATCTAATTCGGATGATAGCATCGGTTGTACGACTCGGCATTCCTTGCAAATGAAGATCCTTAGTTTATATATCTCATCGATGGTATTAAGGCGTATCAAAGATTGATGTGTGATAACTCGGGGGTACTCTAAGTCGAAGAATGATGATCGTGTCATTATTTCTTCGATGATAACCACAACATCGACGATCTTGCCTTGCACGAGCACAACTCCAGCCTCACACATGCGTCACATCAGATTTGGTGTGATCGTTTCACGTGAGCACTGATATGGTGATTCATGTCCAGCGAGAATGATTGAACTCGAAAGATTAGGACGTGGGAATTTGGATCGCTTCGACTTATGGTTTGATGTGAAGGTAAATTCGAGGATTGGTCGGACTTATGATTGATGATTAAGTAAACTTGAGGATTGAGTTCCAATCTGCGTAATGAGAATGAATTTGTCTAAACTTAAAATAAGAGTTTCGACCCGATGAGAACGTTTATCCTGCGGTACGTTGCATGGTGATTTCATGTCCACCGTGGATAATCAAACTTGTGTGAGATTGGGGCATGACATATTGTTAAGCTAGACGACCTTGTGATCGATTAAGTGAATTATGATAAACAACTTAGGGAATATGAAATAAGAATTATGGTTTAGTGACAAATTGTCTTGTGGTGAACTTGACTTGGATATGTAAATTATATCGAATGGGTTCAAAGGGATAGACTACACGAATTGCTTGTTGGATGTACGATATTAATATGTCAAGAAATTGGTTGAACATGACTTACCATAGGATGGCTTTGCTGAATGACTCAGACCCCTTGGACTAAGTGTTGCAAGTACGAATAGAAGAAATACATGCTTGATGTTTAGAAATTTGAGTGATGCGAGCTTGGGTAGAAAATCCCGTATTATCAACTTTGGTTTGACCATAGGATTGGGATCAGTGTTGATACTATTGTTGGGAACTATGATTCTAATACTGAGGGATGACTTTAGTGTTGACCCAAACTGGATTGCAGTCAACCTAATCTTGATAATTAACAAGGCGATATCTGTTATAATCCAACTTGACACATCAAGCTTCATCAAGCTCCAAAACAGAACGTCATCACATATCAGTTTAAGACAGGCATCACCGACGATTGCTTCGACAGTGATGCTGTTACTTGTTATCTGAGTCTGTATTTTTATTTTTTATTGAGTCTAGGCTATTGTAAGTTCAGTCGCACTGAGTATCTCAACCCTAGACTTAATACCCAAGCTCCACCAAACAAACTCCAAAACCTGCCAAGTCCAAATAGCCCACTTAAACTTTCTGTCCTCTAGGAGACAGAGTTCGGGCCGAACTCTGCCCCCTAATTTTATGACCTGATTTTTAGGGCTTGCTGGTTGCTAGTTGTCCAACGGCTAATTATTTGAATATTTAGGACAGAGTTCTGGCCAAACTCTGCCTCTCTGGACTAGTATATATAGGCCTTGATTTCTCTTATTTTCAAACATCCAATCTTCTCATCTTCTCTTCTCCTATAGCCTATACATTCAAGAGCTTATTCTTCTTATATGACTAGCCACAAAACTTTCCAAGCCCCCAAGGTGCTCAGTACGAGTCAACTAGAAATTTGTGTGCAAGAGTTTCAAAAGAAGTTACTTGGACAATTCCAAGTCTCGCCATCCGCGATCTGTAAGAAGTTGGCGTGCTCTTCTGAGTATGGGCACGTGGTTGTACACTATTTCATAAATAGTGGATTTCAATCATGAGCTAGAGTTCTCAGGCCTGGACTAGTCCTCCACGAGGGAAACCAGGTTAAAGACTGTTGTGTCTGCATATGCTTCTCTGATCTCTATTTATATTCCGTACTTATCCTCTGATTATTATTTCTGTTGGGTGGACTTGAATAGAGTTTATTTTAATTGGGTATTATCGATACATACTCTATTCACCCCCTCTAGAGTTGCCTATATATACATCAATTGGTATCAGAGCTCTGGTCTCATATATTGGATTAACATCCTAAGAGCTGATCTATGTCAACCATACAACCTACCTTTTCTAACTATGGTAAAGGACAATCCACAAATAGGCCACCCCTATTTAACGGAACTAACTACACCTATTGGAAAACTAGGATAAGTTTTTTTTATCTCAAGTCTCTAGACTTTGATCTGTGGACCATCGCCACGGATGGTTACAAGAAACCTACCAGAATAGCTGTCGAGGGGACTCTTGTTGAAAAACCCTACAACAAATATTCTGACCAGGAAAAGAAACAAGCAAGTCAAGATGCTAGGGCTATTAATGCTCTCTTTTGTGCAATAGACATGACTGAATTCAATACGGTCTCTACATGCTCCACCTCACACGAAGTATGGCAGCTTCTGGAGGTGACTCATGAAGGAACCACACAAGTTAAAGAATCAAAGATTATCCATCTGACACAAGTATATGAAACATTCAAAATAAAGCCAAATGAGACGATTACTTAGATGTTCACCAGATTCCTTGACACCGTCAATCCTCTATCTTCCCTTGGCAAAGTATATTTTAACCATGAGAAGATACGCAAAGTCCTAAGAGGATTGCCGAAGATATGGAACCCCAAGGTCACAGCGATTATCGAAGGAAATAATCTTACGACTATATCACTAGAAACTCTGATAGGCAAGCTGATGACGCATGAGCTCGACCTCAAAGATTTTGAAGAAACTGCTCCAAAAGAAAAAGAAATTGCCTTAAGAGCTCATCGTTGAAGAACCATTTCAGAGGAAATAGATGACGACGATTCCGAAGGTGACGATCATGCACTCATGGTTAAAAATTTCATAAAGTTCCTACGCTTCAACCGAAGGAAGAAGGAAGAAAAAGTTGATGAGGAAGAACCCACCTGATTTGGATGCAAGAAGACATGACACATCAGAAAAGCTTGTCCCATAGCAAAGAAAGGAAGCAGATACGAAAAGTCGTACAAGAAGCCAACCTCAAGGAAGTATGCCAACGCTAGCATCGGGCACGAAAGCGAAGCCAGTGATTCAGACAAAGAAGAGGAATCTCCGTAAGACATGGCAAACGTCTCCCTAATGGAAACTTCAGATAAGGTAAATGATTCGTTTGACAACTTTTCTTTTCATGAACTAGGTGATGTCTTTAGTGATCTACTTGAAGACCACAAAAAGGTTATTAACAAATATAAACATGCTAAGGATAAAATCACGGCTCATGAAGCCATTTTCCATAGACTTTTATGCTTTTTAGAAAATATTAGAAATACTACACCTACGAAAAATACTAAGGAGGTATCTAAGCTTAGGTTAAGCTTACACGATGCCGAATCTCATATTGAAAAGCAAACTCATGATATTACTGCTTTAAATAAAGAATATTCTGAAGAGAAAAACAAGTACAAGATTGCTATTGGTAGAATAAATGGTCTTACTGCTAAATATGATGAGTTGCATGCTGCATCTAAAAAATTAGAGATTAGACTCGATAAACAGGTTATTCAACCTCAAACTCAGTCTCATAACCACAACACTTACACTAAACACCAGACAACTCAACACAAGAGAGCACGTCATTACAATAACACTAATCCACAAACCACACAAAAACATGCCTTTATGTACACCTACTCCCATGCTGCACGTAAAACACACACACGTACTACACGTAATTATTATCATCATCCTACTACTACACATAGTTATCATCATCCTACACCCACATATAAACGTTACTATCATCCTGCACCCAATACAATATGCATGCTACATGTACTTTATGTGGTTTACATGGACACATATCACCCACAGTGTAGAATTGGAAACTAGTGGATATTAATTTATATGTATGGGTACCGAAGACTAACTTTTTAGGACCCACAAAAATCTGGGTACCAAAGGTCACATCTACTCATGGTGTAGGTGGACCTTCATTCTCAAACTAAAAGCAAATGGATTATTGATAGTGTGTGCTCGCGATATATGACGGGAGATGATAATATATTCGCAACACTATCGATAAAAATGGAAGGATGTGTATCATTCGGCAACAATCTGAAAGGCTAGATCATAGGTAACGGTACAATTGGTTATCCTTCTTCTCCCGTTATTAAGGATGTCTGTTTAGTGACCGAGTTAAAGCATAACCTGCTCAGCATTAGTCATCTTGCTGATCATGGATATGATATTAACTTCAGTAAAAGAAAATGCTTTATCTATGATAATTCATCTGGAGACATCGCTTTCGAAGGGATAAGGGAAGATATCATATATATTTCCAATCTATATAGAGATACTAACAGTGCAGGTAGATGTCTTTACGTCCACAAAGATGAAAGGCTATTATGGCATTAGCATCTTGGTCATGCTAACATGGACACCATATCGTGATTATCTACCAAGAAGCTAGTAAGAGGATTGCCTGAAATCCCATTCAAAAAGGACATGGTATGTGCCGAATGTGAAAAGGATATAGCTACCAAATCTTCTTTTAAATCCATCAAAACTATAAGTACCACTCGACCTTTGCAATTACTCCAAATGGATATATTTGGTCATAGTAGAGTAGCTAGTCTTGGCAGAAAACTCTATGCTTTCATTATTATTGATGATTTTTCAAGATTCACTTGGGTTTTCTTTCTTACAAATAAAAGTGATACCATTAAAGTTTTCAAAGTTTTTGCTAAAAAAGTCCAAAACGAAAAAGGCTACATGATTACTCGTATCCGAAGTAATCATGGTAGCAAATTTGAAACTTCTGATTTTAAATTTTTTTGTGATTTAAATGGCTTTAATCATGAGTTTTCTTGTCCTATAACTCCTCAACAAAATGGTGTTGTGGAGCGGAAGAATAGGACTCTTGGCGATATGGTTGGAGTCATGGTGAATCAATTTTCTTTTCCAAAATATTTTTGGGCAAAAGCTGTCAACAAAGCGTGCCATATTTTGAATAAGGTTTTGATTCGACCTATTTTGAAAAAAATATCCTATGAGCTTTGGTTTGGAAGAACTCCAAATGTTTCTTACTTTCGAGTGTTTGGCTGTCGTTGCTTTATCCTGAATACCAAAGACAACTTAGGCAAGTTTGATGCCAAAGCTGACGAAGGTATTCTTCTTTGTTATGCTGCCAAGAGTAAGGGATATAGTGTGTTCAACAAACGCTCCATGATTGTTGAAGAGTCTACTAACGTAACTTTTGATGAGAATAATAGTACAGCTATCATTCCCGATGATGATGAACCATCAACTTCCACTTCTGTGGATACACCACCCGAAACCAGTTCTCTAGTGAGCTTACCAAAGAAGTTCAAATTCAAACCTTTACATCCAAAAAACTTGGTAATAGGTGAGGTATCGAAAGGGATAACTACTCGATCTTCTTTAAGAGATTCTATTGCTAGCACTGCTTTTATTTCTTAAATTGATCCTAAAAATATTTTAGAAGCTTTTAACGATGAATTTTGGATATCTAATGAGGACGGTTCGATCACTCACAACAAGGCTCGTCTCGTAGCTCAAGGATACAACCAAGAGAAGGATATCGACTACGATAAGATGTATGCTCCTGTTGTAAGACTTGAATCTATTCGGATGCTTTGTGCCTTTACAAATTTCCAAAACTTTAAACTTTTTCAAATGGATGTGAAAAATGTTTTTCTAAATAGTTTTATTAAAGAAGAGGTTTTTGTCAAGCAACCCCCTGGTTTTGAAAATTATAAATTTTTTGACCATGTTTTTAAACTTAAGAAAGCTCTTTATGGCCTCAAACAAGCTCTTCGAGCTTGGTATGAACGCCTTAGTACTTTCTTATTTGATAATGGTTTTTCAAAAGAGAAAATTGACACTACACTTTTCATAAAATCCCTTGATGATACTATTTTACTAGTACAAATCTATGTAGATGATATCATATTTGGGCCTACTAATGAGGGTCTAAGCAATGATTTTGCCAAGTGTATGCAGAACGAGTTTGAGATGAGCATGATGGGGGAGCTCAACTACTTCCTTGGACTGCAAATCAAATAATACTCGCAAGGCGTCTTCACCAGTAGTCGAAGTATACAAAGGACATGCTGAAAAAGTTCGAGCTTGACAACATCAAAACTATCAGCACTCCTATGGCTACTACAACAAAGCTGGAACCTGATGAAAGGGACAAACTGGTCGATCAATGTAAGTATCCATGTATGATTGGTAGTCTATTGTATTTAACTGCTAGTCATCTCAATATTATGTTTAACGTTTGCTTATGTGCTAGATATCAAGCTAATCCTAAAGAATCACACATGACCGCTGTTTAGCGTATCTTTAGATATCTTAAAGGAACGATTACGGCATGCTTGTGGTATCCTAAAACCACTTCCTTTGAATTAATTGGATATTCCGATGCTGATTTTGCGGGATGCAAAGTCGACCGTAAGAGTACCAGTGGTACGTGTCATTTGTTAAAAAAGGCTTTAGTCTCATTGTTTGGCAAGAAACAAAATTATGTCGTACTATCTATAACAGAAGCTGAGTACATAGCAGCTGGTCGTTCTTGTGCACAGATTATGTGGATGAAGCAAACTTTTGAAGACTATAACTTACTATTCAACCACATACCTATTTTTTGTGATAATACTAGTACAATAAATTTGACCAAGAACCCAGTATGTCACTCACGCATAAAGCATCTGGAGATTAGACATCATTTCTTGCATGATCATCAACAACACGACACTATTAACTTAGAATTCATTGACACTGAACATCAGCTAGAAGATTTCTTTACAAAACCACTAGCCAAAGAGTGCTTCAATTTTCTTCTTTGAGAGTTAGGAATTTTGGATGAAAGTGTCATACAATAAGTTGTACCTGCGTAAATAATGGTTATAACGTACATCATTCATGGTAACATTGCTTTGGGTACAAGCCGAAAGGGCCCTTCTAACAATAAGACGTAAAAGCCTAAGCGACACGGTGCACTAGTCTTCGGACTACCGCTAACTAGGATCCGGCCCCTATAGCTAATCTAAAGCAGTTTCACTATGATGATCATCATTTTAAACAATATTTATTATATGGCTAGACTATTTTTATGGCTTGTAACATTCAAAATTTCAAATTCAAGATTTTTCTATCAAAAATGTCTTTTAAAACCTTTTTTTTCTGTTCTGGCGCCAGAGCCGCAGAACTCAGGCCGAACTCTACCCTACACATAGTTCAGGCCGAACTCTGTGTGCCTGCTTCCAGAACCCCCAGCTGCTCCTGGCCATCCAATTTTTGATCTGACAGCCACGATTTAACCCGACCTGCTGGCCCTAATGCTTATATACCCGAACTCACTCTCTCTCACATCACTTTTTTCTTCTTCTACCTCCCTCAAAACCTTTTCTCCTCAAATCCTAACACTAGAAAACTCAATTCTTAGGGCTATCCTTCGCCAAACTCAAGATTTAAGGGTTTTTGGTGGATCACTTCCATCTCTAACTACCTTTGTGAGGTATAACTCCTATTTTTCATATCTTTCAAATTCATCTTTTTATTATCAATGGCTCCAAAGTTATTTGGTAGAGGAAAGAGGTTGAGAAGTGAGCGGGTATCTTCATCTAACCATCCTCCTCCTCCTAGTAATCCTTTGTTCAATCCACCACCTCCACCAAATCCTAACACCTAAAATGAGCAAATTTTTATTTCCTTGGATGCATCCAATGAGTGGTACATGGACTTTCGTTGACGTAGCGTGTTTCCAGGCCATCCGATAAACTTCACAATTTTTTTGGCATATGACGCTCTCTTTCACGATTTATGCCTCGATGAACTTGTCACAACTTTATCTCTTGTCTATCTCAATGCCATACATATGTTTTACTGTAATTTAACTCATGATGACACTAAGATTTATTCTCGTATCGCTGGCATTGACATATCTTTTGACGATTTCGAACTTGTCGATTACTTTGACCTCCCGGAACCAAACAATTGGGAAAAACTTGTTGGTGCCCGACTGTTCCAATTCCTCCGTGAAACCACTCTTGAGGGTTTCATGGATGCATTATGTTCTACTTACACACGTCCTCGCCAGCTTCTAGCTAAATATCTCAATAACTATTTTTATGAACTCCATCAGATCATCTTTTTCCCGATCTTGCCCAAAGTGGGATCTACCGATGAAGTCACTTATCTTGAGATATCGGCTCTATATCATCTTCACTTTTGTCTTCCGTTCAACTTCCCTCGTACGATGATGGATTGGATGATTCGTTCAAGACCAAAACCAAAATCCTTAGTCTATGCTATCTACCTTCCAAAGATTTTTCGTGCCTTCAACATCCCTCTTGATGACTGTCAGTTCCTACCGGCTCCTATCTCTCTGTCCAAGGCACGTAGGACTATTGTTGCTGCTGCATCCTCTGACACTGATGCTCTTGAGCCTCCTGCTACTCTTGACTCCATCCAGGCGATGTTGTACGATCGCTTTCGTTTGGAAGACGACCGCTAGACCCAGTTGGACTACCGTACCACCCTTCAGATGTGTGCTATCAGCAACTCACTGCACGACCTCCAGTACACCCCGACTGTCCATTATACTATGTCGTTCCCTATCGTACATGACCCTTCTCGCGAAGGTTACCGTATTGACGACACATGGGTTAGGCGGCATCTGGACCCGGACGCAGCCTTTGTTGGCCCTCGTCGCTCTACCAGCGACCCTTCAGACTCTACTGGCCCATCCCGTGCTTCATGATGGTCGTGGTTTTTTACCTGCTGATGTTGCTGATGTTAGGCTATAGTTTTATTTTGCTTTATATAACAGTTTTTAAAAACTTTGAGTTGTAATATTTCTATTTCCTTTATGCATTGTATTTCCTTCAAACTATGTACTTTGGTTCAGTATTGAGGTATAAAACTGCTAGTACTTTCTCTCTTTATGGTTATGGTTAATAGTTGTGTGATTGCATGTATTCTCTTTGTCTAATTTTATGGGGGAGCCATTATTTTATTTTGCAAAATGACAAAGGAGGAAAATACTTGATATTTTCTTTTGGAATACTTGATATGTGCTTTGAGCTTCTATATATATTATGTTGTGCTTGCTTGGATTAGAACTTGTCTCAGGACAAATCTATTTACGGGGGAGCCGATTTGTTAATCTACGGTGGAGCGATCATCTTTATTCCATGTGTCCAGGTAAGAATGTTGCGACATACAAATATTGTATTTTTGTCAATTATCAAAATGGGGGGAGATTGTTGACCCAAACTGGACTGCAGTCAACCTAATCTTGATAATTAACAAGGCAATATCTTTTATAATCCAACTTGACACATCAAGCTCCATCAAGCTCCAAAACAGAACGTTATCACATATCAGTTCAAGACATACATCATCGACGATTGCTTCGACAGTGTTGCTGTGACTTTTTATCTGAGTCTATATTTTTATTTTTTATTGAGTCTAGGCTATTGTAAGTTGAGTCGCACTGAGTATCTCAACCTTAGAATTAATACCCAAGCTCTACCAAATATACTCCAAAATCTGTCAAGCCCAAAAAGCCCACTTGAACTTTCTGTCCTCTTGGAGACAAAGTTTGGGCCGAACTCTGCCCCATACAGAGTTCGGGCCGCACTCTGCCGCCTTAATTTTAGGACCTGACTTTTAGGGCTTGCTGGTTGCTAGTTGTCCAACGGCTAAATATTTGAATATTTGGGACAGAGTTCTGGCCGAACTCTGCATCTCTGGACTTGTATATATTGGCCTTGATTTCTCTTATTTTCAATCATCCAATCTTCTCATCTTCTCTTCTCCTATAGCCTATACATTCAAGAGCTTATTCTTCTTATCTAACTAGCCATAAAACTTTGCAAGCCCCCAAGGTGCTCAGTGCGAGTCAACTAGATGTTTGTGTGCAATAGTTTCAAAAGAAGTTACTTGGACAATTCTAAGTCTCGCCATCCGCGAATCTATAAGAAGTTGGCGTGCTCTTCTGAGTAAAGGCATGTGGTTGCACATTAATTCACAAATAGTGGATTTCAATCCTGAGCTAGAGTTCTCAGACCTGGAATAGTCCTCCATGAGGAAAACCTGGTTAAAATCTGTTGTGTCTGCGTATGCTTCTCTGATCTCTATTTATATTTTGCACTTATCCTCTGATTATTATTTTTGTTGGGTGGACTTGAATAGAGTTTATTTTAATTACGTATTATCGACACATACTCCATTCACCCCCTTCTAGAGTTGCCTACACGTACTTTATTTAGCCTAGAGAAATGGCCTAGCAGTTAGGCGAGACGTCCATGTTTCTATAGATAACATTGGCATGATTGATCTGGAGGATTGATAGGATTAGAAAATGGTATGGATGGATAGAATGATTCAACTAGAGGAGAACTCCAATCACGAGGCTGTAGGATCGATTGTAGGAACGAGTTGTAAAGCGTAGTACTCTAGAGGGGGGTGAATAGAGTAGGCAGCAGAAATTAACTATTTAAAAATATTAGTAACAAGATCACAGTTAATATATCACAGATATGTAAATAAAAAGTAGAGAGTAGAGAGCAAACACAAACACAAGGATGTATACTGGTTTCCCTCTTGTGAGGACTAGTCCAGTCGGAAGAACTCTAGCTTCCAGTTGAATCCACTATGGAAAATCACCACAAGTTTTCATCCGAAGTTCTTGCAACTTCTACAACGCGAGATTTGATCCGAAGTACTCAACCAACTTCAATTGTGAAGTGTCTAACTTCAATCAAGCCTCTGATTACAACCACTCTGAAACTTCTAGACCGTACTGCACTGGCAAATCGACTAGAGGATTATAACTGGCTTGGGATTTGAAAATGAAAGCTCAGAAAACTTTGGAAGAAGTAGTAGGCTTATAGAGAAGAGATATGAAAGTGAATGAGTGAGTTAAAATGATCAAAATCCTTCTCTATTTATAGTTTTTCAAAAGGCAGAATTCTGACAGAATTCGGGCAGAATTCTGGCAGAATTTGGGCAGAACTCTATGAGAAAATCTCGTTGGGATCCGTAACTGCAGGAAGACCAAGTTCAAAAAGCAACGTTCACTAACCGAACTCTGGCCGAATTTGGGCCGAACTCTGGCCGAGTTCTGTTGGAGTTCTGTCAGGGTTTTTGCAAATTAGTTTTGGGCTTTTTGAAAAGTCAAACAGTTAGGAAGTAGTTTTGGGCTTTTGTAAGTGGGCTTGTTTTCAAAATGAAGGGTATTTTGAAAACGTTTCTTGGGTAGCCTATTTGCCAGTAAGATGCAGTGTACATCATATTCCTAGTCTCAATAAATATAAAAAAAACATTGATTAAATAGGAAAACTAAGAGCCCTTTGATGACGCCTTTCTTCAAATATTTGAGCAGACTTGAAGACACCTTTTTTCCTTTACGACAGTCATCTAAAGATAAACAAATCTGGAAATCTGAATACCTTTCGGGTGCTTCACCCCCGAACCCCTGACGGGTGGCGCTGTCCCCTCGACCCCTGTCCGCTGACCGGGCAGCGGAACACTCGATGCGAGGCCCCGGATAGGTCGTTAGGCGGTTCAGAGAAATCTTCTTGTATAACGCCGTCTTTGGCCCATCAATAATTCTCTATTGCATATGTCCTGGTTTGACAAAGCTTGATCATGCTTATTGCATGTCTACAAATACATGTTAGACGAATAAAACAATATGATACAAGCATAGCAATATGATATAGAACATTTAGGACAATGCTAACATAAAGACAATGCTAAGTTTAAGTAGCAACATGATAGTAATTACATGAATATTAGTGACGTCGTTATGTTAAACTTAATTGATTAGTCATATTCAAAAACATGATATAATCATTGGGCTAACAATCTCCCCCTTTTTTATTATGGAAAATCCTTTAAGTTTAATATATATACAATAGATGCATGTATCACTAATAAACACATAATACGAGAATATTGTGTGCTAATGTAAACTAATTTCTCATTTAAACTTATTTCTCCCCCTTTGACATGATCAAAAATAAGCTCCCCCGTAATTAGAGCTAAAAAGAACTAAAGCATAAGTAAAGGAGGAAAGCAAAAATAATCATGATCAAGGATTAGGAGAACAGTGTAACGACAAGGTCAGAAAATTTCATAACTAAAGAATTAAAAAAACTTATCAAAACACAACATAGTTGGTTAAACTTTAAAAATATTGAAACCAATCAATACATAGTTTACCAACTAGAAATCCAAAAATGAAATATGTTTTGAATGTCATTTGACCAAAAAAAATCTATCAATATAGTAGGAATCAATCATTGGTCATAAATAAATTATAAGGAATAGAAATTCGCAGATCTAGTATATAAAAAAGAATCAAAAATATAATGAGACTTTCAACAATGATCACAAAAAAAATATGATTCATAATTTGTCCATACAAATTAGTGAATCAATTCCACAAAGAGTATAATCTTTGAAAAGAAATCAAAATACGTATACTAGGATCTATGCGAAATCTATACCAAAGTTCATGCATTTGAATTCAATTACCTTAGCATGATATATATCCATCAAATAAACAAGAAGGTAATGAAGACAAAATACTTGAGAAGAAGAAATTCAGTCGACTTGAATGCACCCCCGCAAAGTATGATCAGTCTAAATATAGATAATCATGAACTTTGAGATAAAATCTCAATAAGAAATGCCAAAGCAGTTTAAACTCAATCAAATAAGAATAACTAACTATATTTTTGGCAAGATAACTTTTAGAAATTCGAATGAGAGAATGAAAAATAAATAAAAATGATAATAATCATATATTCTCTCATAAAACCAATATAAATCCAAATATCATGAATAACTCAACAAGATATTTTAAGAGTATATGTCCATGATGAACTAGTTATACCACATATTAAGGGCATAAAGGAATTGAAATAATTAATTTGCTTCTCCTTAAAATATGTGTATATAGTTCAAAAAAATAATTTATATGCATAAAATAGATAAAATAAATAATCACAAGATCGAAGGGATATCCAAGATATGCATCTTTTTTCCCTTTGATCAAATGCATATAAAATCCAAATATCATCTTTAAGCAAGAAAAATAAATATCCAATAAATAAATGCTTAAAGATGAACAAACAAAATATATCTCCAATATATATATAAAAGAAATATTTCAAGACATTAAAAGATTTTAAAAACTGTCTTTAATAATAAAATTTGAGTACCGGACAGATTCAATAAATTAAAAATAAATCAAAAAGACTTTTCAAAAATATGGAATTTATTGCGAAAAACTGTCTTAATAAATGTTCGAATGCGTCCATTTAGTCCTTAGACTGAAAGATGGCAATTCGAATCACGGAAACAATAAAAGAATCCATAAATCATAAATAAATCCATTTGAACAAGTAAACAAAACTAGATAAATGTCCAAATAAAAATGTATTCTAGATATATGGCATGTCAAGGGGATAATTGACTTGAAACAATTAACTGCTTCACCTTTACATGGCTGTATCCAAAAATAATAATATTGACAAAATTTTAAAATAAAATTCAGAGACATATTTTCAAAAGAGAAAACTAATTCAAAAATATAAGGTCTTCATATCAAAGTTCGTTTCTTCCCTTTTAAAGCCTTAGCACGGTGTCCACCTGACAACCGTAAGGTTTAAACAAAAGAAACGCTTTGAGAGAGAGATTCAATTTGCTTGACTTCTCCCCTGCAAAGAATTACTGTTATAGACAGTAAGTAACTTGAATAAGAAGATAATAATATAAAGCTCAAGAAAAAGAATATTACGAATATTACACAACCTAAAGATGAAATCACGGTACCATAATATTCAATGAGTAGTCACGAATACGAAAAATAATCATCTTTAGACAAAAGAAGAAATATCCATTAAATGAACATTTAAAAATAAAATAATCAAAAGATATTTCAAATTAGCATGATGAATAATAGTATAAGTCAAAAGATGACATAAATTAATCTATACTATTGAATCTCACAATCGATAAGATAGATCAACATATGCTACCATTTGTGAAAATATAAAGAGAGAATATTATCCATCAAATCTAAAATTCAAAAATCCATCAGATAACAAATGCAACTAGATCTCAATAAATCTTTAATTTATAAAACGTTGATTAATCTTGGGTTAGCTGTAGCGATACTGTCCCAGCTAACGGAGGTTCACCGGGAAACACTTAAGTACCACTTCGCTTCGACCGTAGTCGTGGTGACAGACAGACCCTTTGTTAGCTTGTACCCAAAACAAATCTCTTCTTTAATAACCGAGGATTTAAGAAGAATTAGTGCAATAAAAAAAATTATATTCTATGGACTTAAAGAAATCTTAGAACAATGTAGCATACGGTATAAGATGTATCAATTTACATTTATCCATATGTACTACAAAATTATTGGGTAACAATAAAATATAAAACATTTGTAAATCAAAATGTAGAACCTAGATACGTTGATGTATTCTGGAACCTAGAGGACTGGGTTCAGTACCTTAGATCCAGAACTAGACGAGAGTTGCAAGTACACCTTAATAAATCTTAAATCTATAAAGTATTGATCACTTCGGGTTAGCTGTAGGGGCCAGTTCCCAGCTAGCGGTAGTCCGAAGACTAGTGCACCGTGTCGCTTCAGGCTATTTACACCTGTATGACAGAAGGACCCTTTCTGCTTGTTCCTAAAATGATTTCTACTCTTAAGAACTTAGATTCAAAGGAATATATGCAGTATCATCGAACATCATCAAAATTCAGAATCCCTAAAAGTAAATACCTAAGGAATGGTTTATCAAGATGAAGATATTATAAAATATCGTGTATCCAAAATGTCTACCAAAAAGCCAAGAAAAACATACATTATTAAAAGAGGCTTTGAGGAAGAAGCTAATAAAGATAAGAACATAAATTAGTATAAAAAAATCAATAGCTTAAGTATGAGATAAGCGCAAGTTTGAAAATACTTTTCAAAATAATATAATATAGAACTTGAACTTAACTCATATATCCCCATAAAGATATTTATACACTATAAGAAACATGAGCAATATATGAATGACAATGAATTATTCATGTATCATTAATAAGCATTAAAAAATATCACATGATCAAAAACATGCATAAATAAACTTTATTAGACAAAGATGTAATTGATTCATAAGAAGTTAATTAAAATAAAATTTGAGAATCAATAGTGAATATATTATGCAAGCACAAGGTTAACATAAAAATATATGTGTATACTTTTCAAGTAAATAAGAGACTTGTGCTAAACATACATACTCACAAAATACTGATCAAAGTAAATACGACATGTTAAAGACAAATCGGTAAGAAGTGGCATTAAAAAAAATTAAAGGCGAAGAGTCAAAAGATATTCACCAAAACAAAATTAAGCTTCTATGCATGCTTAAAGATTAAAAGTAAATAGCATACATAGACAAATGTGTCACACTAGTAGA
This sequence comes from Iris pallida, assembly GCA_029216955.1. Lineage (NCBI taxonomy): Eukaryota > Viridiplantae > Streptophyta > Magnoliopsida > Asparagales > Iridaceae > Iris > Iris pallida. Next base: position 1,230,109 of record JANAVB010044816.1, on the reverse strand, counting down.
AAATAAACACTATATAATGTGAACTAAACATTTAAGCTAAACAGCTAGTCAAGCTAGGATTATGTCTCACATTGATTCAAACAATAGACAATTTAAAAGACATCAATGAAAGCTGATAGTAAGAAATCAGTAAGAACATGCTAGATATTAAAAACTAATTAGAAAGCATGTTACCGAAGTGGTTCTAGTGACCACACTTCTGTTGGTGCAATTGCATGGAAGATAACCGTTGTAGCTTTGCAATCACCAACATGTTCCATGGTTCTATTTGATATGAGAGGCTTTACCTGCAATATTAGGTGAAGACTTCGGTATCCAATACTTGGATCCATATTTGTTAGCTTTGGGAACCCATTTGCATAAGTTCATATCAACTAGTTTCCTAATCTGACAATGATTAGAAGCATGTCCTTCCATACCACAATAATGACAAAAAGAATTAACAGTAGTGCTATGTCCGGTAGTATAAGAACATGCAGCAGTGTGATATGATATGCGTGAATACTTGTAATAGAAAGCATGGTTATGTGAAGCTTTAGCTTTGCTTGCTTTCTTTTTAGATGATCTGTCGTGTGTGACTTTGTGATGTGCTAAGTGTCTTGTGTTAGACTGAGTCGTAGGTTGTACTCTGCTTTCCCAGTCTAATCTCTAACTTTTTAGAGTTAGCACAGATCTCATCATACTTAGCAGAAAGAGCATCAATTCTATATGAAACAATAGAATACTTCTTCTTTTCTGATTCTAATTCCTCCTTAAGTTAGCATTTTCTTGAGTGCTTTTCTCAATGCAATCAAGTGCCTCATGCAATCTAAACTTCTGTGTGCAAATCTTAGTAGATTTATCAGAAGGAGAAGTATCTCTAGCATCATTCAATAAGCAAGTAAGTTTTTCAATCTCACGCTTATAGGATAGAATATCCTTTCTAGCTTGTTTATATTTATCTAATACTTTCATGTGTTCTTCTAATAGATCACTGAAAGCATCAGATAAATCATCATAAGAAAATTTACTCTCTCCAGAAAAAGAATTATTTTGTACCTCGTTAGATAATGCCATTGAGCATAAATTTGCAGCTTGATGAGGTCTCTCTTCTTCTTCAGAATCTGTTGCTTCGCTTTTACACCATATGCTCGTGCTAATGTGCTTGTGAGATGATGATCTTCCTTCATTTGATTGTTCGTAGTGACTCTTCTTTCTTGTAGTAGTACAATCTTCTTGGATGTGGTCTATCTTCTTGCAGTTGTCACATACAAGCTTTTCTTCGTATAAGGAATTGTGTTCTACCTTAAATCCTAATTTCTTCATGCACATATTTGCATCATTATGAAGACTATCCTTCTAACTGAAGTTGCTAGCATTGTTTTCATACCTGCACTCATAAGTAGCTTCAAGAACTTTCCAAATTTTATGAGATGTTGTGCAAGTAGTAATAAGATTAAATACATTTGTGTCAACAGAACAATAAAATATATGCATAGCTTTTGCATCAAGGCTAGCTAACTTCTTCTCTTCATCCGTGTAACTATAATAAGGCTTATTGATTATAGAGGATGTGAGAATAGAAGTGATAGTAGGCTTCTTGTAGCCAGTGACAACAATTGACCATAAGTCAAAATTTAGAGCCTTCAGGTAGAAGCTCATCCGTGTCTTCCAGTAGCTATAGTTTGTTCCATCAAATTGTGGGAGTCTATTTGAGGATTTCTCTTCAGTTGTGAAGTACATACTTGCCATATGTGATATAGTGATCTATGTAACAGCAGTTATAAATAAGAATATAATAGCAATGTTACCTCGCTTTACCTGTATAACCCGCTCTGATAATAAGGGTCGAAGGATGTTAAGCCAAATAACAGAGTCCTTGCTAGGATACCAATTAAAGGAGCAATTGGTATAAGCAATAATATCTCTATAAGGAGCACCTGCAATAATATCTCTAGAAGGAGCACCTGCTCTGATACCAATTGTAGGAGCAATTGGTATGAGAAACAATATCTATATAACAAGCACCCGCTCTGATACCAATTGTAGGAACAATTAGGATCAGAATATATTACCTCTAGTTGTAGTACTGGCTCTGATACCAATTGTAGGATCCATTGTAGGAACGAGTTGTAAAGCGTAATACTCTAGAGGGAGGGTGAATAGAGTAGGCAGCAGAAATTATCTATTTAAAAATGTTAGTAACAAGATCACAGATAATATATCACAGATATATAAAAAAAAAGTAGAGAGTAGAGGGCAAACACAAACACAAGGATGTATACTGGTTTCCCTCTTGTGAGGACTAGTCCAGTCGGAAGAACTCTAGATTCCAGTTGAATCCACTATGGAAAATCACCACAAGTTTTCATCCGAAGTTCTTGCAACTTCTACAACGCGAGCTTTGATCCGAAGTACTCGACCAACTTCAATTGTGAAGTGTCTAACTTCAATCAAGCCTCTGATTACAACCACTCTGAAACTTTTAGACCGTACCGCACTGGCAAATCGACTAGAGGATTGTAACTGGCTTGGGATTTGAAAATGAAAGCTCAGAATACTTTGGAAGAACTAGTAGGCCTATAGAGAAGAGATATGAAAGTGAATGAGTGAGTTAAAATGATCGAAATCCTTCTCGATTTATAGTTTTTCCAAAGGCAGAATTCTGACAGAATTCGGGTAGAACTCTATGAGAAAATCTCGTTGGGATCCGTAACTGCAGGAAGACCAAGTTCAAAAAGCAACGTTCACTAATCGAACTCTGGCCGAATTTAGGCCGAACTCTGGCCGAGTTCTGTTGGAGTTCTGTCAGGGTTTTTGCAAATTAGTTTTGGGCTTTTTGAAAAGTCAAACAGTTAGGAAGTAGTTTTGGGCTTTTGTAAGTGGGCTTGTTTTTAAAATAAAGGGTATTTTAAAAACGTTTCTTGGGTAGCCTATTTGCCAGTATGATGCAGTGTACATCGTATTCCTAGACTCAATAAATATGAAAAATACATTGATCAAATAGAAAAACCAAGAGCCCTTTGATGACGCCTTTCTTCAAATATTTGAGCAGACTTGAAGACGCCTTTTTCCTTTACGGCAGTCGTCCAAAGATAAATAGATCTGGAAATCTGAATACCTTTCGGGGGCTTCGCCCCCGAACCCCAGAGGGGGGGCGCTGCCCCCTCGACCCCTATCCGCTGACCGGGCAGCGGAACCCTCGATGCGAGGCCCCGGATAGGTCGTTAGGCGGTTTAGAGAAATCTTCTTGTATAACGCCGTCTTTGGCCCATCAATAATTCTCTATTGCATATGTCCTGGTTTGACAAAGCTTGATCATGCTTATTGCATGTCTACAAATACATGTTAGACGAACAAAACAATATGATACAAGCATAGCAATATGATATAGAACATTTAGGACAATGCTAACATAAAGACATTGCTGAGTTTAAGTAGCAACATGATAGTGATTACATTAATATTAGTGACGTTGTTATGTTAAACTTAATTGATTAGCCATATTCAAAAACATGATATAATCATTGGGCTAACAGAGGCTTGGCTAAAATGCGTATATTTTAGGGACGCCTGAATATGTGCACGATCCGACTCGAGTGCGAATGACGAATTCTCTATCACGAGGCTTGGCTGAAATACATATATTTTTGGGGATGCCTGGATTATGTGCACGATCCAACCAAATGATACGTTTTATTAAAATGAGACTAAAGGAACAGAAGGGTTTCAAAGATTTCAAAATCATGTCTTAAGTAAAAGATTGGTAGTAGTGCGATCGTTAGTTTGGAAATTAACTTGAATATTGATTGAGGTGAAGTGCGTGCGTGGGTCACTGGATGATGAGTCGAATTATAAGTCAATAAGTGTACTCAGTTAGTTTCGAGGCCGAAACTTTTTCTAAGTGGTGTATAATGTAATGCCCCGTCCTGCTCAGTCAATCAGAGGAATCAAAACGTCGATGGCATTCGGACTTAGCCATGCAATGGCTGCTCGAAGACCCGTTCAGTCGAAGCAACTCCTCGCTCGGGTGGGTGGCTTCAGTGAACTTGCCTCAGCTTGGCCTTCATACTAATAAAATGAAAGTTTTTAAATGCACAAGTTGGCTTGATAATAAAAGAGGCAAATCAACATAGCGAAGGGAATAATCCCAAGTCGGATCGGAATAAGTTAGAATATGAAAAGGTCCCACAGTCGGCTTAGAAGTGTTGCACGTCATGCTTTAAAAATGACACTCGATCCTTCGTTCCATGGCTTGGGAGAAGGAAAGTTTATCTAAGTTGCGACAAAGTTAAGAACTTAGCCTAAGTCATAGGCGTCGTCCGCATGAATGCCTGATAAAGTATGCACGGTCCCATCGTCTAAGGCTTGGCATAGCCTTTATTCGCCCCATGGGTTAAGCTACATTACACACCTTGAGGCATAAGTCTAGGCACCTAAATAACTTGGTTGTTCAAGTCGAACGCGTACACGTCACGTTCCCTCGAGAAAGCTTGACGCAGCCTTTGCTCGTCAAGTTATTGCACAATTAAGTTAGGCAAGTTATGCCGGTCGATCGAAGTCATTCCAAGCACTGTCCTATTCTTTCTGCGGTTATCAAAGTCAATTAGTCCCACGATCTCAAGGCTCGTCAGAAAAAGTATGACTTGGGCGATAGTGTCATACAGAACGTAAGTTGATTTAAGGCATGAGCCACGATTGGTTCAGTGGAAAGTTAACCACGGTCTATTGGCATATAAAGAACACGTTTTTTGCAAGTTATTCTTGAAGGTTATGGATTAGTCATTCCTGAGTTAAGTTGATAAGAGTGTAGAAACACAAAAAACATATGAGGACTGTAGGTCAGTCGCCGAGAGTTGGGACTGTAGGTCAGTCGTTGAGAGTCGGGACAGTAGGTCAGTCGCCGAGGCAACCTTGGTTTGGGCTCTACAAAAGAAGTATGATATGTAAAAGAAGTAAAGATAAGAAAGCTAAGTTGTGACGGTTAGGCCATACATTTATGTTGAGTCTAAGAGTTCTCGTAGTTGCATTATTATGGATAACTTGTCGACAAGGTTTCGTACCCTCGATTCGGAAACCTGGGGCCACAGGATCGTATTGGCCTAGGAGGGAAGCAAGGTAGTTAGACAAGAACACACCATCAGTGATTCGAGGACTTGAGCAGGGCTAGCTACCCTTAGCTGCAAGGGCCTCGTCTTGCACCACCTACATGTCCAAGATGACTTGAATTGCTAGTGACCTTTCATATAGTCAAGTTGACGTGCTAAGCAACAATCTGCATGCACGGAGTCGGTCGAATCAAAGAAAGAGCAAGCATAGCACAAATGAAGTAAAGATGGTATGCATGATTACATCACAAGTCTTAAGAGGCCTAAGATTTGGCTATAGCAAGGACACGTGTTTCGGCACGAATGTGGCATCGAGTATTAAGTCGATGATATAGAGTTGCGTAAGTCGGGATTGAGTCATCCCGATTTAAGTCAAGAAGGTCCGTAAGGTAAGTCTGGTTAATTCATGCTAAGTTGCGAGGCATGACCTCAATATTGATGCACGAACCAAGTCGATGACATGAATCCTGTTATTGCGTCCCAAAGTATGGGCCCTAAGGCAAGCACGAGTCATGTTGATGTTGCAAGCACATGAATGGTTTAGGGGCAAGGGTAAGGAAGTTATCGGTGTGATAGCACGATAATGGTCTAGAGACATAAATAGGCCAGGCGACTAGGTCCTAAAATCGATCCTAAGGCAAGACTAGAAAGACAATTATAAAGAGATTATGTTGCACAAAGTAAATGAACATGTCAGTTTTTGTATGGGTAAACGAGGAGCTCATTCCACGAGTACAGTTGAGTACTGACACCCATATAGTTTTTATGTGCAGACACAGGTAGAAGCCCGATGGTGAGAGCTCGCTTGGATGTGTTGAGGCACGGATTTCCTTGGCGTTTCGAGGCATGCGGCCGCATGGAGCCATAACTTATATGGGACATAATGTATGGACATCGCCATTCTGAAGAATCTGTCACTCGTCGTCTTGAAGCTTGTATTGAGAAATGATAGAGAGCAGAATGACTTGTAATATGAGAGAAATGTGAGCTTGAGAGACTTGTAATTTGGCCTCGTGCCCAGATTTTGTTTAATATCAATACAGGAGTATTTTGCATTACTTGTGTTTTGCTTCAAATTTATGCTGCTGACTATTCAATATTTCTGCTTGGGACTTCTGTGTGACGACCCCCGTCGCTTAGCCTGTAATCGGCTGTTATGGACCTGCCTTGTATGAGCGCAATCTAGGCTCATGCGACATCATACCTTAGCGAGGATGATCGCTCTTACGGGAGCGGGGCGTGACTGTTACTCCTAACCGTCGCACGTCTCATACGTATCGGTGGCCGGCTGACTACGCGAGTACGTATTCTACATGTGACCCACATCACGTGGAAAAGCATGCATCAAGGCCTATGAGATATACCAATACCTCATCATCAATGGGTGGTCACTAAGCTAAGTAAATATAAGAAATTAGAACAAAACCAATAAAATAACTGATACAGTCGGTTGCACCCAAGTGTGACTTGGTCGCACAGTGATATAAATGTTCAACATATAGGAAACTAAATATAAATAACTAAAAAAATATAGTAACATGATCACAGAGTATGTTGGCAAGGTATCTTGCCTTATGGTGGTGCGAAGAGTAGCAATCCAATAATTACAAGCATCAACAAAAGAAAGTCACAATCCACGAATGGCTCTGGATGCTAAAAAAATATCATGAACGTTCCTGGTGTAAAAGATATGATTAAGAAACGCCTGTCCAAAAGTCCATTTTGGGACACAGGAGCAAAATTGTAATTTCGGGTCAAAACGATGTCCGCCGTTGGACCCATTTTACACCGAAATACGTGCCATTATCTATGGTCTCTAAAATCGTCAAACTACATGTCTATGAGTCCGGTCTGAGGAGACGAACCCAACTGTATGTTCAAAGTTGGATTCCAGCGGGTCGTGCACATTTTTGCCCATTAGATCGGTTCGCGGGCCCGCAAAATAGCATTCCTGTCGACCTTCTCAGAATCGGACCAAACTTGGCATATAGAACCAAAAAAATGATACGGTCCTGTTGGCGCAAGTTTCATTCCAATTTTACGAACATGCACAAAGTAATTGGTGAATTTGCAAAGAGGCTGATATGGTGAATTTTGACGGATACATATCAAATTCGTCGCGCACACGCAACCAATTTGAATTCCGTCAAATCCCACACGTCCAAGAAGTCGATACGCACCATTCAATGCTTTCAGTTCGTGACGATATCGTTCGGTCTGGCGGAACGCACGTCGTATTGGAGGTTTTGGGTTTTTGAAAACTAAATTTTTTTCCAATGTTTGAAATTGTTTTAACAGAAATATAATAGATTAAAAATAAAAATAAAAACTGGGATTAATCTCACGTAGGTTGTCTAAAACTTTGTTCAGATGGTTTCCTAAAATTTGCGACAACGTGGTCGAAATTCGACCGCAAACATGGGTGATTGGGACAGTTCTAATGTTCAGAAAAATCAAATTTTTCTCGATTTTGGAACTCGTTTTTCGTCGCGTACGATGCAAAATTAAATAAACTACTTTAAGGGAATCCTAGAGGGTTAGGTTTTTCACATACCAGAGTAAATAGCTCTTGAAACGAGCGAGAGATGGCTTCGCGATCATGGTGCGAACGTAGGGGTTCTGTTGTCCTGCTGCTGCCGTTTGTTGTTCTCGCGACTGCTGCTGTTGCTGCGCACGGCCTTGCCCGATGGCTGGCCGGCCGATGGTGGCGCGGTGTCGGCGCACCCACGTGAGGCATGGTATGGGGCGCAGGGTCAGCAACACCAGGTTTAGGGTTTAGTTTGTTGTTGTTGTTGTGGCTGTTGTGTAATATATATATCCACAATGCCTCCCTCTCTCTCGGTTTGAAGCAAGGGCGGGTCTGGGTGAGTTTAGCATATCGTGGAAAATTGATTTCTCGCGATACATTGAATGTTTTTTTCTTTTTTTTCTTATATATATATATATATATATATATATATATATATATATTTTATATATATATATATATATTTTATTTTATATATATATATATATATATATATATATATATATATATATATATATATGCCTATCCACATAATCTAATAAAAATTCTAAAAATTCCCAAAATATTTCTAAATTATCCTAGTAAATAATTAGAACAATTATGCCTCTAATTATATAAGAAGAAATTTTATGCTACTTTTGAGTATTAGGTAAAAATTATTATTTAATTATGAATCTTTTAAAGCTATAAAAATATACTGTAAAATGAGAGTAAACTTTTTCTTAAAGGTTTTCAAAATAAATAAATTGTTTATCTGAAATTTAGTAATTAAACTTGTAAACATTTATCTTTGTATACCTATAATGTAGCACCTACCTGCTATCAAAATCAAAATTTAGAATGACCAGTAGAAAAAATAAAATACTCTAAAATATATTTGAAAACGAAACAAAAATCCTTTAAATTTAAGGGTTTTACAACCAAGTTTGGGAACTTGTTCCTAAACCTTTTCGTTTCTGAAATAAACTAAGTAAGGATGGACAAGTTCTACGCAACAAAGCACGTCTAGTGTCACAAGATTATAATAAAAAAGGAATTGATTATGACGAGACATATGCTCATATTGCTAGACTAGAATCCATTCATATGTTTTGTGCATTTCCATGTTTCACAATTTAAATTTTTTCAAATGGACGTGAAAAGTGTATTTTTGAACGAATTTTTGAAGGAAGAAGTTTTTGTGAAATAGCCCCCTGGTTTTGATGATTTTCAAAAACCTGATCACGTTTTAAGCTTAAAAATACGCTTTATGGACTCAAACAAGCATCGCGTGCTTGGTATGAAAGCACAAGTGCATCCCTATTTGAAAATGGTTTTTTAAAAGGAATAGTTGACACAACCTTATTTATCAAATCTTCTTTTGACAGTATTTTACTTGTGCAAATTTATGTATATGACATTATTGTATGATGGATGGCACCTCTAGAGTGGGTGAATAGAGTGTAGCGAAAGAAATATCCCCAATACAAATTATGTAGGTAAAGGTAGATATAAACAAATACTTAAATGCAGTAATATAAATATGGACGAGAAAGAAATATGCTGACACCAAGATTTTATACTGGTTTTCCTTTGAGAGGACTAGTCCAGTCTCGAGTACTCCTGCTCGATGTTTAATCCACTCTTTGAAATAGAGGTTACACCACGTGTTTTACTCTGAATAACACACCAACTTCAACACCGTCGTACTTTTATCCGAAGCCGACGATCAAACTTCAATACCGTCTGAAAAAATCTTTTTAATACTCCAAGCTTGTACAACTCGGATACTCCTAATCGAAAACCACCGGCACTTAGAAGAATGGGAGTTGTCTTAGAAATGTAAAGATTGAAATCTCTTTGTAATAGGAAGGCTTAAAATACATGAAGAAGATGAAGAAAGGATTAAGTGAATAGAATGTCAAATTCTTCTCTATTTATAATAGTTTTTGAACCAGAGTTCCAACAGAACTCGGTTAGGGTTGTAGAAGCCTAAAAATCAATGGGCGCCCCTCTCAACAAGGCATCAGTATCAAGTAGCGCCAGATCACTAGGTTGCGTCAGTCTCAGGTTGCGCCTAAGTTAGGATGCACGAGCTCCATGTGGCATACATGCTCGAGAAGCTGTAACGGCTTTCATCTTTACTGACAGCTCGTCAGTCGAAGAAAATCCATTCGAATCTCGTACGACGCGACGCTCGAGAAGATTTTGTCAGCATGTAATTAATACTGACAGCTAGCTCGTGCAAGTAATCAAGAAGCATGATGATCAATCATCTTAGCACAAAATACCCAGTCAAAGGTGCCAAACGTCAAGTTGCGCGCTTATGCCACCTAGTTTGTTGGCACCACCCGATCAACTTTTGTTCAGAAGCAGGATGACATGGCGCACTTGCCACTGATTTTGAAAAACGTTTCCACTATACTGCCCACGACTACGTGTATTTCACTCACAGAATGCCATACGTCCCCAGCAGTTCAAGTAACCGTTCGCAAAACTGGATAGAAGGCGCACAACCTGAAGTGCGCGCAACTCAGAAAATATTTATTTTAGAACTATATAAATAGAGTTTCAAATCAGTTCTAAAGCATCACTAATGATCATAATCTCCTGCTAAAGTGCTGATGCATTCTCCAGAGGATTGTGTCTTCAATATTACATCGTTCAAGGGATAAAGTGATCAGATCAGATTCTTATAGTTGTACTTCTCTAGAAATTATTGTACTCTTGTACTTTTTTTCTTTATTAGTTTGTAAAATTCAAACTTTTGTTTTTGCAAACAAAATGGCAACTCTGTTGGGGACGACTTTCTCCTCCGATGAGAATGTGACAACTCAATATGATACCGCGTCGATCTGCAAGACGCAGAAGACCTTGGTTGTACAAGTCGACCAAACAACCTACAAAGCCATGATTAGTGCTCGGGTACCAGGCACACAATTGTGGCTGCCAAGAATAAGACGTGCGCCTTATAAACTCCCAAGTGCTCAATAACAGCTTCTGCGTAACTTGTGCCTGTTGCCTCTCTGGCACAAAACGAAGGGAAATGCCCTTCGGTTATTCCCACTTATTCTTTAGTTCTAAACTTGGAGATCAGCCTATCTAGTATGACTACTAATCAGAACATAGGAAAGTACCCTTTGGCCTTTTTCTATTGTGCGCAAGCTGCACTATTTCTGTCCTGGCGCAAAATAAAGGAAAATGCTTTTTAGATAATCCCTCTTCTTTTCCAAGTCTGAAACTTGCTGGAAATACACCTATTTTTGCCTTGGCGCAGAACAAAGAAAAGTGCCCTTTGGCCTTTTCTCATCCTTCTCTGCTATTTGACTCGACAAAAAATACTTCTGGTTGTGACCTTGCGCCAATCAATACAAATACTCTTTTGGGCAGAAAATCTACTCATCTTGACAGAGATAATCAAATCTCTGAAAAAAAGTAAGTTCTGTTCAGAATGAAGTTTCTGCTACTCGATTGCGCCGTGCTAAGTGCACAAGAACCGGGTGTGCAGCACAAACATGCATTCTGCCTACTCCCAAGAATTTAAGTCAGAATATGCCAACCCTGCACATCTCAAGGACCAAACAAGGAATGCTGCTGGTGTCTCAAACAGACACACAAATGGTGCACCTATCTGACTTGCGCATCCATCTTAACATGCGCCAGTCAGGAGCAACTTTAACAAGTCACAATGCGTGCCAGCTATAGTCTGCGCCAGCAGCCAACTTGCGCCAGAAAAAGATTCCTAAGGTCAAGAATCCTCTTACCTATGCCAATCAACTCAGCACCTCCTTGTACACTCAGGGTATAGGAAATCTCTAGAAGCAGAATCATGTTCCCAATGTCATCAAGGAATACATCCCTCCGACTTCTTCTTGTCCTGTTATTGTAACCAATCTTTGTGAACTTCTTGTACAGAAGCGAAAGATTGTAAGGCCGTCTCAACCACCTATTGCTCCAAAACAAGAACATCACTGTAATCATCACCAGGAGGTAGTCTTCAAATGTTGCTGCCAGTCGGCTAAGTGGTCTGTATTCACCATTTGAACTATGCTCAGACTCCTGAACTAGTGACATTGGACGAAGATGAATTGTTGTACGCTTCTTTCAATATGACATCCCGAAGCATTGGGAGTGGAAAGCGTTCGAGACGTAAAGCATCCCGCAACCTAGTCAATAATACTTGGATCAGATCCATGATTCCGTTTAAAGGGTCTACCGACACACCAGATCAAGAATTCGAGATACAATCGGTCAGAGGAATCTTTCTTCTGGCCGAGATATAATCAGTCAAAGAAAACTTCCTTCTGACCAAGATGCAATCGGTCAAAGGAATCTTCTCTTTGACTAAGAAACAATCGGTTAAAGGAATATTTTTGACTCTGACCAAAATTCCCTCAGTCAAAAGAATCCTCTTATCCCTTGTCCTGGGGGTAGTTCCTTGTATGACTTAGATGCCGACAGTAAAAGTTCTGAACGGACCATCTTTTCTACTAGTTTCTCTTCAGTGGCCCAAGAAGTGACAGCATATGTTACTAATGAGGAACAAGACATATCTAGCTTTAACAGTCAAAAATAGAGAATTGCTGTCTTGGAGGCCGGTTTGAAGAGCATGATTGATTTGAAGACAGATATGCATGTTGTGATCATGGCACAACATGTGGTTCCGCCGGTTGCAAATCCGATTTCGACCAAGAATCTGTAACGACATCTGCTCCCGTCAATATTGGTCTGGGAGTACAGTCTCCTCATACTGCTTCAGTACTAGTTTAGGCTACTCCAAGTCAGTCTGGTGCTGGGGATTGTACTTATCATGCATTCCCTCCTTTTAACACATGAAATTAGTCTACTGCTCTACAACCACTGGAGTTGCTAACGAGGCTGTAAAACTTTTGTGTACTCAGTTTGAAGCCTTCAAACCGAAAGACGGCCTACAGAAGCTTGGAATTAAACAACCTTATCTTATAGAGTGGAAGGAAGTCCAGTTTCCACCCAAATACAAACCTCCTACCATTATGTTGTTTGATGGCAGTACATCCCCAAACTAGTACCTCAACCACTTTATGGTAATGAATGATCAACTTTAGTCAAATGATGCTCTACTCACTAGAGTATTCGTAAGATGCTTAGCTGGTACAACTTTCGATCGGTATCGCAGTTTTCCAGACGGTTGCATAACCTCTCTTTTTTGAATTCAAACAAATATTCCTGGAACGATTTTATGAGGAAACAAATGACATGACTATGCAATATCCATCACGAATCCGTTGCTAAATGGTCGGTAAACGCGTATCAGAGAGTGTCTGATATGTAATATCCGTCGCTAACTCATCGCTGGTAGTCGCTACTTGTCGACGGGCTCCCGACGGAATAGCGGCGGTACATCCGTCGACCCGGTTCTGTGAATCATTCATACTACCAGAATCGTGGTGACGGATATTCTGCCGCTATTCCGTCGGGATATGTCGCTAGTCCGTCGTCGACCAGTCGCGGATTTAGTGACGGATTATCCGTCGCCAAACTTTTACCGACTACTGGCGACGGTTTACCGACGGAATATCCGTCGATCCCATTCTATGTTTTTTATATTTTCAGAACCTTGCCGACGGACGATCCGTCGGTGAGTTGTTGCCATCCATCGCTAGCTTGGAATAGTCCCAATTAGCGACGGATATTCCGTCGGTGAGTAGTCGCCATCCGTCGCTAACTTGAAATAGTCCCAGGTAGCGACGAATATTTTGTTGGTTGGTAGTCACGGGTTCGTCGCTAACTGGGAGTTTTTGGATTTTTTGCATAAAACAGAGCATTTTCTGTTCACACAACATCCACCAACATAAATAACACAAATTATCCACACAAATATTTCAAATTATCCATATTATCCACACAAATATTTCAAATTATCCAATATTTTAAATTATCCAATATTTCAGTCAATATTATCCAATATTTTAAATTATCCACACAAATATTCAATATTTAAACAGTTTTCAAAATCTTCGAATACAAACATCAATGAGAAGGAGGAGCTGGATCATCTGATGGTGCTGGTACTCCCTGCTGCGCCCGACATATGTATACTTCCACCAGGTGTGGCGGCAATCCCTCTAAGACATGGTCTGGAAGTTGGCGTAACTGCTCTGGCATTATCAGGTCGAGAAGGGCCATCACAGCAAGAGTCGGTACGATGGAGGCAGTAGGGTAAAAAAAGAGACCCCTGGCGAAAGAAGAACCGGCAGTACCGGTAGACAGACCGGAAAAAGACGGACCGGGAGCAGACAGACTGAAAGAATTAGAAGGACGCAGAAAGTACATGGACAACTGCGCCCGCAAGTCCGACACCGCCTCGTTCAGATGTGCAAGCTGGGACCTCAAATCATCATCTGCTGGAACCGCAGGAGGAGACGGGGGAGATGGAAATCTCAAAATCACTGCGTGCAACGGCGCCAGGAAGCCGACTCCGTACATGCGCCCTTTCTTAAAGCCGTCGACGGTATCTACAAACATGTCTTCATAGCGAGTGACCGTAGAAGAGGGCGTCCCGACGGGCGTTATTTCGTCGATATCCTCGGGAGCAGATAACTGAACCCGACTAAGGGCCTCACGATACGTAGCCTATCAAATGAATGTGTTTATACTATAAGTTTGCCTAAGTTATAATCTAAATCCTATGTTTCCCTAAGTTATAGTCTGAATCCTAAGTTTATCTAAGTTATATTCTGAATCATAAGTTTACCTAAGTTATAGTTTGAATACTTATAATTCTAACGTAAGTCTCATAAACGTAAGTACTTACATCCGTCTCCTTGGCCCTCTTGTCGACGAAGCTCCCATCCTTCCGTCTCTTGTGGGTATGCTGGAATACATCATACATGGTGATCGAGTAAGCATCTTTTCCCTCATTCAACGTCCGTTGCATCTGCATACAGAATATTCATAGAATTTAATTAATTAAGTATATTAATAGTGCCGAATTAGATAGTGGAATGAATTTGGGGTATCTCACATATTCTGCAAGCGTCGCTGCGTGGGGCTTTGATCCCCCCGTATGTAGTTCCGCGGCCCGTCGGTTCGCTTTTACTTTTTTTGATTTCTCCTTGAAGGCAGGAGCATCCATCTTCTCTAAGAGCTGCTCATAGTAGTCCTGTCGGATCCACTGATTCTTCCAATGCGTCGTTCGAAGGTCATAAACTGCATCCTGGATCTTCTTTTCGGCGGTGCTTCTATAGGTCCTGCGGATCACCTCCTCGCGATGGGGGGCCACCAGAAGGTCCTCTGACATACCAATTCAATTATCATGATATTAAAAAAATAGTTGATTAAAAATTAATTAATAATTAATCACAAGATATATATATATATACCTTCATCTCGTCGAGCCAGCGGTACTGCAAGTCTAGGGGCACCTTAGAAAAATTGAGGTAGGGGCCATGGTAGTTAACCTGGATAATCTGACCTAGAAGCCTGGTAGCATCCTACGAAAAAAAACCTACAAAAAAGCAACGACTGGATTATTAACTTGAATAAATGAAACAAATTTATTAAATTAACTTAAATTTACTTACGCTTCACCCGCGGGCCATAGCTCTCGTCAGAACTTGTCCATCGGCCTCTCTAGTTGCGTCAGAGGATCCGCGGCTCCGTGCATAAAATTGCTAGTAACCGGGTGTAACTGAAACTGGGGGTACTCGGGGGCCCACTATGCAGTAACTGGTGGTACAGCTAGTGAATCCGCTAGCGAAATGGATCCACTAGCGGATGGAGACGCCCTAGACGAAGGTTTCGATAGCCCCGTGGTAGATCGATGGCAGGATGAGTCTTTGCCAGGGGTACTCTCCGAGTCGGTAATGCTAGCGGGTGTCGCTTTTCGGGAAGGCTAAAGGCTACCGCGACCACCACCACGACCACACCCACCACCACCACTGCGACCAGCACCACTAGCACCACCAGTACTACGACGACTAGTGCTAGCCATCGGCAGGGCGACGAGTGATGCCGTGAAGAAAAGAACTAGGAGTGCCATCTGAAATAAGAATATGCAGAAGTTTAAACTAAATTCACTAAGTTATAAGTGCTTTTATGAGGTCAAACTAAAATCATGTAATTGAAAGTTTTTTTAATATATCCTGGTATTTAATCTAATCATCGTCATCGTCTTTGTCCTCGTCCTCATCCTCGTCCTCATCCTCATCGTCGACTTCATCTGTATCCTCATCCTCATCGTCGACTTCATCTGTATCCTCATCCTCATCAAGTTCTTCATCTTCTTCTTCTTCTTCTTCTTCCTCATCCTCAATATTTGGGACAAGACACCTCTGTCTTCCCTGGTTGACAGCTAAGTCTAGTGTATCAACCTCTTCCTTCCCGCTATTTTCTTCAATAATATTTTCATCATCCATGGTATTCGATTGTTGTACCAAGTATTGTGACTTTTCGATCTGGTCCTCTTGGTATGCTAGGTCTCCAACGTTGAAGGTATTTCTAGATTTAATCTTATATAATGCCCACCAGTCAAATCGATCTCTATGACGCCTTGGGTAGCTTGTATAGTAGACTTGAATAGCCTGACTTGCTATCGTAAATGTGTCGGACCCTCTATACCTCATGTGATGATTTATATCGACGAATCGAAATTGTTTATCGACGATTCTCCGACTGATATTTGGTGTCGTATCGAACCACTCGCATTTGAACATCATAATATGCATATCATATGGGGTACTTTATTATAAATCTACAATATTCCGAAGCACTCTATAATAGTCAAAGTATGGCTCATCGTCATAGATGGTGCCTCTTATGCAAACACCAGAATCCTTGGTACTGAAGCCGTCATTGACATATTCAGGCCAATTCTTTGCATGCTTCTTCGGTCCCAATGCCAAATAACGAATACTCTCATTTGTGAGTGTTGTTTCAGGCAGTAAAACCTGTAAACAAATATTAATAATTTAAATATTTTAGATGCATATATTTTAATGGTAGCCGCATAAATTATTATCTCAGTTACTTACGTATTTACGAAACCAGGACGGAAATGTACAATCAACCTCTCTTTGAAGTCCTTCATCGGTAATATCGGATGTCCTCATTTTGAATTCATCTCTAAATACACTGTTAGAGAGAATAAGAATAAGTGTAGTCAGTTACTTCACCAAATTAGAGATTATAACGAGTGTAATTGTAGTCACTTACTTCTCCAAATCTCTCACTTCTTGTATGTCACAATTTAACAAGACATATCGGTGAGTGGCATGATACTCGTCGTCAGTCAACCACCGTTTCTTACTAGCCCCAATAGGCTTGCCCCTTACATTGAATATACCTCCATCCTCAACGTCCTCGTCATTCCTTTGAGGTCTATTTCGATTTGTCTTAACATGAGTATCAAAATAAATGGAGTAGAAGTTTGATACCTCCTCGATAAGATATGCTTCGCGTATCGAAGCCTCTATATGAGCCTTGTAGCCAACTTTCTTCTTTAGATGGTGTAGGTATCTAGAGAGACAAATTATCTTCAAAATTAACAATGAAATGCAACTTAAATTATATCAATTTTTATGTACCTTTTAAATGGGTACAACCATCGATAATGAACAGATGTACCGATATAGGCTTCGTATGCTAGATGAATCGGTAGATGCTCCATGCTGTCGAAGAAGCCCGGAGGAAATATTTTATTTAACTTGCAAATTGTTAAGACAATCTTCTCCTCAAGTTCAACCATTTGTTGCCCTGTCAACTTAGTTGAACAAATATCCCTGAAGAATGCAGATAGCTCGTCCAACGGATCCCATACAGAAGAAGTCAACAACTCTCTCAAAGCAATGGGCAGTAATCTTTCCATAAATATGTGGCAGTCGTGACTCTTCATTCCCGTTAGCTTACGTTCATTGAGATCAACGCAACTAGACAAATTCGATACATAGCCGTCAGAAAATCTTAAAGTGGATATCCACTTGCAGATTATTAATCTATCTTTCTTGCAGATTATTAATCTATCTTCCTTGCTTAATGTGTATTATGCTACCGGCTTGGTTAATTGTCTGCCAGCTCTCCTTTGTATCAAGTTCAGATAAGGAAACTTGTATATCTCGACAATGTCTTGTCTTGCTTTTGGATTGTCCTTCGTCTTTCCTTTAATATCCATGACGGTATTGAAGACATTATTGAACACATCCTTTTCGATATGCATGACATCAAGATTATGCCTTATAAGATTATCTTTCCAATAAGGCAAGTCCCAGAAGATACCCCGTTTGGTCTAGTTATGGCTTTGTCTGAACCCCTCGACACGATTGTTCGATGGATCTTCAATTACGGAGGGCAAGTCCTTTACATCTTCCCAAATATCGTATCCCGACAATCTGGGTGGCGGATGAGAAAATTCTTGTTTTCCATCTCTGAACGCATCCTTGTTCTTTCTCCAAGGATGACTTGCGGGCAGAAATTGACGGTGAAAGTCAAAGAAAGAAGTTTTTTCTCCATGTTTAATTCGAAATGCCTTACTATTTTCCATGCATATCGGACAAGACACGGTACCGTGAGTAGTACATCCCGATAGCATACCGTATGCTGGAAAATTATTTATTTTCCACCTCAGTAAAGCTCTCATCTAAAAGTTCTGTTTCCTAGAAATATCATAGGTCACGACGCTGATCTCCTACAGCTGTTTCAGCTCATCCACCAACGATTATAAATATATATATATATATATCGATTTTTTTGTCGAATTTTAAGGACTCGGTATGATAGCTGTCAAGAACATATAAGGAGTCTTCATACACATCTATGGTGGCAGATTGTAAGGGATAAGAATGACCGGCTAGCAGGAGTATTGAGATCCTGACTGTGCGAAAGGGGCAAAGCCATCAGAACATAGCACCAGATATACATTTTTAGGCTTTACAGTAAAATCTGGATGACACAAATCAAAATATTTCCATGCTTCTCTGTCCGAAGGATGTGACAATTCTCCATCGTCCTTTGTGCGTTCTTCGTTGTGCCACGTCATGTGTTCAGCTATTTTCAGAGACATATACATCCTCTACAAGCGCTTCGTGATCGACAAGTAATGGATATACTTTTAAGGATGTCATTTTCTAGTTGACTTTCCTTTTCCCTTTACTGGCTTGTAACGATCTGCATTACAGAAGCTGTAACTTCCTATTTTCTTCTTCTCCTTATAGTACATCATGCATCCGTTGCGACAACAATCTATCTTCTCGTACTCCAGTCCCATTTATCGGTTGTCATGACCCGCACCCGTTTTTTTTAAACGGATACGAGACGTGTCCAAGCCAGCCTACGCCGCAGTGTCGGCGGTAGAACGCTGTCACGGCCATGAAGATCAAATTCACAAATAATACTCATTCATAAAAATTAATTTAACTTACAATGATCACAAGATTTACATTTACAGAAAAATATAAACTTGTACAATATTGGAATGACTACAACTCCGCTATCTAGCTAGTTTCTAGGCTTTTGTCTGCAAGTACCCCCGTATCACCTATGCTAAGTGAATCCGTGGCTAACCTTAAAAATGTTGGTTTCCAGTCAGGAATGGAACGAGCACAATCCACTGAATGCAATCTCAAATAAAGAAAGTGACTATAAAACAGAGGTTAGATATCAATCATGAGTTTTGAAAATAAACAGTAAATACGGAAAAACAATATCAATAAATAGACACAAAATACTTTCTCCAACTGTTAGAAGTACCTTTGATATGTGATGGGTCTTGGGACAATTATGCGACACAGTCTACATGGTCTAAAGTTACACGGTCTACAGTTACACGGTCTATAATTACACGGTCTACAGAAAATATTGCAGTAAAGAAACATTGTCTACAAAATATTAATCACGAACTATACAGTTTAGATGCAATAATAATCATGGTCTACACTGTCTACAAGAAATAAATAAATTATTGTCTATACTGTCTACAAAAAATAAATGCAATACGATCTACACGGTCTAAGGTCAGATCACACATCGTTGGTACTTCTCATTCCCGACTCAACAATTTATAATAGAAAATAATCTCATAACCAATGGCCAATCAATGAAATATAATGAAAATCAATATCGAAATGCAGACAATAAACTGTACTCGCCTGTGGTCCTCTGCTGGTGAAACCGACAGTCTGAACTACTCAATGTGCCACAATAGTCAAAACCCGTACACAGTCCCCGAAAGCTGAAATAAACATCACCAATGTTCTCAGAATAGTCAAATTAGCTAGGATTGCCTGTCCTTAAGTCCAATTCTGGACACAGAGGCAAAACGGTAATTTCGGGCCAAAACGATGTCCGCCGTTGGACCCGCTTTGCACCGAAAAGTGTGCCAAAGTCAACGGTCTCTAAAGTCGTCAAACTACATATATACGGATCCAGTTTTCCGATACGAACCCAACCGTATGTCCAAAGTTGGATTCCGGCGGGCCGTGCACAAAATCGCCCGTTGAGTGGGACCGTGGGGCCCACTAAACGGTAATTTTATCAACGGTCTCAGAATCGGACCAAACTTGGCATACAGTACCAAAAAAATGATATGGTCCTACTGGCACAAGTTTTGTCTCGATCTGACGAGCGTGCATAAAGTAATTGAGAAATTTGCACAGAGGTCGATACGGTGAATTTCGACGGATACGCATCAAATTCGTCGCGCACACGCGACCAATTTGAATTCCATCAAATCCTACACGACCACGAAGCCGATACGCAGCTTTCGATGCTTACGGTGCGAGAACACGTCGCCCGATTTGGCGGGACGCACGTCGTGTGGATGAGTTTTCGAAATTTCTATACTGTTTTTACGTAGATAAATTCTCAACTTTGGAAACTGTTTACTTTGCATATAATTAATGAAATTCGAAAACACAAAGTAGGTTGTGAAGTCCCATACGTGCTCTAAAACTTTGTTCAGGTGGAATTTCTAAACTGGCATTAGTTCAATCGGAATCGTTCTCCCAATGAGGGTTCATGGACTGGTTTGGTTCCCTATTTTGAACAGGTTTTCGTCGATCTACGGGCTCATTTTTCGATGCACCTGACGCAAAATAAATCTAAGTATTTGAAGGGACTCGGAGTGGGTTATGTCGGGATCGTACCTGAAGAAACGATTCGTAAAACGAACCAGCGAGCGCAAAGAATTCAACTGTTGAAGTGGGGTTGCCCGTTTTCGCGACTACCGTTGCCAAACCGCGCGCGCGCCCTTTCCGGTCAGCGGCGACTCTCCCGCGACGGCGCACGGCTGGGGTTGGTCGCCAGGGGGTCGCCATGTGTAGGCTAGGATCGGGTTAGTGTTTTGTGTTTTCGTTTCCTTCACTGCATAAATACGTGTTCGGCTTCAGAATAGAGTCGGGTTAAGAGATCGGTTTTCCCTGCTTGTGTGAGCTGGGCTTGGCCCATGGGTGATCCTCTGGCGGATCGGGCTGGGCTTGGCCCAGGTTAGTTAGGCTGGGAATTCCTCTCTTTTTTTCTTTCTATTTCTTATATATATATATATATATATATATATATATATATATATAATATATATATATATATATATATATATATTTTTTTTTTATCTTGGTACACTTATATATATATACATATGCACACATAAATATATAATATATATTTATACCCATTAACACTTATATATATATATATATATATATATATATATATATATATATTCCTACATGTATACACACACGTATATTTATATATTCATACATAGATACATACCTATATGCATATACACCCATGAATATATTATCTATACGTATATATATATATATATATATTTATACTCCTATGAATACTTATATAGTAATTTCTATAAAATCTAAATAGAAACCCAATATATTCTATTATAGGGCCTATTTATATAAATAGGAATATATATATCTATAACGTTTATTTGACAAATATAATATCACCAATAATAATGATAATAATATTATATAATAATAACCCTGATAGTAAACAATAATAATAATAGTAATAATAATAATAATAATAATAATAATAATAATAATAACAACAATAATCACGAAATTTACTAAAACAATAATGGTGTTTATATACCATTATACGAAGTCTAATAATCTCCAAAAGTACAATGACCTATTTTATACCAATAATATTGAATATCGACTAATAAGAATATTTATGATATTTAAACACGTATACTTAGAAATATTCATCGGGCTATTAAAACGGAATACAACACAATCTTACCAAAATACGTCAACACAAATGTCATTGGACGTCTCGAATGACTAATGGGCTTGAGCTCAGTTCGGGTCCAGTCTGGCTAAAATGGTATAACCGGTTTCTCTAAAACACTATAATATAATTAATAAAAAAATAATCTTCGGTACGGGTTAAGTCGCAACTTGGCCTGGTTTTCTTAGTTAGGACGTCACTATGGCTTGGCCTTCCCTACCAGGGCTAATACACTAGTCAAAGCACGCCCTTGCACTGTTCGTGCCACGATTTCTAGTCACCTTGTACTCCAAAACCACATCATGGTTAAAGTCATCTACCGTACTAATTAACTAAGTAATTATTTATAAAATCTAAAAAAAATCACCATTCCAATAAAATAAATAATAATAATAAAATATTCTAATTTTCTGGGAAGGGCAGCTACAAATCTACCCACCTTGAAAATAATTTTGTCCTCGAAATTCTAGTTCATAGTTATTCCTTATATTGAAAAAGAACTCTACCATTACCCTAATCTCCTCGAATTTTTTTTTAATTCCTCAAAAATAGTTCATATCCTTCTCATTGTCCATTTTGGCAACTACAAAATATTGAGGACTTCTACCCCCCTTTGGTCACACTACTCCCTCAAAGCTAGGTCACTAAAATTTTATAATCATCCAACTAATTGCTATAATTGCTACCAATTGATATCTACTGAATATGGCACCTATAAATCTCTCAGATCTATCGAATAACCCATAATTTAACATGCAACCAAATTTACACAAGTAGCTAAAAAATATTGCTAAATTCTAATAAGCGTGACCATTCGTCACTCTGAAATAGGAAGGACAGGAAGATAAAGAAGAATAATCGAGAGCATTTATGAAGTTCCAAGGGAGGTAGCGAGTACTCAATGATGCAGACAGAATGAAAATCTATGAACCATTGACCTATTTTGCTAGATTGGGCTACTCTAGTCCAGTTACTTGCTAAGTCTAAGAATCCTTTATTCTTATAGGAGCTTGGAATCCAATAATACAGAAGTTCCATTCTCAAAATTCTAAACAGTTTCCATAATAGAACGAAATCTGGGAAATCAAGATTGTAATCTTTTCTGTGGTTATTTAAACACACAAATAAGGGATATCATTACAATACAAGATCGTATCGCGACTTCTAGGTAGATGGAATAAGGGTTACCAATGACTTCACATTCTAAGGGATGGAGGCTACATAATCGGTATAGGGACCTATTTCAAACAGTTCGGTCTTATACCCCAAATATGTGTCTTCAGTGACTTTCATGTTTATGTAGCACGAGAAGACACAATTGACTGACACACTAGTGACGTGTGCATAGTGGGCTTTATGTATATCGCAACCATATATTGGGTCAAAAAGTTCGGGTCGATTTAGAGTCTCTAATTGTAGTCGGGAAGTGTACCGGTATTATGGTAAGGGTTATAGCTAGTTCTTTTTATCCTAAAAGTCGAACCGTAAAAATAGAGTACAAGGAGACGAATTTGAGTGGGACATGATATACCTAGATAAAGGTGGCTTGTCTGGATCTTGCATATGAAATTCGTTGGAAGGTAACAGCTGGTCTCGTGCTCCGAATATTAATGACACGGCCGGGGACACAAAATGATCTAAATGAAAAGTGGGAGTCCATGGGGGCACAATTTTATCTCAAAGAAAAATTATTCTAATCAATCAATAATCTTCGTATATCCCAAAAAATTTAAAGGCTTACCGTCTACCCACCTTAGAAGTTAGGATATGGTTTTAGGAGTGGTGAGTTTAGAAGGATTCCAAAGTCCAGATATTTACCTCGACTTTTGTTAATAAAGAATAAGGCACGACGTATCGGGATACGGTAGACATAAGTCAATTCAAGGATCGTTCCTCCATAATTGAAAAACGAGTGTGTACAATGACACCTGGTTGATAAAATAGAATGATCTACTCGTCCATAGTATACAAGGGTTATCGACGGGGTAACCAACTCTAAGGCACATCGCATGAAGAGAATTCTATCAACTGAGTCATAAATCTTTATTGGTGTCAACCTGCCCTACTATTGTCACAAGAGTGGTAGTGATCATGTATTGTTGTTGACAACTGGTAGGTCATAATATGACTGGGTATTTAAGCTATGGTATTGGGTAAGCTAGTGACTGTGGGGTTCCCATACTAGTTAGGCTTTAATAATAAAATTTACGTGACTAGGGTAATACTTGTTGGAAACCAATCTCGGGATGAGTGTCTACCATAGTCACGGTAAATTATTATCCTTAGCCTTGTCTATTCATCTCATGTCTAAACTGTGGGCTTTGGTCGAGGGACGGTTGAGCCAAGGCATAAGGGTTGAAAGTAAAGGCAATATTTAAGAAAATATTTAGAGACACAATGAATTTTTTCTTGAGAATAGATAGTCTCCTGGGTTGGCATTACGACTAAGGGTAAAACTCTAATCATTCTTAAATTCAGATGGCTTGAAATTCTCGATAACAGTTTGGGGTCGAGAGGAGAACGAGCAACTCGATCACATGGCTGGCTGACAATAACTACCCTTGTGTATACAACTGCCATAGCCAGGGGGATACGCGATATCTCTCTACCATTACAAGCTTTCATCTTTCCAAATCGGTGAAGGACAAAAACAATAAAGAATTCAAGGGAGATGTTACTGAATATAATTTCATAATTCAAAGGCGAACATATAATTCGAGAGGAATTATCAAAGCAGTCGCGGATGAGATCCTAGATACCCATATATCTCCATCCACGTAGTGTAATTAAACGAAGAGCGAACCAAATACATCATAGTTGATCAGATCATAATACACTGATTCTGATTAGACAATAAGTTAGCAGGCGTCCCCACTAAACAAATGCCTCAAATCAAGCTCGAGAACAGAGTGAGCTTACAAAACTAAGCTGTAACAGCAGCGTTTGTTAAGATAGTCGAATACAATTATGCGAGATTTTTGAAAGAAGGCACAAGTAGCTCGAGTTTGTGAGAAACGAGAATTCACCTGGGTTTCTTGCTTATGTCATCCCACTATCTTCTTATCCACAAGTGTAAGCCCCTGATTTTCAAATTCATTTTTAATTAGTGTTAATTAAATTTTAATGTCATTTATAGCCTTAAATAATTATTAGAAATTTTTAGGAATTTTTCTAGAATTTTTAAATGATTTTAAATGAGTTTTAAAATACAAAAATATTGATTTGTAATTTTCTAAAATGTTTTAATATCAATTTGCAATTATTAGAATTGTTTTAATACTGTTTTGTAATTATTCAAATTACTTTTATATCAGTTTGTAATTAGGAATTTGTTTTTAATTAATGAATGCAAATTATATTTGCATATTACTTCTGTGGGGACCTATTATGCAAAATCCTAAAACATAAGGACCTAAGTGCAAAATCCTAAACCTACCCCCCCGACCGACGACCGCCACGCCGACGGGCAGCCCCCGCCATTTCCGGCTGCCCGACCGACTTATCAACCGCCCTCTTTCCCTATAAAACACTCCTCTCTCTCCCCCAGTCAAAACCCTAGCTCTACCCACCACCACGACCACCGTAGCCCTTCATCTCCAGCAAAAACCCTAGGTTCTAAACCCTAACTCCGGCGTACCCTAGCGCCGCCCCACCGTCCATCGTCGCCAGTCGCCACCACCACCGTTCGACTCGCCTCGACAAGCCGACCCCAGCGCCACCACTCCGCCACCGCCACAACGCCCCAAGCTGCCGTCTCCGCCTTCGAAACTTCTTCGAGAAGTCGGACACGCAGGTAACAGACCTGAGTTCGTGTCGTGCGTGTCTCGAACTCACGCACGACGTTCGCCTGGACACGGGGAACCTAGCTATAGGTCTGGACACGGGTGAATCGACTCGTGCGTGTCGTGCTAGCCCAGACACGTAAATACCTGTGTCCCTAACTGTCCGGACACAGGATCGTGTTTATTATTTTTTTAATGTTTATGTTAATCAAAACCTAAATAAAATTCACTAAAACCCTATCCCTAACACGACCCACGGGCTGACCCCCTGGCCAGCCCGACAGAGCATAACCCCCCCCCCCCCCCCCCCCCCCGCGCTCTGTTGGCTCGGGTTCGAGCTTTTCTGTTTCCTTTCCCTTTTCTTTTCCTCTTTCTTTTTCTTTTTCTTTTTCTTTTTATATATATATTTATATATATATGTATATACATTTATTTGTGTATATATATATGTATTACTATATATACTATATTTATGTATATATATACTTGCTGTTTTCTTTTTTATATATATATATATATTTATATATATATATATACTTCATCCTTTATACTTTATTATTTTATGTATATATATATTTCCTTGTGTATATATATATATTATTATATATACTATTATATATGTATACATCATTTTGTATATATATATATATATATATATATATATATATATATATATATATATATATATATAAAATATATATATATATATATATATATTATATAGTTGAGTATTTTCTTATATGTATGTATATATACATATATTTGTATATATATATATAATATATAGTTGAGCATTTTCCTATATATATAAATATCCCTATATTTATATATATATATATATATATATATATATATATATATATATATATATATATATATATATATATATATATATATATATATATATATATATTATTTCCTATATGTATTTTACTTAGCTTAGTGTAAATTATTTATATAAAATAATGTTCATACTTTTATAGTTACTATGTAAAACTTTACCTTATTAAAATAATAATATTTATTTTGACTATTACCAAATTGTATTTTTATTGTATTTAATTTACTGCAACCATTTGGTGTCCAAGCCTAGCATGGGTATTTGGGCTCAAATGTGTTTTCACACATTCAAGACCTGTACAAGTCATATTGGACTTGATTCATGGCCTTGGGTCCTGTATTTGAACTTTGGTTCAAATTATATACATGGACAAAATACGCAGATAATTAATTATTGTGTGCATTGTTGTTTTTGATTTTCTAAAAATACTTAAAGTATTGCTAAAATTATGGAAAAATAGTTTTTAGATACTATGTTAAGTTAGCTAATTTAGTATAATTTTTGTAGTATTTAATTTACTGTTTTGCCACTAGTTTGGCATATGAAACCAAAACTTATTTTCTGTATACTTAGGAAAACTGATTTTTATAAAATATTTGTACTGGTTAATAAATTCCAGAAAATTATAATAAATTTCTATGATTAAGAAGGATCACCTTGGTACTTTACTTTAAGAAAAACTAGGCTTTTTGCCTATCTCTAAAATTGTTAGAACACAATGGTCTTTTGATTTAATTGTTGTTTAATTACGACTTATAGCTTTTGTGCTATTTTTGAGTTTTAGCCGTGTTAAACCTCATCCCTCACTAGTGTAAAGACCCTAGAAAGTTAGTTAACATATGTGTCACCCCCACATTGGTCTCCTATGCCAAGTCATTATTTTGGCTAGGTGCCCAATCACAAGTCGTGTTTTACCAATTAGTGTCCTAGTATTTTAGCTTAGTTTAAAACTAAGTTGTTGTATTTACTTCTACAACGACGAGTTACTGGACATCCATAGCACTGTTATCGCAGCTTGTTTTGTTTTGCTTTGCTAGAGGCAAGTACTTTCTACGAACTTTATATATTGTCACATAAATGAACTGCAAACCCCACCATATTAAATGTTGATCCTTGGGGTAGCAAGTTAGATCTTTACATGTTGTACTTTCAGTTACTACCATGCTTAGAACAGTCTTGATGTATCTCTCACATGATTAGAATATGGGTTATGGGGAAACTGATAGTATTGTACGTGATCATGACCCCCCTACAGTAGCGAGCTCGGTCGCATTCTATATGCATACCTTGCCAAGGGCCATTACCCCGCATGTCTGTACGGATGTACACTTATGCTTGTTAACTTGTACGTATGTACATTTTATTATGTGCCCTCCAGCACATTGTACATCTATTGACCGATCACGTACTTGCTACAGTTTTAAACATTACATATACATCTGTCTCTATGACACGTGTATCCTTGCCATGATAGATTGAGTGATGCCATGCTTTCCAGTTATTCCTCTCATGTTCATTTCCATGTTTCATATGCTAGTTTGCTAGATTTAGTACTTGCTCCTGTCCTGACAGGATAACGTTGTAGGTGTCCTTACTGAGGAGGAGTTACTCTGCGACTCATACTATGGAGTTACTGCCGAGGACCCGGCTCTGCTTTACGAGGATGTTCCTGCGGGGAACCTCGCCTAGTTGTCTTTGTTTACTTAGACTTTTGAGAGTAGACTTGTATTAGACTACATTATTTTGTAACTGGACATGTATCCAGTTTTATATTTCAGTTTACTTGTACTTGGACGTTTACTATATACGATAACTTTGTGTTTGGAGCATTTATGATTCTTCTTCACTTATAGAACTGTTAGTACATTTAGTCTTATCCTATTGTCTTTAGAACAGCTTACTACGTTTTATCTCAACGTAGGCTGGGCATGACTCGACCTGGCCCAACAATTTGGGAATCGGGTCGTGACATGTTTTTAGTGGTGGCCCATGCAGGTCCTGACTAAACTGTTTGGTTACGTTATTGTACCAAGCATGCCTGCAATTAGGAACTTAAGGTAATTAGACAACATTAGGAAAGACGCTTAGAACACTTAGAGGAATGCTAGGATTGCAACATAGGAAATACATCACATGTTTGCTATTATAATTAGATTTTCTTGCATATGATTTCTTACTTTAAACAAAGTCCTTATAAGTCTTTTATGTGTAATTTAGATGGTGCTTACTCGTTCATCCCAGTATGTTACCCCCGAGAATGGGGCCCTCCATATCCAGTCAGCTGACCAGTTGATTGATACACCTCCACCTACCACATTCCCACACTCCACAGATCCACAGACCCAGATACCTCCTTCCACATCCCAGTCCCAGCAGGCCCCGATACTTCCACCACCCCCTATCACTATACCCACCCAGGCTTTCGTCACACTCGACGGGACCCAGCTGCTCACACTGATCCAGGGGTTCCTAACAACCCATCAGGAGCAGACTACCCTACTCCGCCAGAGCATGGAGCGTTCTGAGGGACGTCCCGTGGTCCCACCATATGTAGAGCCGCGGCAGAGAGCGGGGACGGTCAAGGACTTCATGGGTCTGAATCCCAAGGAGTTCTCAGGGACTGAGGGCATAGTAGTAGCTGATGACTGGCTAGATTCTGTAGAGAGGAAGCTTCTGGGAGTTAGGATGCCGAATGACCTTCAGGTCGAGGCAGCAGGATTTCTGCTGATAGACTTAGCCGGAGTCTGGTTCAGGAATGAGCCGTTGTTCGCGAGAGGTAGAGCCACCTGGGACCAGTTCAAGACCTAGTTCAAGACCCAGTTCAAGAAGAAATTCTTCTCGACCACTACTAGAGTAGCCATGGGGCTACGATTCCAGAACATCCAGCAGGGGAACCGTTCTGTTGATGACTATGCGGGAGAGTTTAGTCGCCTGAGCCGTTTTGCTCCTAGTCTGGTTGCTGATCCAGAGGAGATGACCCGTAGGTTTTGCCATGGTCTAGTTCCAGACATTGGCATTCTTATAGTGGCGAACGGTACGACTGACTACTACCAGAGCCTAGAGTTAGCCCGGAGCATCGAGGAGCGTCTTCTGTCATGCAAGAGGCCGGCTTTCTGTACATCACGAGGGACCGTCCAAGCGTCAGGTTTTCCAGCAGAAAGCACCGACGCCACCCCAGCAGACTTACCGTCCCTCTACACCACACCATCAGACCCTGCCAGTTCGAGCGCCGGGACCTCGTCAGCAGCAGCAGCAGAGGGGAGCTATATGTTCTTTCTGCGGAAGACCAGGGCACGACAGCTCCATTTGCAGGAAGAGGTTGAAGCAGTGCTTAGCTTGTGGGTCTGCCACCTATCAGATTCGGGACTGCCCAGTAGCGAAGCCTAGAGGACCACTCCCGATGCAGCAGCAGAGGTTTGGGCAGCATCTGCAGCAGCAGAAGGGACCTCAGGGGAAAGTCTATAGCCTAGCCCTTGAGCCGGAGCCGGAGCAGGTTTCAGAGCCCGATTACTTAGCTGACGTCATTACAGGTCATGTTTATTTGCATACTTTTCTAGCTCTATGTTTGTTTGATTCTGGTGCATCTCATAGCTTCCTATCATTAGAGTTTATACAAGAACATCACTTAGTATCTACACCTACTGCAGAGATTAGCAGAGTAATGACGGGAGGAGGACTAGTGCCTATTAGAGCTAGCTATAGATGCTCTATTATGATAGCCGGGAGAGAGTTCGAGGGGCGATTCTTTGTGATGCCACTCCCCAGTTATGATATCATATTGGGGATGGACTGGCTTAGCTATGCCCATGCATCTATAGATTGCCATGAGGGTAGTATTTTGTTCAGTCCCCCGGGCACAGCACCATTCAGTGTCAGGAGGGCAGGGCCGGAGATCAGCCTAGAGCCGAACTGTTGTGCTACAGTCGGGGATGCAGCACCGCCATACCCTATCATTAGGGAGTTTATGGATGTATTCCCAGAGGATCTTCCAGGACTTCTGCCTGACAGAGATGTGGAGTTCACTATAGATTTAGTGCCGGGTTCATCACCAGTATCCCGAGCTTGCTATAGAGTGAATCCCAAGGAGGCCATAGAGATGAAAGAGCAGATTGATGACCTGTTGAAAAAGGGTTTCATTTGATCCAGTGCTTCTCTATGGGGAGCACCAGTGCTCTTTGTGCCTAAGAAGGATGGTACAGTCCGGTTGTGTATTGATTACCGGGCCTTGAATGCCATCACCATCAAGAACAAATATCCTTTGTCCAAGATAGATGATTTGTTCGACCAGTTGAGCGGGGCGAAGGTGTTTTTCAGGATAGACTTGAGATCTGGGTACCACCAGGTGAAGGTTAGGCCAGCAGACATCCAGAAGATGGCATTCAACACGAAGTATGGGCAGTACGAGTTTCTGGTGATGCCATTTGGTCTCACAAATGCGCCGGCTGTCTTTATGAACTTGATGAATAAGACATTTCACCAGTATCTGGATAAGTTCGTCGTAGTGTTTATCGACGACATCCTGATATAGTCGAAGACGCCGAAGGAGCATGCAGAGCACTTGCGGATAGTTTTGGGGATTCTGAGGCAGGAGAGATTGTTTGCCAAATTACCGAAGTACGAGTTCTTTTTAGACCGAGTGGAGTTTCTCGGCCATGTAGTCACTGGAGATGGAATCTCGGTGGATCCCAGGAAGATTGCTGCAGTTGAGACGTGGAAGGCTCCGACGTCAGTTTCAAAGATCAGGAGCTTTCTGGGTTTAGCAGGCTATTACAGAAAGTTCGTCCAGGACTTTGCTAGGATAGCTGAACCCATGACGAAGCTGACGCAGAAGGACGCAGAGTACATTTGGTCAGAGGACTGCCAGGCGGCATTTGAGGAGCTGAAGAGGAGGCTGACGACCGCTCCAGTTCTGACTTTACCTTCAGGTTCTGGAGGTTTCACCATATATAGTGATGCTTCTAGGAAGGGGCTAGGATGTGTTCTACAGCAGCATGGGAAAGTAATTGCTTATGCATCTAGGCAATTGCGGACTCATGAGAGGAATTATCCTACCCATGACCTCGAGTTAGCTGCGGTGATCTTTGCACTCAAGTTATGGAAACATTACTTATACGGAGAGCGTGTGGAAATCTTCACTGACCACAAAAGCTTGAAGTATGTGTTCATGCAGAAAGAGCTAAATATGAGGCAAAGACGATGGTTGGAGTTGATGAAGGACTTCGACATCGATTTACA
Source organism: Iris pallida (assembly GCA_029216955.1). Classification (NCBI taxonomy): domain Eukaryota; kingdom Viridiplantae; phylum Streptophyta; class Magnoliopsida; order Asparagales; family Iridaceae; genus Iris; species Iris pallida. The sequence goes on along the minus strand of JANAVB010044816.1, from coordinate 1,198,435 downwards.
GTATCACCCCGGGAAGGCAAATGTAGTGGCAGATGTGCTGAGCAGGCATCCGATGGCATGGTACCTGATGATTGATCGGCATTTGCGGGAGGATCTGGAGAAGCTCGGTATCGAGCTAGTTCGGCCAGGATCAGTGATACAGATGATGGCGCTTGACATTCAGTCAGGTTTGATGGAGCAGATCAGGAAGGCAAAGTCTACAGATGAGAGCCTTCGCAGACTTCGACCCCAGGCATTAGCTGGATTGCTGGATGACTTCACTATAGCAGAGGATGGATCCCTGAGGCATGGCAGCCGATTGTGTGTGCCGAAGGGAGAGCTAGTAGAGGCAGTTTTGCAGGAGGCGCACCGATCGAGATATTCTATTCACCCTGGTGCTAACAAGATGTACCGTGACTTGCGGAAACATCTTTGGTGGCACGGGATGAAGAGGGATGTATCACGTTTCATCTCGAGATGCCTAGTTTGCCAGCAGGTCAAGGCGGAGCGCCAGAGGACAGCTGGTTTGTTGCAGCCATTACCCATTCCCGAGTGGAAGTGGGAACATATTATGATGGACTTCGTTTCAGGGCTTCCTCGTTCCCAAGGAGGGAAAGATGCCATCTGGGTCATCGTAGACAGGCTGACGAAGTGTGCGCACTTCATACCCTTCAAGGTGGGGCTTTCCACCGAGAAGTTGGCGGAGCTATACATGCAGCAGATAGTTCGCCTATACGGAGTGCCGGTGAGCATCGTGTCAGACAGAGACAGTAGATTCACATCCCACTACTGGAGGAGCTTGCAGGAGGAGTTAGGCAGTAGGCTCAAGTTCAGTACGGCATACCACCCGTAGACAGATGGGCAGTCCGAGAGGACGATACAGACACTGGAGGATATGCTGAGGACTTGCGTGCTGGACTTCGGAGGATCATGGGAAAGCCATCTACACTTGGTAGAGTTTTCATACAACAACAGCTACCAGGCCAGTATTGGTATGTCTCCTTTCAAGGCGCTATACGGACGACGATGTCGCACACCGCTCTTTTGGGATGATGTCGGAGACAGAGTTATGCTTGGGCCAGAGATGATCACGGATGCAGCAGAGAAAGTCGGGATGATCAGAGACATGCTCAGAGTAGCTCAGGACAGACAGAAATACTGGGCTGATGCTAGTCGCAGGCCGATGGAGTTCGCAGACGGTGATATGGTGCTAGTGAAGATATCACCTACTCGAGGGACGATCCGGTTCGGACGAGGAGGGAAGCTGAGCCCCAGATACATCGGGCCGTTCGAGGTACTTGGCAGGATCGGAGAGGTAGCTTACAGGGTTACACTTCCACCCAACCTAGCAGGAGTTCACGACGTCTTTCACGTATCTCAGCTGAGGAGATATGTTCCAGACCCCAGTCATGTGCTAGATCATTCAGAGTTGGAGGTCGGACCCAGCCTTACAGTTTCTGAGCAGCCAGTGGAGATATTAGACCGGAGAGAGAAGAGGCTGAGGAACAAGGTTATACCCCTAGTACGAGTAGCTTGGAGCCGTCACTCCCCAGGTGAATCTACTTGGGAGAGGGAGTCGGACATGAGGGAGAGATACCCTTACTTGTTCGATCCAACTGCTGCGAGGGAACCACCCGTTCCCGCTTGATACCTTAGAGGTTAGTTTCGATCATAGCCTTAGTCATTTGATTGCAATACTTGCTATGTTAGAATATTGTCGGGTCTTCAATCCTTGTGAATTTCGAGGACGAAATTTTTCAAGGAGGAAAGACTTGTAAGCCCCTGATTTTCAAATTCATTTTTAATTTGTGTTAATTAAATTTTAATGTCATTTATAGCCTTAAATAATTATTAGAAATTTTTAGGAAATTTTCTAGAATTTTTAAATGATTTTAAATGAGTTTTAAAATACAAAAATATTGATTTATAATTTTCTAAAATGTTTTAATATCAATTTGCAATTATTAGAATTGTTTTAATACTGTTTTGTAATTATTCAAATTACTTTTATATCAGTTTGTAATTAGAAATTTGTTTTTAATTAAGGAATGCAAATTATATTTGCATATTACTTCTGTGGGGACCTATTATGCAAAATCCTAAAACCTAAGGACCTAAGTACAAAATCCTAAACCTACCCCCCCCCGACCGACGACCGCCACGCCGACGGGCAGCCCCCGCCATTTCCGGCTGCCCGACCGACTTATCAACCGCCCTCTTTCCCTATAAAACACTCCTCTCTCTCCCCCAGTCAAAACCCTAGCACTACCCACCACCACGACCACCGTAGCCCTTCATCTCCGGCGAAAACCCTAGGTTCTAAACCCTAACTCCGGCGTACCCTAGCGCCGCCCCACCGTCCATCGTCGCCAGTCGCCACCACCACCGTTCGACTCGCCTCGACGAGCCGACCCCAGTGCCACCACTCCGCCACCGCCACGACGCCCCAAGCCGCCGCCTCCGCCTTCGAAACTTCTTCGAGATGTCGGACACGCAGGTAACAGACCTGAGTTCGTGTCGTGTGCGTCTCGAACTCACGCACGACGTTCGCCTGGACACGGGAAACCTAGCTATAGGTCTGGATACGGGTGAATCGACTCGTGCGTGTCATGCTAGCCCAAACACGTAAATACCTGTGTCCCTAACTGTCCGGACACAGGATCGTGTTTATTATTATTTTTTAATGTTTATGTTAATCAAAACCTAAATAAAATTCACTAAAACCCTATCCCTAACACGACCCACGGGCTGACCCCCTGGCCAGCCCGACAGAGCCTAAACCCCCCTCCCCCCCCCCCCCCCCCCCCCCGCGCGCTCTGTTGGCTCGGGTTCGAGCCTTTTTGTTTCCTTTCCCTTTTCTTTTCCTTTTTCTTTTTCTTTTTCTTTTTATATATATATTTATATATATATGTATATACATTTATTTGTGTATATATATGTATTACTATATATACTATATTTATGTATATATATACTTGCTATTTTCTTTATATATATATATATATTTATATATATATATATATATATACTTCATCCTTTATACTTTATTATTTTATGTATATATATATTTCCTTGTGTATATATATATATTATTATATATATACTATTATATATGTATACATCATTTTGTATATATATATATATATATATATATATATATATATATATATATATATATATATATATATATATATATATATTATATAGTTGAGTATTTTCTTATATGTATGTATATATACATATATTTGTATATATATATATATAATATATAGTTGAGCATTTTCCTATATATATAAATATCCCTATATTTATATATATATATATTATTTCCTATATGTATTTTACTTAGCTTAGTGTAAATTATTTATATAAAATAATGTTCATACTTTTATAGTTACTATGTAAAACTTTACCTTATTAAAATAATAATATTTATTTTGACTATTACCAAATTGTATTTTTATTGTATTTAATTTACTGCAACCATTTGGTGTCCAAGCCTAGCATGGATATTTGGGCTCAAATGTGTTTTCACACATTCAAGACCTGTATAAGTCATATTGGACTTGATTCATGGCCTTGGGTCCTGTATTTAAACTTTGGTTCAAATTATATACATGGACAAAATACGCAGATAATTAATTATTGTGTGCATTGCTGTTTTTGATTTTCTAAAAATACTTAAAGTATTGCTAAAATTATGGAAAAATAGTTTTTAGATACTATGTTAAGTTAGCTAATTTAGTATAATTTTTGTAGTATTTAATTTACTGTTTTGCCACTAGTTTGGCATATGAAACCAAAACTCATTTTCTGTATACTTAGGAAAACTGATTTTTATAAAATATTTGTACTGGTTAATAAATTCCAGAAAATTATAATAAATTTCTATGATTAACAAGGATCACCTTGGTACTTTACTTTAAGAAAAACTAGGCTTTTTGCTTATCTCTAAAATTGTTAGAACACAATGGTCTTTTGATTTAATTGTTGTTTAATTACGACTTGTAGCTTTTGTGCTATTTTTGAGTTTTAGCCGTGTTAAACCTCATCCCTCACTAGTGTAAAGACCCTAGAAAGTTAGTTAACATAGTGTGTCACCCCCACATTGGTCTCCTATGCCAAGTCATTATTTTGGCTAGGTGCCCAATCACAAGTCGTGTTTTACCAATTAGTGTCCTAGTGTTTTAGCTTAGTGTAAAACTAAGTTGTTGTATTTACTTCTACAGCGACGAGTTACTAGACATCCATAGCACTATTATCGCAGCTTGTTTTGTTTTTCTTTGCTAGAGGCAAGTACTTTCTACGAACTTTACATATTGTCACATAAATGAACTACAAACCCCACCATGTTAAATGCTGATCCTTGGGGTAGCAAGTTAGATCTTTACATATTGTACTTTCAGTTACTACCATGCTTAGAACAGTCTTGATGTATCTCTCACATGATTAGAATATGGGTTATGGGGAAACTGATAGTATTGTACGTGATCACGACCCCCCTACAGTAGCGAGCTCGGTCACATTCTTTATGCATACCTTGCCGCAGGCCATTACCCCGCATGTCTGTACGGATGTACACTTATGCTTGTTAACTTGTACGTATGTATATTTCATTATGTGCCCTCCAGCACATTGTACATCTATTGACCGATCACGTACTTGCTACAGTTTTAAACATTATATATACATCTGTCTCTATGACACGTGTATCCTTGCCATGATAGATTGAGTGATGCCATGCTTTCCAGTTATTCCTCTCATGTTCATTTCCATGTTTCATATGCTAGTTTGCTAGATTTAGTACTTGCTCCCGTCCTGACAGGATAACGTTGTAGGTGTCCTTACTGAGGAGGAGTTACTCTGCGACTCATACTATGGAGTTACTGCCGAGGACCCGGCTCTACTTTACGAGGATGTTCCTACGGGGAACCTCACCTAGTTGTCTTTTATTTACTTAGACTTTTGAGAGTAGACATGTATTAGACTACATCATTTTGTAACTGGACATGTATCCAATTTTACATTTCAGTTTACTTGTACTTGGACGTTTACTATATACGATGACTTTGTGTTTGGAGCATTTATGATTCTTCTTCACTTATAGAACTGTTAGTACATTTAGTCTTATCCTATTGTCTTTAGAACAACTTACTACGTTTTATCTCAACGTAGGCTGGGAATGACTCGACCTGGCCCAACAATTTGGGAAGCGGGTCGTGACAACAAGACCTTGGTCAACCAATGGGTTATGAACCTCTAAACTCTATATTCTAGGTAAACCTATTGGCGTCAAACAATATCCTCGTCAATAGGTCACAAGGACCACGGAATGCTAGATCGGGAGACACGCTACCCAGTCTCACAGAACTTCCACTACTTATTGGCTTCGGATCTTATGTGACATGCATGGCATGGTCCTATCCTCTATAGTACTCTAAACTTGTAATCACGTCTGAAATTATTTCACCGAGGATTATGCCTCGTCCGTATACTCGGGCGATGGTAAACTCTTGGTTCTGTGATTCAGATGTGATATACTATCAGATACTCTACCTTATCTCGACACCCGGGTAACTATGATAAAAAAGGACCACTAGCCATAGTTTTAGGAATATTCTATAACTTATAATTTCCTTAAAAACTTTAATTCCAGGGTCGTGTCTCACCAGTGCGCTGCTGGCTGCAGTGAGTCCCTAATTCAAATAAATGGCGACAGTGCGCTGCTGTCCTGCCATTATGAGTCAACTAATATTCTTTTAACTATATCTGTAAAACTTCATGGGCTTCTATAGATTCAAACAAGTTGACTATGAAATAAAGCGTAAGCATTTGTCCTATCAGTCACAACCCTTAAAATAAAGGATTGAATAGGGAGAAATAACTGAGGATAAAAGAAATACAAACATTCTAACTATTCCATGTGTATTCAAGCTTTTGAGGAAAAACTTGAATCGAAACTAACTTGAGGTTCATCTATGGATAACATAAAAATAACAATTCTTAGGGCAAAAATAGGAACTAAATAGGCAATTTTGACGAAGATGTGAGAATGATATCCAAAGTGCAAGGAGAAAGAATTACACCATTTATTAAGGTTAGATCATTAATTCTATGAAGCACTGCCTTACCAAGGGAATAATCTATCCAAATTAGATTACATCGTCATATCAAGAGATACTAGCATACTTATGGGGATCTGATAACTATCAAAATTAATAACTCTTTATCTACATTGCATGGCCTAGACTACCCATCGGTAAATTTGTATAAGGGACTCCTAGTCCTAGTCATTCTCGTAAATTAAATTAATTTCTAATTCGTGAATGAGCATTTCCTAGTCGCAGGCTTGCAATAGTACAACTAACTTAAGTACTATCACGAGTTCGCATTATTTATGAAATCTGACCTGCATGGGCCACCACAAAAACTTGTCACGACCCGCACCCTTTTTTTTTAACGGATACGAGACGTGTCCACGCTAGCCTACGCCGCAGTGTCGACGGTAGAATGCTGTCACGGCCATGAAGATCAAATTCACAAATAATGCTCATTCACAAAAATTAATTTAACATACAATGATCACAAGATTTACATTTGCAGAAAAATATAAACTTGTACAATATTGGAATGACTACAACTCCGCTATCTAGCCAGTTTCTAGGCTTTTGTCTTCAAGTACCCCCGTATCTCCCATGCTAAGTGAATCCATGGCTAACCTGAAAAATGTTGGTTTCCAGTCAGGAATGGAACGAGCACAATCCACTGAATGCAATCTCAAATAAAGAAAATGACTATAAAATAGAGGTTAGACATCAATCATGAGTTTTGAAAATAAACAGTAAATACGAAAAACCAATATTAATAAATAGACACAATATACTTTCCCCAACTGTTAGAAGTACCTTTGATATGTGATCGATCTCGGGACAATTATGCGACACGGTCTACACGGTCTAAAGTTACACGGTCTACAGTTACACGGTCTACAATTACACGGTCTACAGAAAATATTGCAGTAAAGAAACATTGTTTACAAAATATTAATCATGAACTACACAGTTTAGATGCAATAATAATCACGGTCTACACTGTCTGTAAGAAATTAATAAATCACTGTCTACACTGTCTACAAGAAATAAATGCAACACGGTCTACACGGTCTAAGGTCAGATCACACATCGTTGGTACTTCTCATTCCCGACTCAACAATTTATAATAGAAAATAATCTTATAACCAATGGCCAATCAATAAAATATAGTGAAAATTAATATCGAAATACATACAATAAACTGTACTCGCCTGTGGTCCTCTGCTGGTGAAACCGACAGTCTGAACTACTCAATGTGCCACAATAGTCAAAACCCGTACATAGTCCCCAGAAGCTGAAATAAACATCACCAATGTTCTCAGAATAGTTAAATTAGCTAAGATTGCCTGTCCATAAGTCCAATTCTGGATACAGGGGCAAAACGGTAATTTCGGGCCAAAACGATGTCCGCCGTTGGACCCGCTTTGTACCGAAAAGCGTAGCAAAGTCAACGGTCTCTAAAGTCGTCAAACTATATGTCTACAGATCTATTTTTCCGATACGAACCCAGTCGTATGTCCAAAGTTGGATTCCGGCAGGCCGTGCACAAAATCGCCCGTTGAGTGAGACCGTGGGGCCCGCAAAACGGTGATTTTATCAACGGTCTCAGAATCGAACCAAACTTGGCATACATGACCAAAAAAATGACACGGTCCTGCTGGTGCAAGTTTCGTCTCGATCTGACGTGCGTGCACAAAGTAATTGAGAAATTTGTACAAAGGTCGATACGGTGAATTTCGACGGATACGCATCAAATTCGTCGCGCACACGCAACCAATTTGAATTCCGTCAAAGCCCACACGACCACGAAGCCGATATGCAGCTTTCGATCCTTACGGTGCGCGACCACGTCGCCCGGTTTGGCGGGATGCACGTTGTGTGGATGAGTTTTCGAAATTTCTATACTGTTTTTACGTAGATAAATTCTCAACTTTGGAAACTGTTTACTTTTTATATAATTAATAAAATTCAAAAACACAAAGTAGGTTGTGAAGTCCCATACGTGCTCTAAAACTTTGTTCAGGTGGAATTTCTAAACTGGCATTGGTTCAATCGAAATCGTTCTCCTAATGAGGGTTCATGGACTGGTTTGGTTCCCTGTTTTGAACAGGTTTTCACCGATCTATGGGCTCATTTTTCGATGCACCTGACGCAAAATAAATCTAAGTATTTGAAGGGACTCGGAGTGGGTTATGTCGGGATCGTACCTGAAGAAACGGTTCGTAAAACGAACCAGCATGCGCGAAGAAGTCAACTGTCGAAGTGGGGTTGCCCGTTCTCGCGACTGCCGTTGCCAAACCGTGCGCGCGCCCTTTCTGGTCAGCAGCGACTCTCCCGCGGCGGTGCACGGCTGGGGTTGGTCGCCAGGGGGTCGCCAGGGGTAGGCTAGGATCGGGTTAGGGTTTTGTGTTTTCGTTTCCTTCACTGCATAAATACGTGTTCGGCTTCAGAACAGAGTCGGGTTAAGAGATCGATTTTCCCTGCTTGTGTGAGCTGGGCTTGGCCCATAGGTGATCCTCTGGCGGATCGGGCTGGGCTTGGCCCAGGTTAGTTAGGCTGGGAATTCCTCTCTTTTTTTTTCTTTTTTTTTCTTTCTATTTATTATATATATCTATATATATATATATATATATATATATATATATATATATATATATATATATATATATATATATATATAAATTTTTTTATTTTTTATATATATATATATATATATCTTGGTACACTTATATATATACATATGCACACATAAATATATAATATATATTTATACCCATTAACACTTATATATATATATATTCCTACATGTATATATACACGTATATTTATATATTCATACATACATACATACATACCTATATGCATATACACCCATGAATATATTATCTATACGTATATATATATATATATATATATATATATATATATATATATTTTTTTTTTAATATATATATATATATATATACTCCTTTGAATACTTATATAGTAATTTCTATAAAATCTAAATAGAAACCCAATATATTCTATTATAGGGCCTATTTATATAAATAGGAATATATATATCTATAACGTTTATTTGACAAATATAATATCACCAATAATAATGATAATAATATTATATAATAATAACCCTGATAGTAAATAATAATAATAATATTAATAATAATAATAATAATAATAATAACAACAATAATCACGAAATTTACTAAAACAATAATGGTGTTTATATACCATTATATGAAGTCTAATAATCTCCAAAAGTATAATGACCTATTTTATACCAATAATATTGAATATCGACTAATAAGAATATTTATGATATTTAAACACGTATACTTAGAAATATTCATCGGGCTATTAAAACGGAATACAACACAATCTTACCAAATACGTCAACACAAATGTCATTGGACGTCTCGAATGACTAATGGGCTTGAGCTCAGTTCGGGTCCAGTCTGGCTAAAATGGTATAACCGGTTTCTCTAAAACACCATAATATAATTAATAAATAAATAATCTTCGGTACAGGTTAAGCCGCAACTTGGCCTGGTTTTCTTAGTTAGGACGTCACTATGGCTCGGCCTTTCCTACCAAGGCTAATACACTAGTCAAAGCACGCCCTTGCACTGTTCGTGCCACGATTTCTAGTCACCTTGTACTCCAAAACCACATCATGGTTAAAGTCATCTACCGTACTAATTAACTAAGTAATTATTTATAAAATCTAAAAAAAATCACCATTCCAATAAAATAAATAATAATAATAAAATATTCTAATTTTCTGGGAAGGGCAGCTACATCGGTCCATCATCTTTGACTTGTAAAAGTTTTTTGGGAGCTCTTTTGATTCCTTCGGTAAGATCTCCGTCGCTAGTTGTGTAATCCGATCATAGCAAGCTTGTGGCAAGTTAAAATCGGACTTTATGTTCAATAACTGCATCGTCACTTATAATATGGAATGAGTCTCTTAATCAGGATGTAGAAGGGTATCTGCATCCTAAAATATATCATAGAACTCCTTCACCTCGTGATTAGGATCCTCCGGATCAAAATTAGGCCCTGTCGCATCGTATACCATATCTCGTGCACGATTCTGCAGGTTTCCATAATCAACAGAGCATCCGTCGTCCATGACAAAATTTGTTGCAGCATTTTCTTTAAAAGCATAAGTAGCAGTATTCGCAACCTATCTTTCTGCATATAGTTCACCTTGCGATGACCACATGCAGTAATCATGTACGAAACCCTTACGGGTCAAATGATCTCTCATTGTCAACACTTCTTCGTAACGTCTATTGCGATAATTACTACATGGATACTTGATTTTGTTACCGTCCATGTTCTGAGCTTTGCTCATGGCATACTTAAGAAACACTTCCACGCCTGCCTGAAAATCGTCACTCATACCTATTCTTCTCTCGAGTTGTCGTTTGTACATCCATGTACGATTAAAGAAGTAACGATCCATCGCAGATTGGATATGAAAATCTATATCGTAAGACAAACAAAATTACTATGTAATTATGTACTCACCAATAACTGGATGTAGCTGAGTCTGGGGGTACTCCGGGGCCCACCGTGTAGTAACTGGTAGATCCGCTGGTATAGGCCGGATGTACTTAGTATTGACCATATCAGATTAGTATCGGTCTATCGGTTTGGTATAGGCCGTATCAGATTGGTATTGGCAGGAGCATCCATCTTCTCCAAGAGCTGCTCATAGTAGTCCTGTCGGATCCACTCCTTCTTCGAATGCGCCGTCCGAATAGAAAAATAGGAGAAAATCTTGACATAGAGTTATTCAAAGGACTTACTAGATGTTCCATCATTGTCATTGTCTAGAAAGATGATGTTTTTTTCAACATCTGTAGAAGAACTATAAGGATATATCATTTCATAACATGTCACCTTGTCAAAGACCCTTAATGTGAATACCATATTACCGCGATGTCGGAAGACTAACATGTCATAATTTTCTAAGTCGTATGCTTTGACATAATCCTCCCAACCCTTTCCTCCTATGTAGTAATCTTGTATTTCTTTTTGAAGTTCAAGACGACATATTTTTCCATTACGAGTCACTATATGCCATCTTGAACTTCATAAAAAAATGCAAGATTGCTACATAGGAGGAAAGAGTTGGGGGGATTATGTCAAAGCACACGGCTTAGAAAATTATGACACGTTATTCTTCCGACACCACGGTAACATGATATTCATATTAAGGGTCTTTGACAAGGTGACATATTGTGAAAAGATATATCCTTATAGTTCTCCTACGAACGTTGAAGAAAACATTATCTTTCGAGATAATGACGTTGATGGAACATCTAGTAAGTCCTTCGAATCACTCTATGTCAAGATTTTCTTCTATTTTTCTATTAGGGGGTCTACTCTCACTTCTTTTTCCCATGTAGTTACTCTGTAACTCCAAATGTGCAGATGTTGTCCAGGAAAAACCAACTACATACTTGTATACATATATATTTTCATCCGTGCATACATTTAATCATTCATTCATGTGATTCATTATCTTGCATTTTTCATTGCATATATATCCATTCATAACATACATTATATACATATATATATAGGGTGAGTATGTGTGTCAACATTGTAGTAGATAGTAATAATGTGTGTGTGTGGACTGCAAGTTAGAGAGTGGGTGTATGTGTATAGACAAAGAGTGATATGGTGAGGGGTGTATGTTTGTGTGTTTCAGTTAAATGTGTGTGTGTGTGTGTGTGTTAAGGGTGTGACCGTGAGAGTGAAAGAGTGAGAGGGTGTGTGTGTGTGTCCTAGTCAAATGTGTGTGTATTAAGGGTGGGTGTGTGTACAGACGAGAGCCTTTAGTTATAGGTTCAGTTATTCTCAGGTTTATGGCATATAAGGGTGTAACAGTACATACATTATCATGCATTCAAGGAGGGAAAGGAAAAATGGAATAAGACTGAACATAGGGACTGTGTTCTCAGGATAATGCCCTCTCAGGTTTCCTATTTCAGTTTCAAGAATTCATTAGCATCTACCTACAGTTGCATACATTGTCATTCCGCTTTCATGCATACAACATTACCATTCCAGTTTGCATACTATTTTAAGATATAAGTATCATACTTATCATGCTTTTATATACTACATATCAGTTTACATATCATATCATATTTGAAACCCAAAATCCCATTTTTATTTCGAAACCCAGTTCATAGTATTGAACCCCATTTCAGTTTCATGCATTAGTTAAATCTCAGTTAAACATATAAAATCAAACCCCATGTATCAAAACCCAAAATCTTAGATTCATATATGAACCCTAATTCATATATGAACCCCATGTAGTCAAACTTGGTCAACTAAAGTCAAAACTAGGTCAACTTTTGTCAACTACGGTGTCAGGATAATAATAGCGACGAAACCCTATTCTCCGCCACCCGTCGAACCCAACCCCGGCCCAAATCCGAAGGGCCCAGCCCACCGCCGGCTACCTCCGTCCCCCCTCCTGTCGAACCCAACCCCTCCGCCCCTACCGTCGAACCCAACCCCTCCGTCACCCGTCGAACCCAACCCCTTCGGCTACTCCCGTCGAACCCAACTCCTCCTCCCCACCCCACCGCCAGCCCAAATCCACCGCCGGCTACCCCCGTCGAACCCAACCCCTCTGCCACACGTCGAACCCAACCCCTCCGCCCCTACCCCACCGCCGGCTACCTCGGCCCCTCCCTCCGCCGCCCACAACCCCGAAAAGAGAGAGTACCTTTGTGAGAGAAAGCTCCGAGAGAGAGAGAGAGAGAGAGTTCGAATGAAATTCCCCTCCCCCCCCGTTGGTTCAATTTAAGTTTGGGCTGGCAATTTAGCGACGGACTGTCGACGGATATATCCGTCGCTAAGTAGTCATAAATTTCTTATAAATTTTTATATATTTTCCTACCAGCTGAGTGACTACATAGCGACGACTTCAGGTTCCGTCGCTAAAATTCATCAGCTGGGCGACGGACTATCCGTCGCTACGTAGTCGCCCAATTTTCTATAATTTTTTAACATTTTCCTATGCAAATATTGACTATGGAGTGACTATCTAGCGACGGATATATTGTCCGTCGCTACTTCGTCGACGCCATACCGACGGGTTTGCGACAACTTTTCACCTTTAAAATTAAAAAAATTGCCTGTGATTAGACAGTAAACCATCAGTATAGAGTCAGGATTCTGTCGCTACTAGCGACGGACTTAATCCTTCGCTAACAGGTCGTTGCTAGATCGATGAATTTTGGTAGTGGTCGTTTCTCTACGGTTTGGCAATTTTCTTGCTCAACTTGTGCAGGATGGAGTCATACCTATTCCGAAAGCAACTTTGGAGATTGTCAATCTCCCACCTGCACGAACTAATGGTATTGTTCCTTTGTTAACCGATAAAGGAGAGATTATGTGGATCCATCCTGATTTGATAGCTGACTTTGAAGCACCTTCTTCATCTGCAAAGTCCAAGAAAGGAGTCAAATATAAGTCATGTCATATGACTTCATTGGGTAAACATTGTCTTCCATCTTTAACTGATGCCTTCACCAAGACGACAAATTCTTCTTCTTCTTCTTCTGAGATAATGCTGCCAAAGCTAGAGGCCAATTACCAACCAGCCTTCCATCTATATAGTCAACAATCCCGTAAACTCATGACGAAGATAGGATATGATCTACAAAAGGCTCCTGGTTTGAATCATAGAAAAGGATCTCCTGTACCTCTTTTTCTATGCCTTTCACACAACCAATCTCGTGTTGGTTTGGGTTTCTCGACAGACTTCTCATCTTGTCAAAAAAAGTTGTCCAAAAGCAAGATTCGGACAAAGAGTTGTAATATGGTGTCCTTCGAACCTATATCCGAAGAAGAAGCCTTAACTGGTACCAGGTCTGGAAGACTTTTCCTGAGAGACTATTCAGAAGGTCAAGAGAGCCTGCTCCAGCTCCGGAGGCTTCTTTAACATCATCTTCCCCTGCTGTTAATGTTCCATCAGCTTCATCACCTCTAGTAGGACCAACTCCTCCCAAACTGACAGCGGCCGACAAAGGAAAATAGTTTGTCCGCTTCGATAAAGTATTAAAGAAGACTCCACCTCTTGAACTTGAGAAGCCTTATAACTTTGATATATTGGCTCAATTGGCTAATACTCTAGCAAGGTTATCAATCTTTGAACTCCTTCGTCTCTCAAGGAAAACTCGAGAAATATTGAGTGAAGCTTTGATGCAAGCCGACACTTGTCTACCACTCCTTAAGAAGCCAAACAAGGAACCAGTGACCTGCTTTCATTGACATAGTGTGATGGAACTGATACCCAACATCACCTTTAGACAAGATTATATGCTGCTGGATAACAATCGACATGACCGACCTCTCTATTTTATGGGATATATCGATACAATGAAGGTTGACCGCATCCTGATCGATCCTGGATCTGCACTTTGTATCATGCCAAAGACTACTAGATTCTCTGAAGATCCCTGTGCATAATCTTTCCACAACTATCACGACAATCCTGGGATTTAATTCCGGTATAAGTGAACCCCCTGGGGAAGATTCGCTTGAAAGTACAAATCGGCAATCTCCGTACAATGGTCACCTTCTATGTGATCGACAATCATGGCTCCTATAATGCCTTGCTAAGAAGACTATTTTTGTATGAGCATAATATTGTGCCATCAACTCTTCATTAATCCTTCAAGTATGTGGACGTTAATGGAGAGGTCCAAAGAGAGGTAGCTGATCTTAACCCCTTTTGAGGTATTGAAGCTTATTATACTAAGTCTAGGATGTGCAAAAAAGAGTTCATGAAGGTTGTATTGGCTATGGACATTGAATACGATCAGAAGGATAATATAGATAATGTTCTTGTGATCCTGGTCAAAGGACGTACTTTTTGTCCTTCATCCTTTCAGACGTTGACCATTCATCTTTTTTCTCATGCTAAGCATCCTCTTGCTGAAAAGATGGAGCATAGGGAGCTCACCTCTTCGGAGCCACGTGTTATTGACCTTCATTGTAACAAGCCTCCTCCTTTTCCTTCTCCACCATTGGTCATCAATCATAGCAAGCCATCGGCTAAGGCCAAAAACCATGTTGTAAATGATGATGTACAAATCAATAAACTAGCATCTCCTTTACAGTATACTGATGTCTTTTATCATACTCGATGTTATTTAGAAATGCTGGATAACTTCGAACCACTTACAATAGGAACAGTTCAACCTTTCCAAGACGAAGTATTACTTGAACCAGTGTAAGACTCCTTCTTCTTAGTTCCTTCTAGGAAGAAAGATGAACTTCATATACTTTTTAGTAAAGGAACAAAGCATAAGTCTACGCCCGAAAGCGAGGAAGAAAATGACAATAACGGAAGGCACCAACTACATCATTATAGTCAAAAATCAAAAGTATCATTCAAAAGATGGGCTACAATTTTAAAGTTGGTCTCAATAGCGGTAAGGAAAGGCAAACTCCTATTCGTATTCATGCTCCAAAAGGAAAGTTACTATAATATTATGTCAAAACAAAGCATGGATTGGGTTATACCTCACCGATTCCAACCCTAGAGGCCTCAGAATCCGATATAGAGGAGCAATCTAACTCTTCTAATTCTGTTTCATGGGATTCTGATACCAGTGTAGGCCACGTCCATAGGATAACACTATCTTCTAATATGGTGCCTGTTGAATTCTAAGAATACGACGATGACTTTATTGAAGCTCCTGAAGCAGATCCTTGGGGACAAAGGATGGACAATCAATGGGAACTTCACATTGAGCAACGAGAACCACCTACTAAAGATCAATTAATTCAGATCGATGTTGGAGAAGAAGGCTTGCCAAGGCCTATCTTCATCAGCAAAAGCCTCCCAAAAGCAGACAAGCAAGAATTAATTCAGCTTATTCAGGAATACATTAATGTCTTCGCCTGGAGTTATGAGAATATGCCAGGACTGGATCATCAGATTGCTACCCACGGGCTCAACATCATGCCCAATACAAGGCTGGTCAAACAACAACATCGTCGATTTCGACCTGACATGATGGATGCAATAAAAACTGATGTCAAGAAGCTTATCTCTTGTGGTTTTGTCAAAGAAAAAACAATATCCAGATTAGGATGCCAATGTTGTCCCAGTTATGAAGAAAATAGGGAAGGTCAGGGTCTCCTTTGAGTTTAGAGATCTCAATGATGCTTGTCCCAAGGATGAGTTTTCTCTTCCGATCATTGATGTCAAGATCGACAATACTTACGGATTCGAAAGAATGTCTTTTATGAATGGATTCTCAGGATGCAATCAAATCAAGATCCATCCAGAAGATGAGAAACATACATCTTTCCATACTCCTCTGGGAGTTTATTGTTACACTGTCATGCCATTCGGTCTTATAAATGTTAGTGCAACTTATCAGCGAGCTATGAGTACTATCTTCGGTGATTATTTATGGTAGACGGTTGAATGCTATGTTAATGATATTACTGTCAAAAGTCGTCTAAAGGAAGACCACATCCAAGACTTGAGAACTATCTTCAATCTAATATGCCAGCATCAACTCAAGATGAATCCCATACTACACCAAATAAGGTCTTTTACGGCTCGTAATGTGCACCATAAAACTAATTTTACGGCTCACAGGGTCGTGTCGTAAAAGCTCTAGCCGTAAAAGAGTACGAGTATTTACAGCGTGGTGAATGCACACCATAAATGAAGTTGCTGGGAAACTTTGGATCTTATTTACGGACCATAATGCAGGCCATAAATACTAATCATTTACGACTCGAAGTGATGGACGTTAAAGTATTCAATTTCTTTAATTTATGGCACACATAGCAAGCGATGAATACTTAAAATAAAAACATACGGTCTCACAGTATTTCTAACAGAAATAAAAAAATTGCCCATCAATTGAGAGAGTATTTCCAACAAAAATCAAACTAATTGCCCATCAATTGAGAGTATTTACTTCCAACAATTGGACTAAATCCACAAACATTAATAAAATGACACAACATGAGAGAATCTTAACACAAGGCAAAAGTGTTTAAACTAGATATCCAATAGCAAAGTCATTTCTTACTACAAAACTCAAAGCAAAAGACTTTAAGCCCAAATCAAAAATTAATGTTTTACTACATAATCAGTCACTTTGTCTTATTACAAAAAGCAAAATTCATTTTCTCACTATAGCTGGACACTTCAAGACCTTCAAATATTTTCAAGTCTTTAAGCCCAAAATAACTCATTTTCTTGAAGCATGTCTCCCCTCTTTATTTAAGCTTTACCTGAATAAAAATAAAAACAACATTAACACAATAAAGTTTGGAAGACGTTATAATATCCAATAAATAATATGCTGACTTGATTACGATTTTCATCTTGTACAGGAGTAGCAAGTTTCAAGATAACAATCATCAAGAAGTACATGATGCTCAATTATAACCTTGAATGAAATGTGACATATACATGACATCCTATCATATATGCATAAAGAAGGTTCCAATACAAACTCCTAAAGGTTTGAAATACAGGATTTATGGTATATTATTTTTGCTGGCACTTTGATCTAGAATAACTAGATATAAGGCTAAAGATTTGAAACACAGGATTTATTTTTGCTAGCACTTTAATCTAGAATAACTAGGTAAAAGGTTAAAACCCTAGAGAGTTAACAAAGGACAAAAATAGAACTGCTGACCACCATATATAAAGAAAAATCACATGAGAAAAAAAATAAGAGACAGATAAGAAGAACATGAAATTGCTCAACATTTCCACACTAGTTATGAAAAATCATGTTCGCCTTCACCTCTTTTGGAGCCCACTCACAGCAAATAGGCACAAATGAATTAAATGAAACCAATATCTTGTCAAATGAAGATATATCTGTTGCTATTGTTAGCATATATATACAATATTTCTCATCAATTTCAACTACTAAATGATTCTTTTTAGCCTAATATTTTTAGTTGATATAAACAAATTCAAAACAAACAACCATTTGGCAGCATTGAACTTAAAGTAACTGATTTCTCGCGATATGGAACCATTAACATAAACATACTAGTAGATACAGTTCTCGCGATATGGACCCATTAATGTGAATTACCAGTGATGGATTGGTCCAGGTGAAAGCAGACTTTAGTAGAGAGAGTAGCAACATTTTTTTAAGAGAACAAGGAGTATTTAAGACAAGTCTTCTTACAAGTGTTTGTAGTTTACCACAAAACAAAAATAATAAATGCCTTGAATTCAATAGTCACTCAAAAGTTTACAAAGTACAACTATTTTCAACAGTATAACATTTCTTGAACAAACTATTTCTAACCATCATGCCCCTACAACAAGATATATTATCCAGGGTGCATAGCCACACATGAACTCATATCAGGATATGATATGTATTCAGAGAGATTCAGAGTTCGACATTTTAGAAAATTTATGATAAAAAGGATTCATGCATAAATATGTAAACATATATATATTCATATTTTATACATTAGATTTTTAATAATATCCATATTTATGAATGTTCTTGTAGTAATGGAGGATCTCAAAAAGTTAAGGTAAGGTTTGATACAAAGAACTATTACTTTTCATATTTCAGATGTTTGGTATAGTAAAAACCATGCAAATTACTTTCAATTATATTTTTGTTCTCTTTGAAGCTAGACACGGACAAACCATATCCAATGTCTTATTGGATGCTTGTCGTAAACAGATACAAGTATGGACACAGTCCTTCGAAGGAGTATCCATGCAACATAAGGTAATATGTGGAAGGTCTGTAACCTGCCAGCATAAAAAAAAGAAGGAAAGAAACCATAGAAATGCCATGAATCCTTTTAAAATGATAGCATTATCATAAGGGGGCACAATAGTCCTCCGAAGGAGTATCCATGCAGCATAAGGTAATATATGGAAATTCGGTAACCTTCCAACATTAAAAAAAGGGAACAAATCCCTAGAATTGGCACGAATCCTTTTAAAGTGACAACATTATCATAAAGGGGCACAACTACCTTAAACCCTGATGAGGGGGGCACAACTACCTTCAGCATTATCCTATTCTTACCTATCTATAAATGTTTGTATCTGGTATACGTATCATGTCCATATAAACATAGAATCCAAAGCTTTGCATATTATTCTTTATCAAGGTATTAAAATATGCATATTTTAATCATTTTTCTATTGGGGTTATTTCTTCGTAAAATAGAATGGCACTTTTAAACTTAAGCATATCAAACTCATTGGTGAGATATGAAAAGGTTGATAAGATAATAATTATAGGAAACACGGAAGATGAGATAATAATTATAGGAGACATCTGAAAAAGTTGATGCTAGAAACATCTTGCACCAGTTGGAATCATCATCATCATCCAAAGATTCCAAAGATTCTCCTATTTGGTTTTAGTGACCAGCAGCCAACCTGATACATCAACTCTTTGTACTGATGACAAACTCCTTGGCGATGTAGTTACGTCGAGAGAGCTTTACATTAAACCTAGAAGTTAAGTTGGCGGGTAGGTAGAGGTACCTTTTATGATCATATAATTTAAGATCATACAACCAAGGTGCATGCTCTAAGTTCCCATAAAAAAAACAGTCTTTGCGAAGAGGTAAGATGACACAATTTATTATAAGGAATTGTATTGATCTCTATGACACATTAAGCCAATGAATGAAAATGAATGCCATTCCTATGTAGCCACAAAACCGCTAACAGAATTGGTGATACAGGAAAGTTAATAAGGCCATTCCATATAATAAACACAAAGGTTTGTTTGTGACATATGCTCGTACTTATAGTTAGAAGAGAAAACACAAACAACTCGGAATCGCATACATTCCAAAATTAGTGTCGTGTATAGGCAACATATAAAACAAACAAAACAAATACAGACCTCGGAAAAAAATCCACCACTGTCAGAGAGATCCTCAACAAAGTTGTCTTCATCTTCAATGAACACATTATCAACATGAATACTGGAAGCAGGTGCACATTTGTTGTAAAAAATTCAGAATTTCTATAATATAAAAAAATATTGTCAATGTATAAAAAAAATAATATAGGCAAGGAATAAAGGCATGCTGGTAATAATGTTAACCAATATAGACTGAAGAATATGATAGACTAGACTAACCATTAAAAAGATTAAATCTATCACTAAGGAACTAGCTGTAAACTGGGTTTGAGTATCAGCTGAAATCCATAAGTATGGACTGTTGTGTTTTGGCAGAGAGATCAATCCAAATAAACTACCGTATTGGCTTTCATCAACCATATTTTTAAATAAGCCCATACACGACCGTAAAAGTCCAAACTTGTCTTCAAGAAAAGAAAAGAGGAAGTTCAGGGTGGAAGGATTGAAGGGAGCTAAAAGGAACTTTGGAGTCTTAGTATGCAGAGGATTCAGAATTTCCATATAGAAGGCATAGGCTAAGGACTAGTTTCCACATCATTGGTGAATTTTATTTGTATGCAATACAAATGTTGTCTATTACAAATATAATGAAAATGTAATATATCTGCAGGGTATTATCTTTGAGTACAGATCATTTTAGAGTTTGCCTGTGTAAAGCATGTACCAAAATCTATTTGTAATCTCTTAGAAGTATCAACCAAAACCAAATGTACATCTAACAATATATCAGTCCTTGCCAATGCATCAGATTTTTGTAAAAAGGCACGTGAAAAAACTCAACAAGTCCAACCGTGCCTAAACTATTTATAAACTAAGTTGTACTCTACAAGCTATAATCGTCATAAAGGGACAAATTTACTATATTTTGAATAGCAAAAAATTAAGAAGTTTATCACTGAACTCAAGGAGAGGTTCTTCTTCCAAAGGGATGTGTGGAGTATAATAGACCAAGATCCTATCATATTGCACTACATAGATATGGTATAAAATAGCCACAATTACCCATGTGTGAACCGCATGGTCACGAGTAAAAATTAAGAGAACCTCAAAATAAGAAAAGCAATAGTATGTAAATTTGAACAGAGGTACTTCCTTTATGAGCACATAAACTAGAAAATACAACATAATAATTACATTTATATCTAAGGAAACTGCACTTCCCATTTTGCCATTTTTATGTTTTTTAAAGGTTATAAAAGGCGCTAGGCGCTAGTCGGGCGGGCACTTGCCGCCTAGCGCCTAGGCGGTCATCTAGGCGTCCACCTAGACCTAGGTGGTTCAAAAATAAACAAATAGTATCCAAAAACATACTACTTTGACACTTTCTCAAATATTAGTGCATCAGCCCATCCAAACCATTAGCTAAACGACCAACTATCAGAAACTCAGGTGGATCTGATACGGAACTCACTATCTACATTGTTATCTAATTAATTTATATATTTTATTACAATATATAGAACAAAAACTAACTACTATTATTTAAACCCATAACCTTTTTCCTATAGAATAGAAAGAAACTCGGGTGGGTCTGACACAAAAACTTAGTTGGATACTTGGATCACAGGTCCAAGTGGCATGAAATATAAGCTTTTCCCTAATTAGATTCTATATAAATCCATGTAAACCATATGGGCATCGACCGTATCGGATCGGTACCGACCATATCGAATCGGTATCGGCCGATACTTTAAAATACTTTGTGCAATATAGATTGTTAGTAATGTGCAGTTTTGACACCTCAACTTTTTTAACAAGATGTTTTCATTCTAAATACTAGACAGAATTAATATGTGATAATGCAAAGGATTTTAAATGCAAGTTATCTTCTTAAAAACTAGCAAAGAAGTTTAATATTATTGACAAAGGACTAGTAAGAACCTTGCAATATCCATTTGAAGAAAATAAATATTTGTGGAAAATGATCTTTCAATTATCTGTCATGTCCAACATGAGATGAGGTAATGCAGAAGGACATGTTAGCTCCATCTTATTTTTTAGGTCTTGTTTGGTTTTCGAAATTATGGCCTTAAAAATTTATTCTCAAAAAAAAATGGAAAGAAAAAATGGTTCTTTTTACCCATGGAAGGACTCAGTTTTCCTTCTTTTTTTGACTTTCTTCAAACACCTAAAAAAATTGATAAAAATTACAATCTTTAAAAGAAAAAAATAATTTTCTTTTCTTCCCTTCCCTTCCCTTTCCTTTCCTTCCCTTCTCGCGGCTGGCACATTCAGTTGCTTAAACCAAAATATCACACTCTTTAACTTTCATTTTACCAAGCTACTGCACAAAGTACTCACATATGGAGGGCTATCGTAGCAATCAAGGCCAGATTGCTTTCATATGATATTCATGTTATATGGCTTAAGTCACCACCTAGCATATCCTACAAGTGATCCCAAGCATAGTCGGACACAATGATTTTCGGTTGGTGAATCCCCAAACCCTGCCAAAATCCTGTATCCATGATACTCAAAACTTCATAGAGGAATCAATCGAAACCCTAGTTTTATGGCCATAGTAAAAACCCCAAACCCACCCAAAAAATGTAGTAGAATTAAAAATCCACCAAAACCCTAGCTTAGTTAAATAAATCAAAGATAAAACTCACATGTTGGGTCCCTCTTCCATTAAGACTGACATATTGGCATTTCGAGAAGGATTTGCCATTATTACTGAAGCAATTCAGAAAGAAACAAGAAATAGCAGAATAATTTGGGGAGGAATTGGAGAATTAGGGCTAAGAGAATTTTATAGAAGACTTGAGGAAGAAGAAGAAGATCTACAGCAGCTAAGAAATATAAATTGCATATCGTTCATACCTCTTTCTCTCTCTTTACACTTTATTTATACTAGTGCTATGGCTAACAAACTAACGATCACCCTGCTGAATGTGTAGGTGAGCTGTCTGATTGGAAGAGCCACATTGCCGAGCTGGCGAATTAGGCAGCCATAACAGAATTCTACCTGTGATTGTCAGAGAGAGGACCAATAATGTTGATAGCAGTAGAGCCTTAGAATGGGCTCGTAACAATACCTCCCCCTCATTTTGACCTTGTCTCTGTTGACACAAAGTCACAGTCGACCAAATATTGACTACATTGACTAAATAATATCTGTATTAATTCAATACGACACACGACGTCTGCATAACAGTTCAAGACAGACGACAGCTCAGTCTCCGGCTCTCAGTGTGTTTTCTAGTCTGTATTTTATATTTTCATTGAGTCTAGACTTGTGTACTCTGAGTCTTGCTGAGCTCTTGACACTTAGTCTACAGCCTACCCAAAATCCCAAGCTCCACTGAACCAAACACTGCCCAAAAATCCCCTTAGAACCACTCTGTGCTCTGGAGACAGAGTTCGGGCCGAACTCTGCCTCCACACAGAGTTCAGGCCGAACTCTGTCCCCTAGAAATCAGGAACCCTAATTTTAGGGTTAGCTGGTTGCTAGTTGTCCAACGGCCAAATTTTTGAATTTTCCTACCCGAATTCTGGCCGAATTCTGCCTATAAAAATACTATAAATAGGGCATGAATTCTCTCATTCCAATCCATCCAATCTTCTTTTCTCTTCTCTCTTATAAGCTCAAGTAAGCCATACCCTTCCCATCTACTAGCCACAAGCCTCCTAAGTATCGAGTGCTCAGCATCTCTCAGTTAGGATTCTTGTGCAAGAGTCGAAGAAGTCGCTTGGACAATTCCAAGCAAATCGTCACTGCGATCATCTGTTAGAAGTTGACGTGCTCTTCTGAAGAAAAGGCACGGGTTGTAAACTACTATTTCACAAATAGTGGATTTAATCCTGAGCTAGAGTTCTCAGGCCTGGACTAGTCCTCCACGAGGGAAACCAGGTTAAAATCGCTGTGTTTGCGTATGCTCTTCTGCTCTTCATTTATTTTCCGCACTTTACTCTGATTATTTATTGTTGGTGAAAGAGTTAATTTTAATTGGCTATTTTTCTATATAAACTCTATTCACCCCCCTCTAGAGTTGCCAAACTGTTCTTCAATTGGTATCAGAGCTCTGTTCTCTTTTTAAGGACTAACATCCTAAGAGCTGATCTATGGCAACCACACAATCCTTGATTTCCAATCATGGTGAAGGTCAGTCCACTCATAGGCCTCCCCTATTTGATGGAACTAACTATACATATTGGAAAACAAGGATGAGCTTCTATCTTAAGTCTCTAGACTTTGAGCTGTGGACTGTCGTCACTGACGGTTACAAAAAGCCCGTCAGGATAGTTGTCGATGGTGACCTCATTGAGAAACCACACGACAAATATTCTGTCGAGGAGAAGAAACAGGCAAGTCTAGATGCTAGGGCTATTAATACTTTATTCTGTGCTATAGACAGGAATGAATTCAACAGGGTCTCCACATGCACCACTGCTCATGAAGTATGGAGACTTCTAGAAGTGACGCATGAGGGAACCACACAAGTCAAGGAATCAAAAATAAGCCGTCTCACTCAAGAATACGAAGCCTTCAAGATGAAGCCAAATGAGACGATCACTCAAATGTTTACAAGATTCCTCGACATCATCAATCCTCTATCATCGCTTGGTAAGCAGTACTCAAACCACGAGAAGATTCGTAAGTTACTCAGAGGGTTGCCAAAGATTTGGAACCCTAAGGTGATGGCCATCATAGAAGGAAACGATCTCACATCAATGTCAATGGAGACCTTGATGGGTAAGCTCATGACTCACGAGCTTGACCTCAAGGACTTCGAAGAGCCTGCTCCGAAGACCAGGGAGATCGCACTCAAAGCTCATCGACGAAGGGCTGATCACGATGAGACCGAAGACGATAACTCGGATGATGAAGACCAAGCTCTCATGGTTCGCAACTTCAGAAAATTCCTTCGCTTCAATCGAAGGAAGAAGGATTCACAAGAAGATGATGAAGAAGAGCTAACCTGTTACGGTTGTAAGAAGACTGGACATGTCCGAAAAGACTGCCCATTCTTGAAGAAGAGCAACCGTTATAAGAAGCCATACAAAAAGAACTCATCAAAGAAATATGCCAACACAGGAATTTGGCATGAAAGTGAAGCGAGTGATTCCGAGGAAGAAAAAGGCTCTCCTCAAGATACAGCAAATGTGTGCCTAATGGCAACTTCCAACAAGGTATCTAACGAAACTCTAGATGACTTCTCTTTTGATGAACTTGGCGATGCTTTCACTGATTTACTCGATAATCACAAAAAGGTCATCGGTAAATACAAACATGCCAAGGACAAAATCAAAAGTCTTGAAGATGAGATACAAAGAATTTCCTTACTTCTTGATAATGTTAGAAACACGACACCCACTAATGACCCTGATGAAGTATCCAAGCTTAAATTAAGCTTACATGATGCTGAAGCACGTATTGAGCAACAAACTCAAGAAATCACTACACTCAACACGTTGCTTGCTGAAGAAAAGAGTAGACACAAGATTTTCATGACTAAGATATATGGCTTAAATATTAAGGTTGATGAACTGCAAGCTGTTTCTAAAAGATTAGAAACCAAATTGGGTAAACAGGTTGTTCAACCTCAAACCCAATCACATGGGCACAACACCACTCATGCTAGTCAACCACGTCATTCTCATGCAGCACATAACCATGCATTTATATACACAAACTTTCAGAAACCACGTGCACGTAAGAATAATTCTCACTCAGTACACAATCATCATGCACAAAGACACAATCAACATCACTCCACACATAGGAATCATCATGCCATGCCATATAGACAAGATCATCATGCAATGCCATATAGACAAGATCATCATATGCCATATAGACAAAATCATGATGCCATGCCATATAGACAATATCAGCATGTCACACATCATAGACAATACCATCATGATATGCCTCATAGACACCATCACTATGCCACTCATTCTGTGCATAATCATCATCACCATGCTAACTCTTCACATCATGACCATCCTCATCCTGTTGCTTATAGATATTATTCTCATGCTCCTAGTATAAATCAGAATGCTATCTGTACTTACTGTGGATTACATGGACACATCTCACCACAGTGCAAATTTAGAAGACTTGTAGATAAAAAGATATATACTTGGTTTCCAAAGACTAACTTTTCAGGACCCTCAAGAACTCGGGTACCAAAGGTCACATCTACTCTTGATGTAGGTGGACCTTCCCTCTTCAACTGAAAGTAAGTAGATTCTCGATAGTGGATGCTCGCGACATATGACGGGAGACGCAAATCTTTTTGCATCACTATCGATGAAGAGAGAAGGATATGTATCCTTCGGTAACAATCTCAAAGGGCACATAATAGGTAATGGTATCATTGGTCATCCTCCTTCTCCTGTAATAAAGGATGTCTACCTAGTGACCGAGTTAAAGCATAACCTGCTCAGCATTAGTCATCTTGCTGATCATGGATATGATATTAACTTTGGACAAAACAGTTGCTACATCTATGATAGGTCAACAGGAGACATTGCTTTTGAAGGGAAAAGAGAGGACAACATCTATATTTTCTATCTTTCTGTAAATACTAACAATGCAGGTAGATGTCTATATGCCCACAAAGACGAACGACTACTTTGGTACCAGCGTCTTGGTCATGCCAACATGGATGCTATATCCAGGCTTTCTACCAAGAAGCTAGTGAGAGGATTGCCTGACATTACATTCAAAAAGGAAACGGTATGTGCCGAATGTGAACTAAACAAGGCAACTAAATCCTCATTTCATTCCATCAACTCTGTAAGTACTACTAGACCCTTGCAACTACTTCATATGGATTTATTTGGTCCTAGTAGAATAGCTAGCCTTGGTGGCAAACTTTATGCATGTGTTATTGTTGATGATTTTTCAAGATTTACTTGGGTTTTCTTTCTCGCTAATAAGAGCGATGCTATTTCTGTTTTCAAAGTTTTTGTGAAGAAAGTTCAAAACGAAAAAGGCTACATGATTACTCGAATCCGAAGTGATCATGGAGGCGAATTCGTAAATTATGATTTTGAAAATTTTTGTAATGCAAATGGTTTTGATCATGAATTTTCTTGTCCTAGAACTCCTCAACAAAATGGTGTTGTGGAGCGGAAGAATAGAACTCTCGGCGATATGGCCAGAGTCATGTTGAATAAATTTTCACTTCCGAAATACTTGGGCAGAAGCTGTCAGTACAGCATGCCATATTTTGAATAGGGTGCTAATTCGTCCCATTACGAAGAAAACACCCTATGAGCTTTGGTTTGGGAGAACCCCCAATGTTTCTTATTTAAAAGTTTTTGGTTGTAGATGTTTTATCCTTAACACCAAAGACAACTTAGGCAAATTTGATGCCAAAGCTGACGATGGTATCTTTCTTGGTTATGCCGCCAAGAGTAAGGGATATAGAGTTTTTAATAAACGCTCACTTATTGTGGAAGAGTCAACAAATGTGACTTTTGATGAAGACAACAGTGCAGTAAGTACTCTTGATGATGACGTTGAGCCATCAACTTCTACTCCAATGAATACTTCAACCGAAACTAATTCTCTGGAGGGTTTGCCTAAGAAATTCTCTTTCAAACCTTCTCATCCAGAAAATTTAGTTATAGGAGAAGTTTCACGTGGAGTAACTACTAGATCATCACTAAGAGACTCCGTTGCTAGCACTGCCTTCATTTCACAAGTAGAGCCTAAAAACATTTCTGAAGCTTTTAATGATGAATTTTGGATTTCTGCTATGCAAGAAAAACTCAACCAATTCGAGAGAAGCCAAGTATGGGAACTCGTTCCTAGACCGGTTAATCACTCGATAATTGGTACTAAATGGGTTTTTAGAAATAAAGTAAATGAAGATGGTTCAGTCACACGTAACAAAGCTCGTCTAGTAGCTCAAGGATACAACCAAGAGGAAGGTATCGACTACGATGAGACGTATGCTCCTGTTGCTAGACTAGAATCCATTCGAATACTTTGTGCTTTTGCTAATTTTCAAAACTTTAAATTATTTCAAATGGATGTGAAAAGTGCTTTCTTGAATGGTTTTATTAAGGAGGAAGTTTATGTGAAACAACCTCCTGGCTTTGAAAATCACAAATTTCCCGACCACGTGTTCAAGCTAAAGAAAGCGCTTTATGGCCTCAAACAAGCCCCCAGAGCTTGGTATGAAAGGCTAAGTAGCTTCTTACTTGAGAAAGGTTTTTCAAAAGGGAAAATTGACACTACACTGTTTATAAAATCTTTTAAAGACACTATTCTGTTGATTCAAATTTATGTTGATGATATCATTTTTGGTTCTACTGATGAAACCCTCTGTCAAGAATTTGCCAAGTGTATGCAGACAGAATTTGAGATGAGCATGATGGGAGAGCTCAACTACTTTCTTGGTCTGCAAGTGAAACAAATGGCTAATGGAACTTTCATCTGCCAATCGAAGTATACCAAGGACATGCTGAAGAAGTTCGATCTTGACAACGTCAAACCAATCAGCACGCCAATGGCTACTTCAACCAAACTCGAACCAGATGAGAGCGGCAAACCCGTTGATCAACGTAAGTATCGAGGTATGATAGGCAGCTTACTCTATTTAACTGCTAGTCGTCCCGATATCATGTTCAGTGTTTGCCTATGTGCTAGATATCAAGCTAATCCTAAGGAATCACACATGACCGCGGTTAAGCGTATCTTTCGATACCTTAAGGGTACGGTTACAGTGGGCCTATGGTATCCCAAGTCCACATCATTTGATCTTATTGGTTATTTCGATGCTGAAGGATGCAAGGTCGACCGTAAAAGTACGAGCGATATATGTCATTTATTAGGAAAAGCTTTAGTCTCCTGGTTTAGCAAGAAGCAGAACTCTGTCGCACTATCCACAACAGAAGCTGAATACATAGCAGCTGGGCATTGTTGTGCACAAATTCTGTGGATGAAGCAAACCCTTGAAGACTATAAGTTATCTTTTATGCATATTCCTATATTCTGTGACAATACAAGTGCCATTAATTTGACTAAGAACCCTGTCTGCCACTCACGCACTAAACACATTGAGATCAGACACCACTTTTTGCATGATCATCAGCAAAATGGCACGATTAACTTAGAATTTATCGACACTGATCATCAGCTAGCAGATTTCTTTACTAAGCCATTATCCGAAGAGCGCTTCAATTTTCTATGTCGTGAACTCGGAATTTTGGATGAAGCAGTTATAAGTTGAGACTCGCCTGCGTAAATATCGAGTATATTTTGATTCTTATACGACAAATTTGGTATGGGTACAAGCCGAAAGGGTCCTTCTGACAACAAGGCGTAAAAGCCTAAGCGACACAGTGCACTAGTCCTCAGGACTACCGCTAGCTGGGATCCGGCCCCTGCAGCTAACCCATGGCAAAATTTGAAATATTGAATTACAATATATTTCCTTGTTTATTATATGGTTTGTTTCGACTTAATACTGTCTAATTACTACATTCTAAAGTTCATTCTGACTTTTGAGTACCTCTCTCTGTACTTCATTGATTTCATCAAACTTTTATCCTCAACCATCACTTTTCTTCAACACTTAACCAATTTTTCTATCTTTTCAGCCTGTTTTCTGTTCTGGACCACTAATCCAGAACTCGGGCCGAACTCTGCCCCAAACAGAGTTCGGGCCGAGTTCGGTCCAATTGTTCCAGCGTCGGGATCTGGCTCTGCCGTTGGATCATTTTAGATCCAATGGTCAATATAGCTTCCGACCAAAGAAAACCCTCTCTTATATTTTGGGTTTTCTTCTCTCTCCTTTACTATTGCCTCCTTCCTCACCTCTCCAAACTCTTTCCTTCAAACCCTAACCCTAGTTTTTGATCTAGAGTGCTCCATTACTCCTCAAAATCAAGGGAAAGGAGTTTCTCATCATTATCTTCCACTGTTTATTGATTATTTGAGGTATCATTCTTGTCTTCTATACTTCACACTATCAAATTTTTATGGCTCCTCGCTTATTCAATCGTGGAAAGAGGATTCGAACTGAGAGTGTTTTCTCTTCGGATTCTCCTCCAACGAATGAACAGATCATTGAACAACTTCAACCACCTCATCCATTGTTCAATCCACCTCATCCTCGAAATCCTTCTACCTATGACAACCGATTATTTGTCTCACTAGATGCCTCAAACAACTGGTTTAGTGACTATCGGAATCGTCAGGTATTCGCAGGACATCCTATTAATTTTTCTATCTTCTCTCAATATGATGCTTTATTTCATGACCTCTATTTTGATGAGCTTGTCACTACCACTTCTGCTATCTATCGTCATGCTGTCCAAATGTTCTACTGCAACATGACCTTTGATGATCTCCATATTTATTCACGAGTTGCCGGTATCAATATATCTTTTGATGACTTTGACTTAGCCGAATATCTTGATCTTCAAGAGCCCAATTCTTGGGAAAAGCTAGTTGACGCTCGCTCGTTCCGTTTTCCCGACGGAATTTCCCTTGAGAGCTTCAAGGACGATTTGTGTACTCCATACACACGTCCTCGCAAGCTCATGGCTAAATATCTCAACCCATATTTTTCTGACCTTCATTGGATTATCTCTAACACCATTTTACCCAAAACAGGTTCCCATGATGACATCACTTATCTTGAGATATCTGTACTTTATCATCTTCACTTTGGAATTTCTTTCAATCTTCCACGTACAATGATGGACTGGATGATTCACTGTAGGAAGAAACCACGAGCTCTGGTTTATCCTTTGTACCTTCCTATGATCTTTCGTGCATTTAACATACCACTTGATATCTGTCCGTTCTTGCCTGCTCCTGCTTTCCTGTCCAAGGCGCGACGTACTCAGGCAGTTGTCGCCTCTCCTGAGGCTTCTGAGCATTCTGATGATGCGGAGTCTGACCCCCTTCCTTTCGGTCAGGATGCACCACCTCCACCTGCCACTCTTGACTCCATCCAGACCATGCTCCGGGATCGTTTTGACTTAGAGGCCGATCGGTGGGCTCAGATGGACTACCGCACTACCCTGCAGATGAGTGCACTCTGCAACTCGCTGCATGATATTCGGTACTCTATGTCCCATCATCCTACTATGGCCATTCCCATGCAGCGGGATCCCGATCGTAAGGGATATCGCATTGATGATCCGTGGGTCATGCGTTACCTGGATCCGGGTGCTGCTCTTGTGGATCCCAGACGTTCAAACTCTCCTGGACCATCTCATGCTCCGTGATGGAGATTGGCTACTATCTGCTGCTGCTGCTGCTGATGATGACATTAGTTGATGCATTTTCTTTTCTAGTTAGTTAGTTTCAGTTTTATGTACTTGGATGCTTTTAAACTCTGGTTGTGTGTTTGACATTTGGTTATGACACTTTATGCTAGTACTTCTTTTGATTATACTGTTTCTTCTCTGCTTGGTGTGGTTGTATTACTATTAATTGTCTACTGCAGTTTTCTTTTATTATTCATTTCTCTGCAGTCTATATTGCTAACTGCCAAAAGGGGGAGAACTATGTATATTCTGCCTGGATATATATGGCTGGATATACTTGTTTGGTATCAGATATATATGGCTGGATATACTTGTTTGGTATCAGATCCTATCTTTTCGTATTTCTGTGCTTGTTTGTGCTTTTTGGGAGATATTATACAGGTTCCATGCACTATTTACGGGGGAGCTATTGCTTCTAGCTCAGCACCGTTCACTGATTACGGGGGAGCTATTACATTCTAGCTCGGCATCAAGTATGGGGGAGCTATGTTGCTATAATCAACTGTGTCCAGGTATGAATATTGAATATACATATATTATTTTGTCAATTATCAATATGGGGGAGATTGTTGACACAAAGTCACAGTCAACCAAATATTGACTACATTGACTAAATAATATCTGTATTAATTCAATATGACACACGACGTCTGCATAACAGTTCAAGACAGACGACAGCTCAGTCTCCGGCTCTCAGTGTGTTTTCGAGTCTGTATTTTATATTTTCATTGAGTCTAGACTTGTGTACTCTGAGTCTTGCTGAGCTCTTGACACTTAGTCTACAGCCTACCCAAAATCCCAAGCTCCACTGAACCAAACACTGTCCAAAAATCCCCTTAGAACCACTCTGTGCTCTGGAGACAGAGTTCGGGCCGAACTCTGCCTCCACACAGAGTTCGGGCCGAACTCTGTCCCCTAGAAATCAGGAACCCTAATTTTAGGGTTAGCTGGTTACTAGTTGTCCAACGGCCAAATTTTTGAATTTTCCTACCCGAATTCTGGCCGAATTCTGCCTATAAAAACACTATAAATAGGGCATGAATTCTCTCATTCCAATCCATCCAATCTTCTTTTCTCTTCTCTCTTATAAGCTCAAGTAAGCCATACCCTTCCCATCTACTAGCCACAAGCCTCCTAAGTGTCGAGTGCTCAGCATCTCTCAGTTAGGATTCTTGTGCAAGAGTCGAAGAAGTCGCTTGGACAATTCCAAGCAAATTGCCACTGCGATCATCTGTTAGAAGTTGACGTGCTCTTCTGAAGAAAAGGCACGGGTTGTAAACTACTATTTCACAAATAGTGGATTTAATCCTGAGCTAGAGTTCTCAGGCCTGGACTAGTCCTCCACGAGGGAAACCAGGTTAAAATCGCTGTGTTTGCGTATGCTCTTCTGCTCTTCATTTATTTTTCGCACTTTACTCTGATTATTTATTGTTGGTGAAAGAGTTAATTTTAATTGGCTATTTTTCTATATAAACTCTATTCACCCCCCTCTAGAGTTGCCAAACTGTTCTTCAGTCTCAATGTCAAAGTAATATTGCTTGTGTGCAAAGCCATGTTTGTCGGTGTACATATTATAGAGCTACTCACATATGCATAGTTTACTGAGCCTTCTCTCACTGGTGTCCAGTCCTGGAGCAAACTACTACTGCTGATAGTACACGAAAATTGAACAGGAACCACTGAACTAACATTTACTGGTGCCAAAGTAAGGTCCAAAAAAAATTCTTCCTCCAAAATTTGCAGTGCCATTCGATGAGCTCAAGTCTACAGTTTCAAAGAACACTCGTGCGATCTTTATTAACACTCCTTATAATCCAACTGGCAAGATGTTCACTTAAGAGAAACTTGAAGCAATTTCATCTCTCATCATAGAAAATATGTGTTGGCTTTCTGCGAGGAAGTCTATGTCAAGTGGGCATTTAAAGCTAACCACATATATTTGGCTTCTCCTACAGGCATGTATAGCAGGTAATGAATTTGGCAAAACTGAACAGTTCAGTGACTGAAGTGAGACGTTCCTCTACACACTAGAAGCAACTGGATTGAAATTCTGATACTGAAGGAAGAGAGGAGCTAAACTGCAGTTTGATAAATCCTTTTGATACCGTCGTCCCCTTACCGATACTGAACAATTAAGGTATTTCTATTGCCTTTGAAGAACAGATGGCAACTCCAGAGGGGGGGTAAATAGAGTTTATAGCGATAATAGCCAATTAAAAATTAAACTCTTTCATAATCTAAAATTAATCAGAGTAAATGCAGAAATAAAGAAGGAGCAAGAAAGCATATGCAAACACAACCGATTTTAACCAGGTTTCCCTCGTGGAGGACTAGTCCAGGCCTGAGAACTCTAGCTCAGGATTAAATCCACTATTTGTGAAATAGTAGTTATACCCCGTGCCTTTTCTTCAGAAGAGCACGTCAACTTCTTACAAAGGATCGCAGTGGCGATGCTTGGAATTTTCCAAGCGACTTCTTAAACTCTTGCACAAAACTCCTAACTGAAAAATGATGAGCACTTGAGGCTTAGCGAGCTAGTGGCTAGTAGATAAAGAAGGGTATGGCTTGTATTGAGCTTTAGAGAGAAGAGAAGAGAAGATTGGATGAATGAAAATAAGAGAATTCATGGCCTATTTATAGGATACTAGTAGGCAGAATTCGGCCAGAATTCTGGTAAAAATTTTCAAATATTTGGCCGTTGGACAACTAGCAACCAGCCAACCCTAAAAATTAGGGTGCTGATTTTTAGGGGATAGAGTTCGGCCCGAACTCTGTGTGGAGACAGAGTTCGGCCCGAACTTTGTTTCCAGAGCACAGAATAGGTCTTAAGGTCCAATGGGCTTATTTGGATGTGTGGAGCTTATGGATTTTGGGTAGGTTATAGGTTAAGTCTTAAGCGCTCAGCACAACTCAGCTTACATCAGTCTAGACTCAATAAATTTATAAAATACAGAATCAAGAATGCAAAAACTGAGCTGTCGTCTGACTTGAGCTGGATGTAGTCGTCGTATGTCGTATTGAATTATTATAAGTATTATTTAGTCAATGTTATCGATATTTGGTTGATTGTGACTTTGTGTCAACAATTTTCCCCATATTGATAATTAACAAAATAATAATTGTATATTCAATATTCATACCTGGACACATATACGGACAGAAAGTAAAGCTCCCCCATAATCAATACCGAGCTTAAAATATAGCTCCCCCGAAAACAATGCTTTGAATCTTTGTTGACCTGATAAGAACATTCTCCAAAAGCACATATATATAGACAAAAAGAATATAGAATATACATATCTTCCCCTTTTGGCATTTAGCAATGTAAGATAAACAATGAATACTGGCAAACACACCAAAGGATAAGAGAAGAAACTGCATATAAACTAATATAACGATCAAATGTTTTAAGAGTCATAATAGAAGAAATGACATATAAACTGATAGAACTACCAAAGTCTCAAGAGTCATAACTCATAATAAGTTTAAAACAAACCAAGTACATAAAAGCAACTAAAATCAAAATGCATAAATCATAATCTATGATCCTCAGTAGCAGTAGCAATTAGCTATCTATATCCATCATCGAGCTCGTGAAGGCCCAGCATCGTCCGATGGATCAGTAAAGGAACGACGAGGGTCCACGAAGGCTGCATCTAGATCCAAGTAGCGAATGACCCAAGGGTCATCGATATGATAGCCCTCACGACCGGGATCTCGCTCCATAGGAATGGGCATGGAAGGATGACGAGACATGGAATACCGAATATCGTACAGCGAGTTGCTAATGGCACTCATCTGCAAGGTGGTCCGGTAATCCAGCTGAGTCCAACGATCGTCCTCTAAGGTGAAGCGATCTCGAAGCATAGTCTGAAGAGACTCGAGAGTGGCAGGAGGAGGAGGATCCTGTCCCAAAGGAGGGGCATCTGGCTCATCATCAGAATGCTCAGACACGACTGGTGATCCAACGGCCGCCTGAAGCCTCCTTGCCTTAGAGAAGAAGGCAGGGGCAGGTAAGAATGGACACTCATCAAGGGGTACATTAAACGCACAAAAGATCATGGGAAGGTATAATGCATAAACCAAAGATCTTGGTTTCTTCCTACAGTTAATCATCCAGTCCATCATGGTACGTGGAAGATTAAAGGGCACATAAAAGTGGAGATGATACAATGCCGAGATTTCAAAATAAGTGACTTCATCGGTGGAACCCGCTTTGGGTAGAATGGTGTTAAAAATGATCCGATGAAGTTCATAGAAATAGGGATTGAGATATTTGGCCAAAAGCTTACGAGGACGTGTGTTAGGGCTACACAAGTCGTCCTTGAAGCTTTCAACTGAAATCCCTTCGGGAAATTGAAATGATCGATCTTCAACAAGCTTTTCCCATGAGTTAGGCTCTTGGAGTTTAAGATATTCGCCCAATTCGAAATCGTCAAAAGAGATATCTATTCCCGCAACCCGTGAATAAATATGTGTATCATCATGGGTTAGGTTGTAGTAGAATATTTGAATAGTACTACGATAAATGACCGAATTTGTGGTAACAAGTTCATCAAGGCAAAGGTCATGAAAAAGTGCATCATGTTGTGAGAATATAGTAAAGTTGATAGGGTGTCCCGCAAACACCGGACCTGTCCGAAAATTACTAAACCAATCATTTGATGCGTCTAGTGATACAAAAATTTGGTCGTCAAAAGTGTTTGGGTCAAGTGGACGCGGAGGATTGAACAACGGATGGATAGGTGGTTGTTGTTCAACGACCGGTGCCACGGGCGGTTCAACGCGAGGAGGAGCATTCGACGAGGATGCTCCCTCGATCCGAAGTCTCTTCCCGCGGTTAAACAAACGTGGAGCCATAACACAATAAGGATAATGAAGAAAATTGAGATATAGAAAAGTATGAAATTATACGTCAAACAAGTGATGAACACTGATGGAGAATTGAAAAAGAAGCCTTCTCCTTAAGTTTGGGGAAGAGTTGAGCTCTAGAAAGGAGAAATTAGGGTTAGGGTTTTGAGAGAAAGAGTTTTAAGAAGTAGAAAAGGTGGTAATGGAGGTGAAGAGGAAGAGGATCCCGAATATATGTGAAGGGTTTCAATTGGTCAGAATCAATAATGGCCATTGGATCTAAAATATGATCAACAGCTGAGGCTGTTCCCGGTTCTGGGACAGCAAGACCGAATTCGGCCCAAACTCTGGTAAGGGCAGAGTTCGACCCGAATTTCGAATTCTGGTCACAGAACAAGAATTCGGCTGAAATGAATAAAAATTGGTTAAGCCAGAAAGACCAAAATAATTGTGAGTATAAATACAGGAAAAGATCCAAGTGATAAACAACGAATAACAGATAGTGAACATGAAGCAGCAAGGTGAAGTTGAAAGAATAGTATTTCAGCATGTGATAAATAAAAATGAACCGTATAATAAACAAGGAATTATATCATAATTCAATATTTTGAAGCTGCCATGGGTTAGCTGCAGGGGCCGGATCCCAGCTAGCGGTAGTCCTGAGGACTAGTGCACCGAGTCGCTTAGGCTTTTACGCCTTGTTGTCAGAAGGACCCTTTCGGCTTGTACCCATAGCAAATTCATTATAAGAAAATCGCGATATACTCGATATTTACGCAGGTTGATTTTAATTTATAACAGCTTCATCTAAAATTCCAAGTTCACGACAAAGAAAATTGAAGCGCTCTTCGGATAATAGTTTTGTAAAGAAATCTGCTAACTGATGATCAATGTCAATAAATTCTAAGTTAATCGTGCCATTTTGTTGATGATTACGCAAAAAGTGGTGACGTATTTCAATGTGCTTCGTGTGTGAGTGACAAATAGGGTTCTTAGTGAGATTTATAGCGCTAGTGTTGTCACAAAAGATTGGAATGTGTATGAGAGATAAGTTATAGTCTTCAAGGGTTTGCTTCATCCACAGAATTTATGCGCAACAACGCCCAGCTGTGATGTATTCAGCTTCTGTTGTGGATAGTGCGACAGAATTCTGCTTCTTGCTAAACCAAGAGACTAAAGCCTTTCCTAATAAATGACATATACCGCTCGTACTTTTACGGTCGACCTTGCATCCAGCAAAATCAGCATCAGAGTAACCAATGAGGTCAAATGATGTTGACTTGGGATACCATAGGCCCACTGTAACCGTATCCTTAAGGTATCGAAAGATACGCTTAACAGCAGTCATGTATGATTCCTTAGGATTTGCTTGATATCTAGCACACAGGCAAACGCTAGACATAATATCAGGATGACTAGTAGTTAAATAGAGTAGACTGCCTATCATACCTCGATACTTACGTTGGTCCACGGGTTTGCCGCTATCATCTGGTTCAAGTTTGGTTGAAGTAGCCATTGGAGTGCTGATTGGTTTGACGTTGTCAAGGTCGAATTTCTTCAGCATGTCCTTGGTATACTTCGACTGACAGATGAAGGTTCCATTTGATATTTGTTTGACTTGCAGCCCAAGAAAGTAGTTGAGCTCCCCCATCATGCTCATCTCGGTCTGCATACACTTGGTAAAATCTTGACAAAGGGTCTCATCAGTAGAACCAAATATAATATCATCTACGTATATTTATACTAAAAGAATAGTGTCTTTAAAAGATTTTATGAAAAGTGTGGTGTCAATTTTCTCTTTTGAAAAATCTTTCTCAAGCAAGAAATTGCTTAGCCGTTCATACCAAGCTCTAGGGGCTTGTTTGAGGCCATACAATGCTTTCTTTAGCTTGAACACGTGGTCGAGAAATTTGTGACTTTCAAAGCCAGGAGGTTGTTTCACATAAACTTCCTCCTTAATAAATTTATTCAAGAAGGCACTTCTAACATCCATTTGAAATAATTTAAAATTTTGAAAATTTGCAAATGCACAAAGCATCCGAATGGATTCCAATCTAGCAACATGAACATACGTCTCATCGTAGTCGATACCTTCCTCTTGGTTGTATCCTTGGGCTACTAGACGAGCTTTGTTGCGTGTGATTGAACCATCATTATTTAATTTGTTTCTAAAAACCTATTTAGTGCCAATGATCGAGTGATTAGCCGGTCTAGGAACAAGTTCCCATACTTGGCTCCTCTCGAATTTGTTGAGTTCCTCTTGCACAGCAGAAATCCAAAATTCATCATTAAAAGCTTCTAAAATATTTTTTGGCTCAATTTGTGAAATAAAGGCAGTACTAGCAATAGAGTCTCTTAATAATGATCTAGTAGTTACTCCTCGTAAAACCTCACCTATTACCAAATTTTCTGGATGTGACGGCTTGAAAGAGAATTTCTTTGGTAAGCCCTCCAGAGAATTGGTTTCGGTTGTCGTATTCATTGGAGTAGAAGTTGATGGCTCAACATCATCATCAAGAGTAGCTGCTGCACTGTTATCTTCATCAACAGTCAAATTTGTAGACTCTTCCACAATTAATGAGCGTTTGTTAAAAACTCTATATCCCTTGCTCTTGGCAACATAGCCAAGGAAAATACCATCGTCAGCTTTGGCATCAAATTTGCCTAAGTTGTCTTTGGTGTTAAGGATAAAGCATCTACAACCAAAAACTCTAAAATAAGAAACATTTGGGGTTCTCCTAAACCAAAGCTCATAGGGTATTTTCTTCGTAATAGGACGAATAAGCATCATATTTAAGATGTGGCATGCTGTATTGACAGCTTCAGCACAAAAGTATTTCGGAAGTAAAAATTTGTTTAACATGACTCTAGCCATATCGCTAAGAGTCCTATTCTTTCGCTCCACAACACCATTTTGTTGAGGAGTTCTTGGACAAGAAAATTCATGATCAAAGCCATTAAAATCATAAAACTTTTCAAATTCAGAATTTTCGAAATCGCCTCCATGATCACTTCGGATTCGAGTAATCATGTAGCCTTTTTCGTTTTGAACTTTCTTTGCAAAAATCTTGAAAACTGAAATAGCATCACTTTTATTTGTAAGAAAGAAAACCCAAGTAAATCTAGAAAAATCATCAACAATAACAAAGGCGTAGAGTTTTCCACCAAGACTGGCTACTCTACTAGGGCCAAATAAATCTATTTGGAGAAGTTGCAAAGGTCTAGAAGTACTTACAGAGTTTATAGAATGAAATGAAGACTTAGTTGCCTTATTCAATTCACATTCGGCACATACCGTATCCTTTTTGAATGTGATATCGGGCAAGCCTCTAACTAGCTTCTTAGTCGATAGTCTGGATATAGTATCCATGTTGGCATGACCAAGACGCTGGTGCCATAATAATCTTTCATCCTTATGAGCATTTAGGCATCTACCTGTATTGTTAGTATCTATAGACAAATAAAAAATATAAATATTATCCTCTCTTACTCCTTCAAAAGCAATCTCTCCCGTTGACCTATCATAAATAAGGCATTTGTTTTGTCCAAAGTTACTGTCATATCCATCGTCAGCAAGATGACTAAGGCTGAGCAGGTTATGCTTTAACTCGGTCACTAGGCAGAAATCCTTTATTACGGGAGAGGGTGGATAGCCAATAATACCATTACCTATAATATAACCATTTACGTTGTTGCCGAAGGATACATATCCTTCTCTCTTCATCGATAGTGATGCAAAAAGATTTGCGTCTCCCGTCATATGCCACGAGCATCCACTATCGAGAATCCACTTACTCTTAGTTGAGGAGGGAAGGTCCACCTACTTTAAGAGTAAATGTGACCTTTGGTACCCAAGTTCTTGAGGGTCCTGAAAAGTTAGTTTTTGGAAACCATGCATATATCTTTCTATCTACTAATCTTCTAATTCTACATTGTGGTGAAATGTGTCCATATAAACCATAATAAGTACATGTAGCATTCCTATTTATATTAGTAGCATGCTGATGATGTCTATAAGTAGAGTGATGAGGAGAAGTATGATGATATGTAGAATTAGCATGGTGATGATGACTATGTGTAGAGTGATATGGAGTGGCATGGTGATATTGTCTATATAGAGTAGCATGGTGATGATGTCTATATGTATAGTGATAGTAGTATTGTTTTTGTGCAACATGGTGATGATTGTATCTATGTGTAGCATCATGATTTTGTGACATATGATAGTTATTTCTACGTGCATGTGGTTTATGTGCTTTGTGAAAGTGTGTGTATATGTAAGCATGATTACGTGTTGGAGGTGGATGACGTGGGTGACTAGTATTTGAAGTATCATGCTTTGTGTGTGTCTCTTGGGTTTGAGGTTGAGCAACCTGTTTTCCCAATTTAGTCTCTAGTTTCTTAGAGACAGCTTGCAGTTCAGTAACCTTAGCATTCAAACCATGCATCTTAGTAATAGAAATCTTGTGTCTACTCTTTTCTTCTGCAAGCTCCATGTTGAGTGCTGTGATTTCTTGTGTTTGTTGTTCAATACGTGCTTCAGCCTCAAGTAAGCTTATTTTAAGCTTAGATACCTCATCTATTACATCCGTGGATGAAGTGTCTCTAATGTTATCAAGCAGTAAAGAAAGTCTTTGAATTTTGACTTCATGACTTTTGATCTTTTCCTTGGCATGTTTATATTTACCAATGACCTTTTTATGATCATCAAGTAAATCGGTAAAAGCATCGCCAAGTTCATCAAAAGTGAAGTCATCATGAGTTTTGTTTGATACCTTGTCGGAGGTTGCCATTAGGCACACATTTGCAGTATCTTGAGGAGAATCCATTTCTTCTTCGGAGTCACTAGCTTCACTTTCATGCCAAATGCTCATGTTGGCATATTCCTTTGAGGAAGTCTTCTTGTAAGGTTTCTCATAGCGGTTGCACTTCTTTAAGAATGGACAGTCTTTTCGGACGTGTCATGTCTTCTTGCAACCGTAGCAGGTTGGCTCTTCTTCGTCGTCTTCTTGTGGTTCCTTCTTTCTTTGGTTAAAGCGAAGAAATTTCTTAAAGTTGCGGACAAGGAGAGCTTGATTATCACCTTCTGAGTTCTCGTCATCCGTCTCTTCGGGGTCAGCCCTCCGTCGGTGAGCTTTGAGTGCGATCCCCTTAGCCTTAGGAGCAGGCTCTTCGAAGTCCTTGAGGTCAAGCTCATGAGTCATCAGCTTTACCATAAAGGTCTCCATGGACATGGTTGTGAGATCATTTCCTTCTATGATGGCTGTCACCTAAGGGTTCCAAATCTTTGGGAGTCCCCTAAGTAGCTTTCGAATCTTCTCATGATTTGAATATTGTTTGCCGAGCAAAGATAGGGGATTGATGATGTCGAGGAATCTTGTGAACATTTGCGTGATCGTCTCGTTTGGCTTCATCTTGAAAGCCTCATATTCTTGAGTGAGACGGATTATCTTTGATTCCTTGACTTGGGTGGTTCCTTCATGCGTAACTTCTAGAAGTCTCCATACTTCGTGAGAAGTGGTGCATGTTGAGACATTGTTGAACTCATTCCTGTCTATAGCACAGAATAAAGCATTAATAGCTCTCGCGTCTAGACTTGCCTGTTTTTTCTCCTTGTCAGAATATTTGTCATGTGATTTTTCAACGAGATCACCATTGACAACTATTCTGGCGGGCTTTTGTAACCGTCAGTGACGATAGTCCACAGGTCAAAGTCTAGCGACTTGAGATAAAAGCTCATCCTTATTTTCCAATATGTGTAGTTAGTTTCATCAAATAGGGGAGGCCTATGAGTGGACTGCCCTTCACCGTGATTGGAAATCAAGGATTGTGTGGTTGCCATGGATCAGCTCTAGAATGTTAGTCCTTGTTGAGAGAACCGAGCTCTGATACCAATTGAAACACAGATGGCAACTCTAGAGGGGGGTGAATAGAGTTTATAGCGATAATAGCCAATTAAAAATTAAACTCTTTCACAATCTAAAATTAATCAGAATAAATGCGGAAATAAAGAAGGAGCAAGAAAGCATACGCAAACACAGCCGATTTTAACCTAGTTTCTCTCGTGGAGGACTAGTCCAGGCCTGAGAACTCTAGCTCAGGATTAAATCTACTATTTGTGAAATAGTAGTTACACCCCGTGTCTTTTCTTCAGATGAGCACATCAACTTCTTACAAAGGATCGCAGTGGCGATGCTTGGAATTTTCCAAGCGACTTCTTGAACTCTTGCACAAAACTCCTAACTAAAAAATGCTGAGCACTTGAGGCTTAGGGAGCTAGTGGCTAGTAGATGAAGAAGGGTATGGATTGTATTGAGCTTTAGAGAGAAGAGAAGAGAAGATTGGATGAATGAAAATGAGAGAATTTATGGCCTATTTATAGGATACTAGTAGGCAGAATTCGGCCAAAATTCTGGTAGGAATTTTCAAATATTTGGCCGTTGGACAACTAGCAACCAGCCAACCCTAAAAATTAGGGTGCTGATTTTAGGGGACAGAGTTGGGCCCAAACTCTGTGTCAAGGCAGAGTTCGGCCCGAACTCTGTCTCCAGAGCACAAAATAGGTCTTAAGGTCCAATAGGCTTATTTGGATGTGTGGAGCTTATGGATTTTGGATAGGTTATATGTTAAGTCTAAAGCGCTCAGCACAACTCAGCTTACATCAGTCTAGACTCAATAAATTTATAAAATATAGACTCAAGAATGCAAAAACTGAGCTGTCATCTGACTTGAGCTGGATGTAGTCGTCGTGTATCGTATTGAATTATCACAAGTATTATTTAGTCAATGTTATCGATATTTGGTTGACTGTGACTTTGTGTCAACAGCCTTCACCTTGGACAATGAACTACTGCACTAACTGATAAGGATACTCAGCTTGACAACTCCCAGCATAACTAGCCGTCATGGTATCTGAAACAGGGACTGGTTGATATGATGCAATACTCCTCTATATGCTAACTGAGTTCTAATACTCAGTAGTAGTGGGAGATTGATGCTAATTATTAAGATCCTACAAATATACCTGGATCCCACACCATTCCCCTTTCTTCTCTAAAGTCATGAAACTCACCTAGAGGGTACTCGTCAGTATCAAGATGTGGAGATACCAAGGAAGGAAATTTCAGACGCCCAGCACCAGCAGCCTTGAAATTAGGAGCAAGCTCATGGACTGCATCGACATAATGGCCTCTAAGGCATGCAGTCTTAATTATATGGATGTTCTCCTTTGGATCTTCATTCTTCGAACTGGTGCTATCTCCATTAGCAAGAATGTAAAGAGTACATGCAACAAGAGTAGTAGAAGCAGCTGCTACTGATGATGAATGGTA
Source organism: Iris pallida (assembly GCA_029216955.1). Lineage (NCBI taxonomy): Eukaryota > Viridiplantae > Streptophyta > Magnoliopsida > Asparagales > Iridaceae > Iris > Iris pallida. The sequence continues at coordinate 1,154,995 of JANAVB010044816.1, read as the reverse complement.
ATTTCTGGAACCTTGCAGCTTGACAGACTCCTCTATGGTGCACAATATCACGGGAACTAATTTAGCCATACGTTTCAAGTCCTCCACCAGTTTAGGTAGGTCAGAAGTAGCCCTGCATTGGACAGCAACACTGACAACAGGAGAAACAGAGAGCTTCATAGCTCGGATAGAATGGGCATTGACTTCCTTCTTTTCGAATTTTGGAGTGGGTGAGTGGTAACTTATAGCAGCTGAACCTAGATATTCGGTAACATGACAGCGTCCATCCACCACCGATTTTAGAACAACATAGAAATTTTTACCTTCCTCGAAGACAGTTCTATTTTTTTTTGTACGATCTTAAGATGGAAGATTTCAAATTCCTCCTCCTGCGTCTTTAACTGTCTTACTTGTTCCTACAAGGCAGCAACGGGTGACTCATTGATGATCCTAAGAAAATTGAAGCCATCAATGGCAGCAGCATCCTTGGTGGCTTGGCGTTGTGAATCATTAAAGTATGCCGGGACTATGATAACAACATTCCTGATGGTGGAACCAAGATAAGCTCTAGCAATCTCTTCATCAACGGCCTGCATTACCCCTATTACTTCCTTCCTCACAGGCCTTTCATCAAACATATATGGAGCAGTTGGGTACTGGTACTGCTGCTGCAGATTTTGATAAGCATGCACAGGTGTACTAGGCATCCTATGTCTGGAATGGTAGTTTGAAACCTCCATAGTCACACAGTCAATCTTGCACCTGCGGCACCAACTCATGCTACAAAGCTTCCCCATTCTTGATTGCTCATGACTATCAACCTTACCATGCTCAACTTTGTCAGGTTGGTTGTGTGTGATAGAATCTGAACCATAACTAATAACATATCCACCTTGAGGAGTATCAGCAATGTTGTCTGCAACCTCATCTCCCCGAGCATCAGCCACAACGTCGGTCTTCTCCGAATCAACTATTTCCTTGCCAATAGCCTCAACCTTCCTCTGAGAACTTACTCCTCTTATGTGCACTTCGTCAAACACATACGCGATAGATTGTTTCTGCTGATACAAATATGTTGGCAAAGTCGTGTAATGCTGCGGATAGTGTGGATACATTATCGCTCGTTGCTGCAGAGACAGAGCTGATGTGCACTGCCACTGTTGTTGATGGTCCCATGCTGCCACCGACGAGCATGCGTACAGCTGAAGCAGGGTTTCTCGACGCCATCATCTGCAACGGATAGTGACCATACAGATCCGGTGGTAGCTGCGGTGGTGGATCCATCGCCGGAGTATAGACCGGTAAAACTGTCCTCCTAGATTTCATCAACTCTTCCAATGTATCTATTTTGTGATCTAATTCTAGAAGCGTACCTTTGATAGACCGGAGGCGCTCCTCCCTGGTACGACGGTGAGGTTCTTTCGACGTTGCAAGTTGAGAGCTCCAGCCGCTTGAGATCAAAGGCTTTGATACCAAATTGTTGGGTCCCTCTTCTATTAAGCCTGACATATTGGCATTTCGAGAAGGATTTGCCATTGTTACTGAAGCAATTCAGAAAGAAACAAGAAATAGCAGAATAATTTGGAAAGGAATTGGAGAATTAGGGCTAAGAGAATTTTATAGAAGACTTGAGGAAGAAGAAGAAGATCTACAGCAGCTAAGAAATATAAATTGCATATCATTCATACCTCTTTCTCTCTCTTTACACTTTATTTATACTAGTGCTATGGCTAACAAACTAACGGTCACCCTGCTGAATGTGTAGGTGAGCTGTCTGATTGGAAGAGCCACATTGCCGAGCTGGCAAATTAGGCAGCCATAACAGAATTCTACTTATGATTTTCAGAGAGAGGACCAATAATGTTGATAGCAGTAGAGCCTTAGAATGGGATCGTAATAACCTGAGAACTTCGATTTCGATTTCGATTTTGGCTTTGGGAGGAGGAGGATCTTGGAACTGGCTGGAGAGGATCTTGGACGTGGCTTTGGGAGGAGGAGGAGGACCTCTATTTCTCCTTAGAGCATCTCCAACCCTATTATGACTTTGGAAAAAAGTTAATGCCACATAGGAGTGACAAAATTTTGTTTAAAAGTTTTTCTCCAATGCAATTGTCAAGTCAATTGTGAAGCTTGTGGCAAAAATTAAAGAAGACATTGTGAAGTTAATTGTCTTGTTCTCGACAATGCACTTGACAATGTCTTCTCTTCCATGTCATCAATTATGAATAACAAAATATTAGAAAAAAGAAAAAAGATGAGTAGTTGTCTTAAAAGTTGCCTTGGAAGTTGGAAAAAATACTTTTTATTGTCTTCTCAATACTTTTGCATTGGAGAGAGTCTTTCTATCTCATTGTCTTTTGAGATATAAATTTGCCACATAAACAAGACATTGTCTTGTGGCTCATGCCAGGTAGGAGCCACCTAAGACTCACAACACTTAACAACCCAATTGGGTTGGAGATGCTCTTACTGCCGGCTAGGTTTTCTTGGAGATAATTTTTTTTGTTTTGGACGTCTTTTAACTTCACGAGACTTATGTTATTGCCTTTTGGAATTGGTGAATCTGAAATTGGGGAGGGATTTTTCTCTCTTCCCGGTTTTATGTGTAAACAGTTGGCAAAAAAATTTTGGAAGCAAATAATTAGGCGATATGGCATGGGTTTTTTAGGTTGAGAAAGCGTATTCATTTTACGGCCTGCTAGTGAAGGTCATGAATGCTGTGAGTTCCCTATAATGTTATGGCTCACATAAATGCAAGTCATAATTGATGACATTTAACGTCCCTAAAAATGCTTGTCATAATAAAATACGAAAAGGGGAAATTTATGGCTCGCATTTTCGATACGCCATAATATTATATAATTTACGGCCTGCATCAACAAATGCCATAAATAAGAGGCCGTAAAAGCCTTGATTTGGTGTAGTGCCACCAAGTCATTCCTGGGAGTCTCTAGTGGCAAATTTCTCGAATTTGTTATTTCCTCTAAAGGTATACACGTTGACCTTGAGAAAATTAAAGCCATTCAAGAGATGTGTCCTTCACGCAACCTAAAAGAGCTATAAGGATTTCAGGGACGGCTTGTGTACATCAGGAGATTCATCTCAAATCTCTCTGGACGCTGTAGACTGTTCACTCAACTCATGAAAAAAAGGTGTGTCTTTCATTTGAACTGAAGAATGCCAGCAAGAATTTGAAGACATAAAGTGGTACTTGATGAACACTCTAGTTCTAGTGCCTCCAGTTTCAGGAATATCCTTCCTGATGTATGTTCGGGCAATGGACCATTCATTGGGTGCTTTACAAGCTCAGAAGAACAAAGACGATCATGAGCAAGCTATCTATTATCTCAGCCGCACAATGATCGGGGCTGAACATCGATACAACCCGACGGAAAAAGAGTGCCAATCTTTGACGTTTGTTGTTCAGAAAACTAGACATTATATTACAGGCCAGACTATTCATGTTATCTCCAGAGTTAATCCTCTTCGGGTCTTGATGAAGAAATCAAGTACACTCAATTCCAGACTTGTAACATGGGCCGTATTGTTAGCACAATATGATATGGTCTATGTCCCACAAAAGTCTGTTAAAGGTTAAGCCTTAGCTGACTTCCTCGCGGCTCATCCAATTCCGAAGACGTCTAAACTCTATGACGAGATTCCGGACGAATTTTTAGAATCTAACATGATTTTAGAAGAAATTATTGCTTGGCATCTATTCTTTGACGGTGCATCCAGAATTGGACAAAAAGGTACCATTGTCGCTGGAGTTAGAATCGTCCTTGTATTACCAAAATGATTACCTATTCAAAGAGCTTATTCTTTAGATGAGTCATGTTCCAACAACGTGGCTGAATACAATGCTCTGCTCATTGGTCTTCAATTGGCTAAACAGTTGGATATTGAATATCTTAAAGTATATGGAGACTCTAAACTGATCGTCAATCAGGTTAGAGGCACGTATAAAGTTCGGTACCAGGATCTCGTCCCATATCATAAAACGGCAGTTAAACTGGCTATATCGTTTAAGGGCTTCTTCATTGAACATGTACGTTGGGCATGCAATACAGAGGCACATGCATTGGCTAATCTGGCAGCCGTATTAACAATCCCAGTGGGAAGACAATAGATGATTGTCATCACTAATAGAGAGTTGTTTTGTATCGAGAATAACTTGAATATTGAGTCCAGTAATTTAAATGAAATCAATGTCATTAGTGAAGACTGTAAAGCTCCTTTCATCGACTTCTTGGTACATGACATTTTACCTGAAGATCCTAAGGAAGCTATAATAATCCGTAGGCGAGCACTTAGGTTTTATCACAATCATACCTCCAAGACCCTCTATCGGCAAACATTTGATGGTCTACTTTTACGGTGTGTTGCGGGAGATAAAGTAAAACAAATATTACATGAAGCTCACGATGGTGTATGTGGTGCACATCAGCACGGTCCTAAGTTACAGGATTGTACATGACGTATGGGCTACTACTGGCCTACTATGGTATCAGATGTCATTGAATATGCAAGAAAATGTCGAGCCTGTCAAATTTATGCAGATTTAATCCATCAACCGTCAGAGTTCCTTCACCCGATTGATACATCATGGCTCTTTGAAGCTTGGGGCATGGATGTCATTGGTCCTATCAATCCACCGTCATCTAGAGGACATGGTTTATATTAGCTATTACCGATTAATTATCCAAATGGACGAAAGCCATACCTTTATTTGAAGTCAAGAACATCAGCGTCAACTTCATCAAACATCATGTGATGTACAGATTCGGCATTCCTCGACGAATCATTCATGATAAAGGACCAAAATCCATCAGTCAAAAGTTTACTCGGTTTTGTGATAAAAATAGAATCAACAATATAGCTTCCACGGCCAACAATCCTACAACTAACGATCTAGCTGAAGCATTCAACAAAACTATCATCAAGCTTCTCAAGAAATTTGTTTCTACTAATAAGAGAAACTGAAGTGAAAAGTTTGGAGAATGTCTATGGGCTTATTGTACTACTATACGTACTCCAACTGGTTGTACACCTTTCTCCTTGGTGTATGGATGTGACGCTGCCTTACCATTGGAAATTCAAATCCCCTCCTTAAGGATTACAATAGCCAATGAGCTCACAACAGAAAATAATGATTGTCTTCGACTTCAGGAGCTTGAAGCACTTGACGAAAAGCGGCTATTTGCTCAGCGTATTGAGCTATAATAGGCTCGCATCTCAAAAGCTTTCAACCATAAAGTCAAAGTACGAGCATTCCAAAAAGATGAATTAATCCTTACCGTCGGACGTCCTATGACTATGACACACATGAGCAAGGGCAAATTCGAAGCGAAATGGGAAGGTCCCTATGTTGTAAGCAAGGTTTTCTCAAATGGAGCTTATCAACTGACCGGGATGGATGGTCGAGTCGCTATGATGCCTATCAATAGCAAATTCTTAAAAAAATACTATGTCTGAAAGAAATATAAGATATCCTCTCAATGTTGTATGTACAAAAAATATATATAAAAAACATTGAGTTATAGTCTTTTATGCACTCTTCTGATAAACCCTTAAAATCCCCAGCGGAGCATATCCATATCATATCATCTGATCATAAACCCTATCTTTTAGAATTTGATCGTTTTAAAAGATATCTTATTTTTTGAATCCCAGCTGATTCAAAGATAATCAATGGATACGGGAATTCATGTCCACATTACCTCTAAATTATATTATCTACATCAGCAACCTATTACATCTACATTACCTCTGATAAAGTTGTCTTTTGAAATGATAATATTCTGATAATTATTTCTGTCATGTCCGTATTACCTCTGAACAGATATAATTAGTATTATTATTTTCTAAGGAGATATGTCATGTCCGGTACCTCTGAACATATTTTCCTATTTTTTATCTATTACTTACGTCTATCATAGATATACAATGAGTAATGGAACCACAAAAAGTTCGTTAACTTTTATTGATGATTCAAAATATAAAAAATACATCATACAAAAGATAACAAAAGGATAAAATTTTTGTAACCTGTTTCATTGGGGAGATAGGGTACTGAGATCAGCAATCAACTTCTTCAAATTTTTAGCTCTCTCTATTCTGGAGTCGAGTACCCTCTGCCTAGCTAGAGCTCTCCAAGACTCTGGATCCAATGATTGCAGTGAGTCAGCTCGGCGTTCCAGTTCTGTACCTTCAGTTTGGATAAGTGCATCCCGTTGCCTCCTCAAGTCATCTAATTGGCTTGCAGCAATTTGATACATTTCTAATACCTCCTCTTTATGTTGTCGAGCCGCTTTGAGTACTTCTTGGAGTCGAGCTATTTCAATTTTTAAATCTCGGAGGCGAGCTTGACAGTCAGAAGCTTCATTCTCTTTCTCCACAGCTTCAGTCTTATGACGCTGAACAAAAGAAGTTGTCTCGAAAATGCAAGATTCCAACTCTGCAGAGCGCTATAAGAAAGCTACCACAGAAGCTTCAAAATCCGCTTTTCGTCTTGCAGCCTCATGAGCTATCACCTCTCATTCAGCATCTATAAGTTTCTGGATGTTTTCTCTTGTTAGATCTTTATAAGACTTAATGGATTCTTCGAGTTCATTCAAAATATGATCTAAATAGTTGACTCTGTCCCGATCACCGATCTTACGGATAGCTCCAATGATGAAGGAAGAAGGGCCCCTTACTGATTCATAAGTTTGATTCTTTTCCATGACTATTTTGAATTAAAGGCTTCAGAGAAGTAAAGAAAGCATTAGTATAAGCTTTAACGACGGCTCTATTCATTGCTGAGATACCTAGAGTAGCCACTTCAGTTTTAATTCTTCCTTCAGCAATAGCTGGAGGAATTACGGATTGTATATCAGGAGACCTAAGCACTGGCATCACAGAAGAACTTCCCTCTCTAATTTGGATTCCCAAATCCAAGGAAGCCATGGTTTAGCGAAAACTGAATATGTTTGGCGCAGCTGTTGTAAGCGTCCCTACAGGACCTACTATAATTAAGATACACAGTCATTATACATAATTAAAGGAATTAGGGTAAATAAAAGTCCAAAAAATTTACCTGAACCTGGAAATACGTATGGGATCTCACGGGGCATGTCTAAATCTGAAAGGAGCCTGGCCATGGTAGTTTCAGATACGACTGCCTGATTACTTCCAGCTTCGGAACCGCTTGATAGGAAATGGCTGCTTCCGGCCCCTGATTCTACTTATTCAGTTTGGCTAATAACTTCCGCATCCTTGACCTCAAAAGCTTGGTTGATAGGTGTTTGAGTCTCTGCAGTATCAGTATTAGGATTTTCATCGATCTCAGCATCTTCAGGAACCATAGTCTGATTTTCATTCATTCTTTCATGATCATCAGAATTGTCGTTGATTTTAGGTTCATCAGTTCTTGGACTTGGGAGCCCTTTTTCAATAATGGAGTGCTTCTCACCTTCAGCAGTGGTATGGACTTCTGCGGTCGGTAGCTCTAGGTTCAGTGGGACTTCCCCTGAAACTTGCTCTCCTTCAGCGGTGCATGTGGAATCATCTCCGATTGAGATATCGTCATAGTTGCAACCTTCGAGGGCTGCTATTATTTTTCGATCTTCTTGAAAAAAGGTAGGAGTTTGGGCAGCCGAACGATCTGCAACCTCGATATGAGATTCTTTAAGATGCATCTTCTTCTCGAGAAGTCTGGTCTCTGGGACTTCGGGAGTTGGAGATGATAGCATTACTCCTACTACAGCCAGTGCAATCACAAGAACAGTCAATTCCTTAACCCTGTATCCTGGGATCTCTTCTGTAGTGACCAAGGCTGGAGTGTTGATTACTGTAGCCTCTTTAGATGAAAAAGAATAATCTCAATATATTATTCAAATCATGGTTATACTTAAAAAGTACAAGATTTCCTTTTTGAGGTAGCAGATCTTTCTACGAGGGTAATGATGCATCAAGAATGATTGGGTGAAGGGTCAATTTCTTGGCGATCCTCTTGAGTCACCATCAATTTTCTTCTGGCCTTCTACAGCAAAGGTGGCACAGGTTCTTCTTCAATCTCATCAAGATTGTATTGCATAACAGGAACCCTGGTCACCTCTCCTTGGACAGCTCGGTTGCTTCTTTGAACTGAAGAAGGAGTTACCTCTCCTCCTATAGGGGATGCCCTATTATGTATTTGATTTGACTGAGACCGTGTTGTCCTGGTGGTGGGATTCTCAGTAATGTCCAACATGGTCTTCTTTTTCTTCCCTACAGCCTTAGGAGAAGAGGGGAGATCACCAGGGTGTAAAAAAACAGATGACTCACCAGTTTTTTTCTTCCCGAGTCCCTTTGCAGGGGACTTCTCCTTCCATATCTTCAATGACACATCTAGCAGATCATTAACTTCATCCTAGAAGCCCACAAAAGAAGCCTTCAGAGGTTTATCGGCGGGATCTCGATCTTTCGTGTCCCTGAATAATTGTGTAGTATGGACTCCAGCCCTTTTATCGTTTATCACTAGCAAAGCTATGGGCTAGGTGGAAGTTTTCGGTAAAAGTGTTGGTGCCTCTTGCATTATAATATCTCCAAGCCCTGGTACCATCTATTAGTTAACCCTTAGCTTGTAAAGAGGTAGTGGCATTACCCACATGCAGTTGATCATAGCCGAACTGTCGACCAAATCGGCTTGGTAAATACGGTTCCAGAAAGCACTCGTCCTCAAATCGGTATACTAGATGTAATGGCCGGATCGTCTTCAACCATGTGAACTCAGCCGAAGATAGATAGAGAGATGCTACTTCTAGATCCATGAGTTGTGGAGGGAGATTCTCATTTCATGGAGGAGGAGGAACACATTGAAATCTCCATCCAGACCCTCGGTTCAAAGCTCTTCGGCATTCTGACAGTGCATTTATGTTCCATCGAGCATTAGAATAATACCAGATAAAATTGCCTCCGACTTTACCCATATTGGAGTCCATTAAGTCAGGGTAGTACAACAGTAACCACCCAAATAGATATGTGTACGACATTTCGGTACGAGGGAAGTCATTCCGAGAATTCTTATCATACACCATGGTGTTAACTAAAGAATGCAAGCCTTCGTTCAAGTAGCAAGTCATCGCCGAGAGAAGATCCATCTTGTAGCCGACCACTAGACGGACTGTGGTGAATAGTACAACTCGATGGAATCGATCGATGGCACTGGCTCCGGGTATCATAAACCGCCATAGCCATAAAGAGAGGAAATCTGCCTGTTGGGCTTCTCGAGACATGGGTCTATAACCCTATCTAAGATAAATTTTGATTGGGGCACTAGCAGCGAATGGGTACCAATCTACATCCAGGATGTTATCATAATGCTTAGATTTTTCTATTAATTTTTTCACATCACTGCAGCTGAGCGGTTTGAAGAAATAAGGATCGCAGGCTTGACTCTCGAAAATCTTCTCTTCATGAGCATGCCCAGAAACAACTATGGCAGCCATTTAGGGGTGTAGCAAGTCCTTTTGGAAGCACACTTGTAGTAAAGGGAACAGATCATATGGTGGCATAATAACTCTTCAAACACAGCCACCATCCGAGGGTTCTCTACTGAAAGAGCACCTAGTTCCTCATTTGTGGGCACATATTCTTCATATGGGTTTTCACCCATTGGCAAGTGTGAAAGATACTTCATTTCATGAAGTGCAAAGCTGATTTCTCTGTGAGGAGTCATGAAGGTACCGGTCCTCTCATTGTATCTTCCAACTAAGGACAAAAATATATGAGCACTCGGACGAAAGCCGTAAGCAGTGGTCCAGATCGGATTATGATGCTCTAGTTCGAGGAGTTTATCCATAAAATGATCCGAAACATAAACCACTACACTGTTCCAATGTTTTATGTCAGGGTTCATTAAGCTTGTTAAGTGCATGGTTTGGTCTGGGTATCTCCCCTCAGCCTTCGCAAACATGTTTGCGAAAATAGGTACCCTGACAGGAAGCAGCATTGATGAATCTTCAGAAGGTATACAACTTGGTCTTAAACCTCTCAGATAGGAACTGTACCTCTCGGAAGTGCTGTAGAGAAAATCCTTGTTCTGCGGACCCAATCTGTAGCATATCTACCCCACTCTGGCCTATTGAATCGGGGTAAAATTCCATGCCATACGTCGGGGATAACTGGAAAATACATTTCGAGACAGGGACAGATGTCTCGACATTTATGTGAGGTATATGATTCTGTCCCCGCATTGATAAAATCAGTCTTCTCTCTTCGATTTGGACTGGGACGTCTTTTTGATCGCCTCTCCAAATAAGAAAACTGGCTTCTTATTAACGACGTTGTCCAGACTTTCCAAAGGTTCACCGTTCATCATGCATAACAAAGTGGGATTCTCTTGAGCTGCGAGCATAGCCCTTCGGGACTCAGAAAGATCATATTGAGGGTATTGCATGTAGGATAAGTCTTCTCAGTATTCTAATATGTTGAAGGCCGAAGCATATCTTTTAGCATCAGGGTCTTCTCTGAGATCGACTACAAAAAAGAATAGAGTAAAAGATTAATTATAAAGTCTATACAATAGTATCTAAATTTAAAGTTGGGTGCGTAAGGTCATAGGTTGCGCAAGCATCTAAAAAATATAATCTAGGTTGCATAAGATTCTATGTTGCGCAGGCCTATGGAGTGCGCCTAGTATCAGCTCAAGTTCTGCATTGCGCAAGTTATCAAGTTGAGCTTAGTGCAAACTCAAATTGTGCATGTTTGAAGTGTGCATTTGTGCAAGTTCAGAAGGCACAAGTTCGAAACTTGTGCAACACAGTTCATAAAATTAAAATAGTGCATTTGACGCAGCAAACACTCTAAAAAGATGAGGCGTAAGTAATGAAGTACGCGCCTACACTCTAAAAAAAGGAGGCGCACGTTACAGAGTGCGCAGATCAATCACAGCTCTAAAAAGAGATGATAGACTCTGGTATAGTAGAATTTTTTGTATGCCGGTGCCCTAAGTGATGGTTGATTTGTTCTATGAAGATCACTTTTGAGTAGTGGGTTGGCTTGTTCAGCTTTAGATGATGGAGGCGCATAGCGAGGCACCCTCGGCGGTGATGTACGCGATGAAGGCCCAGCAATAGCCTTTCTCTTGTCGGTGGCGGACTTCCTTGGTGCCATTGACAATCATCGGAGAAGCTTCGGGAGTTAGAAGGAAGAAGATACAGGGTTTGAGGAAAATAACTTCCAGTAAAAATTTTAAATTCCTCTTTGAACGGCTATTTATAGCCTAAAGGGTATTTCGAAACAGTTGTGCAACTTGCGCTAAAGAAATGGAGATTAAACTTCGACTGGCACAACTCGTGTCAAATTTTTATAACTCAAAGTATTTCAAAATTTGAAAATCTTTCAAACTTTGAAGGGGGTCTTACAGAAGCCTAAAAATCAATGGGCACCCCTCTCAACAAGGCGTCAGTATAAAATAGCGCCAGATCACTAGGTTGCGCCAGCCTCATGTTGCGCCTAAGCCAGGGTGCACGAGCTCCACTTGGCAAACATCCTCATGAAGCTGTAACGACTGCCATCATTACTGACAGCTCGTCAGTCGAAGAAAATCCATTCGAATCCCGCACATGCTCGAGGAGATTTTGTCAGCATATAATTAATGTTAAAAGCTAGCTCGCACAAGCTATTAAGAAGCGAGAGGATCAATCATCATAGCACAGAAGACCCAGTTAAAGGTGCTAAACGTCAAGTTGCGCGCTCGTGCCACCTAGTTTTTTGGTGCCACCCGATTAACTTTTGTTCATAACCAGGATGATATGGCACACCTTCCACTGATTTCGAATTACTTGTCCACTATACTGCCCACGACTACGGGCATTTAACTCACGGAAAGCCATGCGTCCCCAGCAGTTCAAGTAACTGTTTGCACAAATAAATAGAAGGCGTGCAACCTGAAGTACGCGCAACTCAGAAAACAGTTATTTCAGAACTCTATAAATAGAGTTTCAAATCAGTTCTAAGGCATCACTAATGATTATAATATCCTACTAAAGTGTTGCTACATTCTCCAGAGGCTTGTGTCTTCAATATCACATCATCCAAGCGATAAAGTGATTGTCTTCTGATCAGATTCTTATGGTTGTACTTCCCCAGAAATTATTGTACTCTTGTAGTTCCTTTCTTTCTTAGTTTGTAAAATTTAAACTTTTGTTTTTGCAAACGAGGGTAAATATTCGAATTTTTTAACGTTGGAGATCTAAAAGAATAGAAAATGTTATTGACCAGGAGTGATCCTAGGGGACTAGCTAAGTGGTTTTCAAGAAATTCTTGGTTCATGTAGGCTTTTGGATGTTGGTTTGGTTGGGGACAAGAGATAGGGTTATTTTTGTGAGGATAAACTTATAGATGCCAGTGATCCCGACTCACAAAATAATCTAGACTCAAGAAATATAAAATACAAAATAAAGTAAAAAAATCTTCCTGACAATCAAGTGCAATCTTCTGTAGTCATCTTGAAGTCTTCTTGCGTTCCATATCAACATCAGAGTTTTAAGTTAATTATCGAAATCGGGTTGATCATGGCTACATGGGCCAACAATATCCCTCATTTTGATAATTTGACAAAACTACAATTGATACTTTGATACATATTTGGCTTGTTTGGTAGTAGGTTGGTATGGTAGGGAAGTAGCTTGCTCATCAGTATAATAGCTTTCTTATTTATTTTCTCTTCCGCAATAAATGATCAAGTCTTCTGAACTTTGTGAGATCTAGCAAAAAATGTCTCAAACCAATTTCTTTAGAGCAATATGTATTTGTATTTGAATATTAAACATGTAATCAGTATAATATTTCTCCCCCGTTTGTCAATAATCAAAATGATATAACTTAAAAAATGTACTCAGCACAGATAAAAGCTAAGCTAATATGGCATAAACTAGTAAGCATAGACGAAATCCCACAACTAGAAATACATAAAGTGCTGAAATAGGAAACTGATATATAGAGAGCTAATACATGCCAAACTAAACTAAAATACTGAAAATGATTTAAAGAAGCATATCACTAATACATAAATACTAAAAAATGTAAATAGTGACTCTGTATCACTAGATATCATCCTCAATCATCATTATCATCGGCATCCGCTGCTCGAGAATGATCGGACTCAGCAGTGCGATGGGGATCATAGCGAGCAGTAACTTGGTCGAAATAGCGCTGATCCTCTCTATCATCAATCTGATAACCGAGCACCGAGGGGTCACGAACCATGGGAATAGGGCCGCCAGGTTTGTGAGAAAGAATGTAGCTAAAGTCCCTCATTGTGTTAGTCCTGGCCTGGAACTGAAGAGTGGTATGAAAGTCCATGGACTTAAACTGATCCATCATCAAGGACTAAAGAGACTCAAGAGTGATACCAGTAGGAGGATGTGAAGGATGTGAACTACCAGCTGATGGGTCAACAGGAGAAGGTGGAGGAGGCTGTACTGTGGGAACTTGAGCGACTTTATGATGCTCATAAAGATGGGCATGTGGGGCTTCTTTTGAACATTCATCCAAGATAACCTCAAAATACTCAAGATGTAAGGAAGATACATCATGTAGAGAAGTCGTCATGGTTTCTTGCGACTTAGTTTCATAGCAGCGATTAGTCTTAGGTAGACTTAAAGGAACTTGGAAGTGGAGATGGTAAATAGCAGAGAGTTCCAAGTTTGTAATCTCATCGGTAGAAGATTGTTTTCGAAGAATGACAAAGAATATCATTCGATATAATTCATAAAAGTAGTCATTCATATGCTTGGGTCGAAGACTACCTTTGGGATGTAGATTAGGTGCATACAACGAATCACGAAAAGAGTCAAAAGTTAGGGGGGCTGGAAATTAAACTTTGGTGATATCCACCAGTGCTTTCCCTTCTTTAGGAATATATGAGCATAATTGCCATATCATCGACATCAAATTCAATATCAACCCCATCGACCTTGGATCTAACCGTACCATTTGTGATCGTGAGATTGCAGTAAAACATGCAAATAGCATTTGAATAGATTAGGTATGTGGATTGAACTAAATTTTCAATGTTAAAGTGTTCAAACACATTCAAGTGATTGGGAAACAAAGTAAAGTTGAGTGGACTTCCTGGACAATTTTTTTACTAATAAAAGTCATTAAACCGCTAATTGGATGCATCAAGAGACACGAAAATAAATTCATCATAACAGTCACCGTCCGTTATGGTGGGACTAAAAAGTGAAAATGACCCTTCCTCTTGAACATTAAAGGAGGAAGCTTCTCCAACCTCTCTTTTCCTTTTGGAAGAATAAGGAATTTTATGATCCATTTGAAATTTTAAAGTAGAGAAAAAGCTTGATATATACCAAAATTGAGTAGAGGAGATGGAAGAGAACCCCGAGACAGCTCTGAATCCAAACTATTGACCTTCGGAGGCTTTAAGGAGGGAGTTTGGGGTGGCTAGGTATAGGTTTTTCGGTGACTATTTGCTACTATTTGATGAAGAAGATGAAGTTTGAGGGGATTTTTAAATAGCGAAACTCGACTGTCCAGCTATTGTTCTGACTACCTTAGACCGAGTTTGGCCCAAGTTCGTCCAGAGCTCGGTCCAATTTCGATCTCCAGGTAGTCTAGACAGAATTAGACTAGTGTGGTACAGGTTTTAATCTAGATACAAAAAGTAATTTAAAGGACTTGTGTTGATGGAAAATAATTAATATTAATTAACCAAATATTGTCACGACCTGCATCCGTATTTCAGGATACAAGTGCATGAGCAAGCCAGCTACGTACTAAGCAGATTCTATCCCAACTCGAATACGTAAACGCTGTCTGGACTATTGTAATATGCTTAATCATGGCAAGGCAAAACTATATCTAAATCCACAATAAGAATATAAAATATTAATGAACATTATGGGTCGTGGTCTGCAGCCCACTAGCATACATGTCCGATTAGACTCGAAGAATATTATGAGTCTGTAAAGTAAGCCAACAAGCAGAGTATATCATGATAAGGAATGAAAGCACGAGCGAATGTTAAACGTAATAACAATACCTGGATCCTGTAAGTGCATCATAATCATCTACCATCCTACTCTGCTAACTATCTCCATGCAATCGCTAAACCTGAAGACCGCTAAACCTGAAGAGATCATCAGGTCCTCAGGGGACATAGCAAGATAAATAAAAATATGCCTATCTAACAGTCCTATCATGCATAAGAATATAAACAGGATATAAATAGAAAACGAGACAGAAACTGCCAAGTGGCTATTGACAAGTGACTATGAACAAGAATACGAAAACAACTACGCATAAATGAACTGCTAGAAGAACAAGTAAACAAGAGATCAATGGAATACCAAACCCTCATCCGGAGTGGACTCGCAGGTTTGAACTAATCACTAACCCTCACCCCGAATATTGACTCGCAGGTTAGTTCACGACAAACACCCTCATCCCGTGTGTGGACCCTCTGCAGTAAACGAATCAAGATAACACCCTCATCCCGAGTATGGACTCTCTGGCGCAAACGAATCAAGATAAAAACCCTGTCCAGAGTGTGGACTTACGGGTGCAAACAAATCAGGAATAGCAGCTCAATTACCCATACTCGTAGACACGACTCAGTCAGGATACAGGTGATGACACGTACAACTCAGTCACGATACTGGTAAGGACATCTCTAGTATGAACTATAATGAGAATAAGCCCGGTATATCTACACTATCAAGTCACGAAACGATGGTGATATACAAGCAAGACAAATAAACTGATATACAAGTTATGAAGAAAACCTATAACCGAAATCAACTAGAGAACTAAACGATAACATATAAAACAAAAGACTGTAAGCATGTAAATAAACGGTAGAGGAAGGCAAGGTATCTTGCCTAGTTTTGCGATGTGAGGATACAGTTTCTCTCTAGTGTCCACCCCTCCGGAATCCATTACTCATAAATAATTTATTTAACTATTATGAAACTTATAACATAACTTAATTAACTAAATTAATATTTTAAACTACTTTGACAATACTCAAATATCTCGTAGGAATACTTAAATTGTATAACATACATATGTGTCCAACGAGACCTCAGAACACAGTTTTAGGATTTTCAACCTTCCAATTAATCGATTATAACCCCAAGTCAATAACACACTTAAAAATCATATTAAATTACTAAAAATAAAATTTTAAACTATTTTCTATAGTATTAACTCTGAAATTCTAGAATTATGATTGATAAAGAATTATGTGACTAGTTGACTACTACGTCACCGAGTCTACCCGAAACTCGTGATAAACATAGCCAATTACTCAAAATAGCTAAAATATCCAAAAATATAAATTAAACAGAATCTAAATACCTTATTTCACAGAATATCATCATGGGTACAAGGGTTAAGTTATACTACAAGTTTGGGACATTCTAGGTCAGGAGGTTACCCGAAAATATCTTATTTTGACCTATAATTTTCTCGACCAGATTTGAGTTGCTAAATTCGTGGAAAAATGCTTTAAAATCCTAATTTATATATATGAACACATATAAAATTCAGTTTCCAAAATAACCACTAATAACTTATAGTTCCTTCACAACAGGGTTAATTTGATCCAACCGAAACATGAATATTACGACTATAAATCATAAAATTTTTATATATGATTATACATAGCAAAAGCCATAAAATATGATTTCTACATATTTAATAACATATTTTCTACAAAATTTTAGTAAGGGTTTGAGATGGAAAAATTAGGGTTCCTAACAAAATTCCTTGCTAGAGAGGATGTGAAGACTTCTCCTTGCCAATGCTCCAACCTTTCTTCCTATCTTTGCTTGCTAATCCTCTTTTGGTTAGTTTGGAAAGGTTGGCACTGGCTATAGATGGTTGTATGGAGAATATGGAGTTTTTAGGATTTGTTTTGATTGGTTGGGTAGATGTATGGTCGAGGAGATGAATTTTTATGGAGGATGGAGAGATGTGCAACGAAGAAGATGATGTATGGAGGGCTATGGGGGAGAGGTACTGCCGAAATATGGAGAAAAGAGGGGTTGGTCGGCTATGGGGAGGGAGAGAAAGGAAGAATTAAGTTAGGGTTAGGGTTTGGGTTAAGTCGTAACTTGGCCTGGTTTTCCTAATTAGAACACACCTATGGCTCAGCCTTTCCTACCATGGCTAAAACACTAGTCAAAGCACACGTGTACACTATCCGTGCCATAATTCTTGGTCATCTTGTACTCCAAAACTCAATCATGGCTAAGGTATAATAATAACTATTTAATTTAAAGATTCATAAATTCCATAAAATCCTACTTAAGCCAAATAAATAAATAAAACAATAGTCCAAAAATTCTGGGGTTTTATATCCTACCCACCTTAAAAGAATTTCGTCATCGAAATTAAAATCAAGCTTACTAACAAAGAACTACGCTAGTGTAACTAGAAATAGTTCAAAGGGTATGCTAGGTCACTACGGTGTCTCCTAATAACTCAAGTAATAATCAATCCTAAATAATTTGGTTTACAACATCTCTATCATAAAACTATTGATGGTTATCTCTAGTCGCTATTCTTGGTACCAGCGGTCTTACAATAATGACGTTGAAGGTTTGCCCTCCTAACCATATTATTATCACAACTATATAAGTCTCATTTTACCTAATAAATCTAAGTGATACCTACCAATCTGTCTAATCCTAACATTACAACTGGTAGGGAATAATGGTAAATGGGCTGGGTTAGCCTATGTTTAGGTTCTTCTAGTAGATGGTCAGTCTCTACTCTAAAACTACTACTCGATTCTTGATCAAGCGACCACCATAAAGGGCATAACCTAGTATGATCATTTAGCCATTTTTAGAACGTCTACCCACCTTTGGTCAAACTATATTATCAAACACATGATACCCTATGGCTTATGGCATCTCTAATTCCCCTTATTTATCAAGCAATCACAATATAATAAGCAAACTAAATTATACTATAACTTAAGAATTTTTTTGATAAATCCAATATAGCAGGATTATTCGTCTCTCCGAAGTTGGAAGGGACGAGAAGCAATGATATGAGAAAGCAAAGGAAGAATAATCGAGAGTAAATACGAAGTTGAAGGACGGTAGAGAAATTTTTAAGAGAATTTTTCAAGGCAGTGTGGATTAAGATTTCTAAGGGTTTAGTCATATTCGCAGGCTCGTATCAGTACAGTTACGTAATCGATACGATATGCCCCGACCTGCATGGGCCACCAAAAAAACTTGTTACGATCCGTACCCGTATTTCGGGATGCAAGTGCGTGAGCAAGGCAGCTACGTATCAAGCAGACTCCAGCCCAACTCGAATACGTAAATATTGTCTGGACTATGGTAATGTGCTTAATCATGGCAAGGCAAAACTATATCTCAATCCACAATAAGAATATAAAATATGAATAAATACTATGGGTTATGGTCTACAGCCCACTAGCATACATGTCTAATTAGACTCGAAGAATATTATGAGTATGTAAAGTAAGCCAACAAGCAGAGTATATCATGATAAGGAATGAAAGCACGAGCAAATATTAAACGTAATAACAATACCTTGATCCTTTAAGTGCATCATAATTATCTACCATCCTGTTCTGCTAACTATATCCATGCAATCGCTAAACTTGAAGAGATCATCAGGTCCTCAGGGGACATAGCAAGATACATAAAAACATACCTATCTAACAGTTCTATCATACATAAGAATCTAAACAAGATATAAATAGGGAACGAGACAGGAACTTACAAGTGGCTACTGGCAAGTGACTATGAACACGGATACGAAAATAACTATGCATAAATGAACTGCTGAAAGAACAAATAAACAAGAGATCAATAGAATATCAAACCTTCATCCCGAGTGGACTCGCAGGTTTGAACTAATCACTAACCCTCGCCCCGAATGTGGACTCGCAGGTTAGTTCACGACAAACACCCTCGTCCCGTATGTGGACTCTCTGGCACAAATGAATCAAGATAACACCCTCGTCCCGAGTGTGGAATCTCTGGCGCAAACGAATCAAGATAAATACCCTCGTCCAGAGTGTGGACTCACGGGTGCAAACGAATCAGGAATAGCAGCTCAGTTACAGTTACTCATAGTCACGACTCAGTCAGAATATAAGTGACGACACGCACAACTCAATTACGACACATGTAAGGTCATCTCTAGTATGAACTATAATAAGAACAAGTCCGGTATAACTACACTATCAAGTAACGAAAAGATGGTGATATCCAAGAAAGACAAATAAACTGATAAACATGCTATGAAGAAAACCTATAACTGAAATCAACTAGAAAACTAAATGATAACATATAAAACGAAAGACTATAAGCATGTTAATAAACTGTAGAGGGAGGCAAGGTTCCAGGCTGTGTGTACCTAGTTGAGAGCTCAGGGAGCAGATCATGCAGAGGCGCACAGATCTCAGTACTCTATACATCCCGGTGACAATAAGATGTATAGGGATCTGAGAGATTATGTCTAGTAGTATGGGATGAAATGGGAGGTAGCTCGCTTTATAGCTAGATACTTGGTCTGTCAGCAGGTCAAGGCAGAGAGGCAGAGGCCAGGAGGTTTGTTGCATCCATTACCCATTCCAGAGTAGAAGTGGGAGCATATCACGATGGATTTTGTATCTTGGTTACCGCGTACACCAGGAAGAAAAGACACAATTTGGGTCATCTTTGACAGGTTGACCATATTAGCCCACTTTTTGCCATTCAAGGTGGGTACATCTATGCAGAGGCTTATAGAGATGTACATGCGACAGATAGTCAGAATTCATGGGGTTTCGGTCAGCATTATCTCATATCGGGATAGTCGCTTTACATCCCATTTCTGGAGGTGTCTGCAAACTAGTTTGGGTGCTCAGCTCAAGTTTAGTACTGCATACCACCCCCAGACGGACGGACAGTCAGAGAGGACTATTCAGACGCTCGAAGACATGCTGCAGACGTGTGTCTTAGATTTTAGAGGTTCCTTGGAGGATCACCTACAATTAGTAGAGTTTGCTTACAACAACAATTATTAGGCCATCATTGAGATGTCACCTTTTGAGGCTCTGTACGGACGTAGATGTCGTACACCCTTATCTTGGGATGATATTGGAGGGCGAGCTTTATTGGTACCTGGGATGGTTGTTGACGCAGCTGAGAAGGTAAAGCTCATCAGGGATAGACTTCGCAAGGCGCAGGACAAACATCGGCACTGGGCCGATAGCCACCGGAGGCTGTTGGAGTTTGAGGTACAAATTAGAGATAGGATTATAAGTAGGTTGTTATTTGTTTTGTTTGTTTGATCATGTTGATTATTTAGTAACTTGAGACCTTGTTTGTGATTAGGTTGGAGACATAGTTTTTCTGCGGATATCACCGACTCGTGGTACCCTACATTTTTGGTAGAGGTGGAAAGCTTAGCCCGCGCTTCATCGGACCTTTCGTGATTAGCGGGAGGGTCGGTGACATGGCTTATAGTCTAGACTTGCCATCTGCACTAGTGGGTGTCCAAATCGTATTCTACATATCATAGTTGAGATGGTACGTGGCTGACCCTAGCCGTGTACTTGATCATTCGGAGATTCAGGTGGGACCTACTCTCAGTTATCCAGAGCATCCAGTGGAGATTCTGGATCGCCAAGAGAAGGTGCTGATAAACCAGGTGATACCCTTGGTTCGTGTCGCATGGAGGCATCATTCTCTAGGAGAGTCTACCTGGGAGCGGGAGGATGAGATGCGCGAGCGATACCCATATTTGTTTGGATCATGAGGTATAATTATATATCCTTCAAATCAGTTTAGTTTTTCCTTTTAATTTTAAGGACAAAATTATTTTTAGGAGGGTAGATTTGTTACTACAACATTTCTAGCTTGAGGGTATTTTGGTCATTTGGTTGAATTTTGAATTTTTAATTAATTTATTGAATTGGTGATTCCTATCTTTGACTTTTACTTATTGAGACTCGTTGACTAGCCTAGAAGCTTACCCTAGCTATGGTAACCGTAATCTAACTTAAGTTAACCTATTTTTAGTCATTAGAAACTAGTTTTGAAATAGGAGAATTAGATTAAGTAAAATTATTTTATGACTTATTATTTTAATTCATGACTTGTGATTTTCTATTTCATGACTTATAAATTAAATCCCATAGGCCCATACATAAAACCCTAACCATAGCTAATCTACTAGTGGCCGACCACAAGAGGATCCCCCTATTTAATGTCCTAATAACTTGTTCTTGCCTCTTTTGTGTGCTCAACCAAGTTTAGAAAGAAAGGTAAAATCCCATCTTCCAAAATTCCTAATAAATCAATTTTAAATCCTTTTTGACCCAAATCTTTTGTATATGATTCTAACCAACCTCTACTTGCTGATTTTGAGGAGCAATCTCAGTTTTAGAGCAATTGGGAGGATTTGGCTAGCAACGGGAACCGTTGGATTTGGAATTTTTCTTGATTCTTGTAATCCATAGATAAACCCCTCTAATTCTATTTAATTCCTATTTTTATTACATGGTAGCCTAGATCTAGGTGTCCCCAAGATACAGTAGAAGTTTGGTGTCGTTTGCATTAAGTTTTATGTCCGCATTGGACACGTATCCATTTGATAGGCTAGGTGTTTGATGTAATGCGTCAACCATCATTTTGTTCTGATTTTTGAAATGTTTATGAATGGAATCCTAGATCTAAGGCTTGCTTAATGTTTTGTGTCCTTATTTCCTAATTTTGGTGTCGTGTTGTGTCTATACGAGGACACGAACACGCTGTGGCTGAACCGTGCACTGTGTCCTGCATCTCGGGATCGATTTCTCCCTGTATGGGACACGAGGACACGCCAAATTTTGGGAGGATGTCAGGGCATTGATTGACATGGGTCTTCTAAAATTTGAGCCCAAGTAGTACAGTATGCGAGGAGTTATCCTCCCCGTACTGGCCGTGCGAGCGGACTGAACCGTACGAAAATGGGTCACTGACACGCATTTGGACACGGTCGGACATGTGTCTAGGACATGGTGCAGGGTTTCCTAGGGATAGCCCTACCCCTGGCGTACGTATGTGCACGGCCACGTGTCCCCACGTGGCCTATTTCGTGTACTGGACACGCGTGTACACGTGCACGACGCTGTGTCCAGTCACAGTGCTCATGGGTGTTTTGGTGCTTTGGACAAGAATGTGTCCACTTGGTTGGACACATATACATTGGTTGACACGTGCAAATGAGTGTAGTTGTTTACCAACCATTTAATTTGTATATTAACAAGTTTTTATAGCTCGAACATCAATTTCTCTATTTGACTGATGCACGTTTCAGTTTGAATTTCTGAAATTTGATTTCCTTTTTAAAACTGATTTTGATGTTTAAATTGCTATGTTAGATTCATTACAAATGTGTTAGTCTACTGCTAGGTTGGTTACATGTTTGATTGGGATGATATCAAGGAAAAAAGGATTTCGATTTGGTTTAGGGAATGTGTAACTGTCACTTGTTTCTCAGGGTTCCTGAGAACCTGTAATGCCCGTATTTCGGAATACGTATTTTGATTAGGCTTATATGTATTTTGGACCTGTATTTTATTTTTTTAGATTCTGGCCTGTAATTGTGTTTTGGTTTAACTTGCGGATTCTGGTTTTCTCGTAAAATAAGTTTTGGACCTGGCGTGGTTTTATTTTATGGAGAAAGAATTGGTTTGGTTTGGTTTAGTATGCATTGGAACACCCTTAGCTAAACCTCGTGTCACGACCCGTACCCTAGAGTAAGGGCACGAGACGTGGGTACGTCCAACCTACGCCACAGTCTCGACGGTAGAACGCTGTCCTAGGTCAACATACATCTAACAATATATCTCTAAACAGTTTATACTCCCCGAATGGGGGTGACATAACAGTAAATAAACTCAATCACAACTAAGGAAGAGATAACACGATATGAAATAGAACTCAAGGAAAAAATAGTTGATAAAGTAGTCTAAGATAATCCCAGCAAATATCCAGAGGTACATGGTCTCAGATACTGAATGAAAGAATATATACAACTCAACATCTCTGAACAGAAAGTAAATCTAGCTAAACATGTCTCAAGACTACATAAAATAAGATAAGCCTAACTACACTAGTCTAGGCAATGGGGGTGATGTCCTCAGCTAGAGCTGGGTCCTCCTAAGGGTCCAGCTCGCAAGTATCATCTAAGGCTGTCCCGTAGAAAGTATCCAGACAGGCCTCCTTCTCAACCTCTGTAATATTTTTAACAGGTCCAGTTAGGACAGGAGCGAGAACAGTACATCTCAACAGTTCATAGCAGGTTAGAAAATATAATCATGCAGTAAAGTAAGATACAGGTACTGAAAGAAATGTAATATGTAAACAGAGAGAAACTGTAATAGAAATATCTACTATAGATAGAGACTAACAGTGGCTAGTGAGTCAGAGTACAATATAGACATGTAAATGGCATAGGAGATTCTGATGCTACACTATGGAAGAGATTCTGATGCTACAATACTTGGATAGTATTCACATGTCTGTTTCTACTCCCCCGTACCCCCAATCAATACACAAGGATCCAACCAGGTTATGTTATAATTCCATGCAAAGCCCCCGAAGGGTGATACATGGATTTTCCACAAATAGGGATTCTAGGAGATTCTAGGATACCCAGTAAATGGGATAAAAGATTCTAGGAGACTCTGTGATCATAAGAGTATATGTCACAAGTGATCAAAAAACCAGTAAAGCATAGTGATATGCCATATAATTGAAACGCACAGAACATGTAGTACTCGATGCTCCCTAAGGATAACATCTCAAGAAGGGATCCATATAGTACCAATCCGTGTGACCAACGTGATAGTAACAAGTAAAGTAATTTAATGCAGAAAATAATTCTAAGCAGGATATGAAATGATCAGAGAATATACTCGCCTGGTATCTGAGTGTCCAATATGAAAATACTGTCCGAGGAGTGGTGTCTGGATCCTAACCAGAACAACACAAGTCACAACAAGTCTAAAATGGTATAATGAAGTCCTACTATGCATTCTACATGTTTCTAGGTCAATCTAGGCTAAAGTCAACTCTTGGTCAACTCTGGTCAACCCTAGAAGTCAAACTAGGTCAACTAAGTTAAACAAGTCTAAACTAGGTTACTATAGTCTAAACAAAGCTACACTAGCTAACTAGACCAAAATCAAGTACACAAACTATACCAAGCCAACATCCACTATCACACTCAAATTACCATAGGCTACATGCATTTAGGCTCTAAACCAACCTACCTTAATACATACACAATATCTATATTCACTACACTATACATATACATTATATATATCATATATAACCATAGGCTAATGTATAAACCATACAACACTAAGCTAATACGTAAAAATATATACATATGCATAAAAGGGCTCATATGTGTGGTGATACATGGGTGTATGTGTGTGTGTAGTGAGTGAGTGAGCAAATTATGTGTGTGTGAGAGACTAAAACGTGGAAAGCAGTGAAGTGTATAGGTGTGTAGCTGTGTGTGTGTGTTAAAGAGTGAAGGATGTGTGTGTGGGTGAGTAATGAGTGAGGCATACATGAGGGGGCTGTGTGTGTGTGTGTGGTGTGAGTGATATACCTATGAGTGTGTGCAAGCTAAAAGAAATCGAAAATCTAGAAAAACAGTGGCTGTAAATTATATATGTAGGAATAGAGTTCAACTTATTGAAAAAAAAGAACACAACATTACTTAAACCCAACTCAACCTCAGGTTCATAACAACCCATATTCAACTATCTAACATAACCAAAATCATAACATTTATGCTCAGTTTTAACAGTAAAGGGAAAAAAGGGAAACAACCAAAAACTGAAACCATTCCCAGGTTTCAGTCTACACACAATTTCCAGATTTTAGTTTTCTAAGGAACCCAAACAATCATCTAATCAGTTCAATCCTAAACTGAAAAGGAATAGGAAAACCAAATCAAAATCATAAAACTGAATTTAGTTCAGTCTACTCATTCCTAGCCCAATTTCGAAATCAAAAATCTACCAACTTTGACCACATTTGACACACATGTGGATAACATATAGGAGAATAGATTTTGGGACTTAAACCTATATGTTAACAATACTAATGGGTTTAAAATGATGGCAAAGTTTAATATCAAAATCTGGAAAAAAATCAGAAATTAATGCACAGTTCATAATTTGGTAAATTACAATTACCTATTGAAAAATCATTAGAACACAAAATAAAGAGTTGGTAAATGAAATATACAATGTGTTTGTGTCCCAAGGTCAATCACGTGTCCACCAATACGACACAATCGTGTTCAATACAAATAAACCCAAATCGGGCATAACAGTGCACTGTCTCGTGCACACGTGCACTCGTGTTGTGCACACGACACAGGCCAAACTAGGCCTCATGCTCGCAACTTAGGTTCGCCCAGGGTCTAGCTAAGTGTCCAATAACTTGCACTGTGTCCTAGAGTGTCGTGTCCGAAGATACAGAGCCGTATCAGTGCACTATTTCACGTGTGCACTACATAGCATAAAATTAGTGCGACACTGATGACCCTCTCGACATGCCACATGGGCACATGAGACTTGACACATGGCGTGTCAGTCATAGCCCTATGGTGTGCATCGAGTTTCGCATGTCCTGGTTGCGTGTCGTGTCCTCTAGAGTCCCCGAGTAGCAGGGGACAGAACCCGAGCGCGCGCGCGTGTGCGCAGTACGTGTCCATGCATCGAGTTCGACACAACCCGACACAAAAATCTACCCTAGAGGACAGAAATCCATAAGCAATAACAATATCTAGATTTCTATTCAAAAACATTGCAGAAAAGAAATCGAAATGCCCTTTGAGGCATTTCGACAAACACCTAAGGACAGTTCCTGATACGTATTCAAACGGACATGAAACTTATGAAACCTGACACGAAACCAATGCAGACACTTAGGGGATTCCTAGGGCTTCCTAAATATGTAAAGAAATCGAAATTTCATGGAGAAATGGAGAAGTTACCTATAGTTGAACTTTCAAGAAAAACCCCCTTTCTAGAGCTCTTCTCCTTGATGTTCCAATCCCACAAAACAATACCAAACTGAAATGAAACTCCTATAATAGCAAGAATAGGTATATTAAAACCTAATGGAAGAGATTTGAATGAAAAAAGAAAAGGAATGGAATTCTAGGGATTAAATGAAATAGGAAACAAACCTTCTTCCTAAACTTGAGCTTTCCTAAAAAGAGGCAACCCTAAAATTAGAAGAGTATTTATAGGGTGGTGTTCCCAATGTGGATAGGGGTGGCCGGACACTTAAGTCTAGGGTTAGGGTTTGTGGTAATGTCTTGGGCTTTGGGCCAACCTACAGGGCTATGAGTTAAAATGATTTATCAAAGGTTCTAAATCATATGCCATGACTTATGACTTTCTAATTCCTATTGCTAACTAGAGTCTATTGACCAAACCAAGGGTTAGCTTAGGTTAGACTAGAGTCATATAACCTAACCAAGTCCATACTAACTAGGGTTAGCTTCTAGGTTGGTCTACAAGGGTCAAAACTAGTCAAAAATCAATCTAGTCCAAACAATTCCAAAATAATTCCAAAAATTCTCATAAATTCAAATAAATTTAAATTACCCCAAAAATATCAAAAATACCCTCAAACTAGAAATGTGGTAGTGACACCTCCATCCTCAACACAACATACCCTCCCTCATTAAAACCCCACCTAACTTTCTCTCTGCTCATAACTTCTATTAATTCTTCATCTTCTTCTTCCTTCCTCCACACAACACCAACACCATAGGCAAGTGCACCTTTCCACCAAATAAACTCCATATTTTATTTGCCCATTAGCTAGATTAGGCCATGGTGAACAACATTAGAACTTGGTATTTTGTGATTTGGAGCTTCCATTTTTTTAGATCTAAGTTTTTACTATTTTTGGATTTTCTTGGTTTTGATCTATTAAACTTAGATTTTTCCTTGTTTTTAGGCTTCCATGTGGAAGAGAATTCAATTTTACACAAGTTAGAACTTGGAAAATCCAAATTTTGTTTTGATTTGGCCAAGTTATGAAGATTGGAAATTTTTGGTGTTCTTGAGTTATCTCTCGGCCTGATGGAGAAGATGACCCTCGGCCAACACGCTTTAGCGCAAGGCCATGCGCAGTTCAACTGTGTGCAATTCAACTCGTGCGCAGTTCAACTCGTGCGCAGTTCAACTGTGCGCAGTTCAACTCGTGTGCAGTTTATCACCTGCGCAGTTCATCTCCTACGCAGTTCAACTCGTGCGCAGTTCAACTGTACGCAGTTTGACTATGCGCAGTTCAACTCGTACGCAGTTCATCTCCTGTGCAGTTTATCTCCTGTGCAGTTCAACTCATGTGCAGTTCAACTCGTGCGCAGTTCAACTGTGCGTAGTTCAACTCGTGCGCAGTTCATCTCCTGGGCATTTTATCTCCTGCGCAGCTCATCTCCTGTGTAGCTCACCCTAGCGCAGATCGACCCTAGTACAATCTAACCCCAGTGCAACCTATTGCCCATGATGGTTTAGATTTTATTCCTGGGACTTGGCTTCTCTTTTGTGGGTTAGAGTTTTGAGATCTTGTTCCACACAACACGACTGTCTCGACCCAACACGACCTGTTACGGTTTTTGCTATTTTGCTTATGACTAGTACGGTTTTTCATAATTTCTGTGAAGTATGATTCTAGTACTTTCTGATCTTCTTGATAGTGACCCGATAGGGTGCGCCCTTAACTTTTAACCTGTAATTCATAATTAATCTTGATATTGGATAACTTGATAATGGCCCATGGCGGCGCACTCCTGACTTGTAAATTGTAAACCTGTAACTTGTAACTTGACTTGATGCTGTTACGATGGCTAACTTGACTCGTATAATCAACTCTGATGCCGTGGGTGTTCATTCTTGCTGCCTTGTGCAATCCACTTATCTTGTCTCGTATCATGTCTAGGACGTGACTTCCTGGTTACCACGGTCAGGGATTCACACTGAATATAGATTAGGCTAATGACTAGATCAAACTATAGTTCATGGAGAATTTCCAGTTACCGGCGATCTCGTTATCTGGGCGCTTTAAATGGACTTGTAGCCTGCCGACGAGTAGGGAACATTTCCAGCACGCTGTCATGTGCTGCACCCTCTAAGTCACCTAAGGGTATATCATCTCCTGGACGATGTACCCAACCATACTCTCAACCCGCGGAAGGATAACTAGATAGTCTGCAGGGCTTGGGACTGGGAATTTCTTATTTGCATCTTGTTAGTAATTAGGTTTGTGATAACCCTAGTTAGTTAAGTAGTAAGTCGTAGTATTTGCTTGGCCGCTTGTGAATGGATGGTGTCCAGCCTGGTCTAAGTCTCGTCTAAGTCCCTGTACCTGGTACTCCTGTACATGATTGTTTTACTTATCCTTAACAATAAATGGGTAGAGACAAGCCGCTATTCAGGCGAAGGGTTACAACCCCGGTCCTTATTTGGTTTATAGGTTGTAACCTGGTTCCCGGAATGGTTTCACGTCCCTAGTCGTTTGTTGTCCTGTTGCACCCTTTATTACTTGTACTTCTTCTATTTCTTATGTTCTGATATGCTGGCTTTTGTTCTTATTTCGTAGCCTCCTTGTGGTACTTGCTCTTTCTGGGGTTTGACCCAGCTGGTTTTTTGTGTGGCCAGATTTTGAAGCAGCACCCGAGGATCTACTGAACCTTCAGCCCAATGGTGGCGACTAGAAGGAACCTGGGCTACGAGTGGGTTTTCTATTTTGCTTCACTCACTACGTTGTAAAATTATTCTTTTGAGGCATTTAGCTGATGAGCACTTGTTAGCTCGATGCATATTTACTTACTGTCTGCCTACGGGCTGTAAACATGATTGACAAATCCTAGGATTGATCATGTATGGCTTAACTCTTGCTAGTCCTCGCATTTTGTATAACTAGCTTCATGATTAGCTGAATATGTAATATTAGGGACGTCTTTTATTGTATATTTGGTGGTCTAACATCTTGTAACTATATTACTTGCTTGAGATTGAGACAATAGGCTTGTTCATGACCATAGGAGACTGTTGGCTTGTAGTTAAACCCTCACATTTCTAGACAGCCGTGCCTGTATAGCGAGGTGGATTCCATTTCAATATACGTAGCTGGGTATGTACGCCCCCGCTCTCCAATATTCTGGTTTTGGGGCGTCATATGGTTTAAGTGGTGGCCCATGCAGGTCACCGGCATTCAAGAATGTGAGGGTTTACCAAATAGATGTCTTAATCAGTACTCGTCCTTGATCTCCGTTCATATCCTCTGAATCTCTGGATTCTTGCCCTGATCATGTGCTTGTGTCGTTGATCTGTCCTGGTCCTTCCTTATTGTTTCCCTATATCGTCTTCTTCAGCGGCACTGTACCTGACCCCGCCGATCAGCAAGGTGGAGCACTTCCCGTGGACCAACCGCAACTTGGAGATCAAGTCCAACATTCCGGAGTAGCCTCCAGAGTTGTACCTACCGGAGGAGAACCACCAATCCGGCCCGTCCAGCCCGCCGAGCCTGACGATGGCACCTTGGTAGGTCTCATCAGGACCTTGATAGCTTTCCAGGATCGTAGAGGAGACGTCTTGCACCAGGTAGTGGCAGATGCTTTGACCAGAGGCGGTCATCCAGGGAACAGCGCGGCCAACAGCTTAAAGCGCCTGAATCCTCTATTCTTTGATGGCAGCGAGGATGCGATTGCCGCAGACGCTTGGCTTCAGGATACCGAGGTGGTTCTGGAAGCAGCTAGAACACCTGAGAATGAGAAGGTGGCAGTGGTACGCCTACAGTTGCTGGACTTAGCTCGCAGTTGGTGGACGGCGCAGGCCGTGGGATTAGCGGCACCGGTCTCTTGGGCGGTATTTAGAGAAAGATTCAGACAAAGTATTTTGATGCTGTAGTTCGGTACGACCTACAGACGAGATTTACCAACTTGAGGCAAGGAGGCAGAACGGTCGACGTTTATGCATCTGAGTTTTCTAGACTCAGTAGGTTTGCCCCCACCTTGGTGGCAACCGAGTTTGATAGGGCCCAGCAGTACCAGCAGGGGCTGCATTTGGAGATCTTGTTGGCAGTTGAGCAGTTCGAGCACCAGACGTTCGATGCAGTATTGAGAGAAGCTAGGAGGCATGAGTACACCTTCTAGAGGATCGTGGATAGGACCGGAGGTAGGAAGCGATCCCACAATCAGAAACACCAATCATCAGCTCCAGCCCCGGCAGCTAGGGGTTTGACCATAGGAACTTCGAGGCGGGCGACCTCAGTGACGTCGGTTCAGCACTCAATCCATACGTACTCGCAGTAGCAGAAGCAGAAGCAGACTTCCGCGATGGGATGTTCTCATTGCAGGAAGCGAGGGCATGTGGTGGCAGATAGTCGCAGGGCACAGGGATTGTGCCTGGCTTGTGGAGCGGCAGATCACAAGATAGGAGCCTGTCCAAATAGGAGTAGTTCATCCTCTTCCAACCTACCCAGTCCATCGGTTAGGGGACCAGCACCTATGCAACAGTAGTAGTACCCGAGGCCATTATTGCCCCAGGCCCAGGTATTTCATCAGTAGAACCAGCAGCAATATACCCAAGCCCAAGTGCAGAGTAGGCAGAGAAGTTTCCTGCAAAGGGGACCCACAGCCAGAGAATAAGGTCAGGCAATGATGATGGCTATGGAAGAAGAAGTTGCACCAGGTGAGGTAGTGGTAGGTACTATTCTCGTCAACTCCTCTCCAGCATCGGTATTATTTAATTTTGGTACATCGCATTCATTCATGTCTGCACGATTCGCGACACGGATAGGATTGGAGCCAGAGTCATTATCAGTAAGGCTCAATATACTTACTGGTAATGGTCTTGTGGGAGTAGATCGAGTATTTTCCTCGTGTCGGATCGTAGTTAGCGGTAGAGAGTTCCCCGCTAGATTTATAGAGTTCCCTATGGCAGACTATGATGTAGTCTTAGGCATAGATTGGTTGAGGAACTAGTATGCTAGGATAGACTGCCACATTGGCAGGGTTGTCTTTAATATTCCAGGGGAGCCAGAGTTTTTATTTTCCAGAGGCGCAGTGGAGCCATCTTCCCCAGTATTGCGGATGGCAGTAGCAGCCGTACAGTTACCCCGGATAGTTGAAGAGTTTCCAGATGTCTTCCCAGAGGAACTTCCAGGGATGCCGCCAGAGCGGGAGATTGAGTTCACTATAGACTTGATCTCCGGGACAGCACCAGTATCAGAGCGAGTCTACAGGATGGCGCCTTCAGAGTTGGAGATTTTGTACAAGTTGATTGAAAAACTCAGGACCAAGGGATTTATTCGTGCAAGTGGATCGCCTTGGGGAGCCCCGATGCTTCTTGTAAAGAAGAAGAATGGTACGTCTATATTATGTATAGATTATCGTACCTTGAACTCAGTGACAATCAAGAACAGATACCCTCTCCCGAGGATAGATGACTTGTTTGATCAACTCAAAGGGACTTCAGTGGTCTCGAAGATAGACTTACGGTCAGGATACCACCAGATCAGAGTCAGAGAGAAGGATATCCCGAAAACAGCTTTTCGATCTAGGTATGGGCATTGGGAGTTCCTTATTATGCCATTTCGAGCGACCAATGCGCCATCCATATTCATGGACCTCATGAATCGCATTTTTATGCCTTATTTGGATCAGTTCGTGATCATGTTCCTAGATGATATCCTGGTCTACAGAAAGAGCGAAGCAGAGCATGAGCAGCATCTCAGAATCGTCCTTCAGATGCTTAGAGAGCACCAGTTGTACGCCAAGTTCAGTAAATATGAGTTCTGGCTCGATCATATTTCATACTTGGGTCACATCATTACCCGAGGAGGAGTGGAAGTGGATCTCCAGAATATTGTGGCTATCGAGACATGGCCGGTACCTAGTCCAGTGGCAGAGGTTCGCAGCTTCCTTGGATTAGCCGGCTACTACCGGCAATTCATTTCAGATTTTGTGAGGATTTTGGTGCCGATGACCCAGTTGACCCGTAAGGATGTGTAGTTTGCTTGGACAGCAGAGTGTCAGGAATCATTTGAGAAGTTGAAGCGAGGTTTGATAACGGCTCCCATTCTCACGCTTCCAGATGGGACCGGAGTATTCACAGTTTATTGCGACGCTTCAGACAGAGGATTGGGGTGTGTCTTATTGCAGCATGGGAAGGTAATATCTTATACATCACGTCAACTTTATGATCATGAGAAGAATTACTCGACCCACGACTTGGAACTGGCAGCAGTAGTGTTTGCACTTAAGCTTTGGCGGTACTACTTGTACGGAGATAGAGTGGAGATATTTATTGATCACAAGAGCCTAAAGTATGTTTTCACCCAGAAGGACCTTAATATGCGACAGAGAAGATGGCTTGAGCTATTGGTGGACTACGATGTGGATTTGCAGTATCACCCAGGAAAGGCCAACGTTGTAGCAGATGCATTGAGCAGGAGAGCCGGAGTTTACTTCCTAACGGCGCAACCAGAGTTATTGGCAGATCTTCAGAAGATGGGAATTAAAGTGGTTCTTCCTACCAATGTGGCATTGATGGCCAGTCTACAGGTTCAGTCCAGTATAGTTGAGAGGATCCGGATGGCGCAGTCTACAGATTCCAAGATTCAGCGACTCAGAACAGAGTGTGAGGCAGGAAGAAGGCCAGAGTTATACATTCATAAAGATGGTATACTTCGAAAAGGTACTCATCCTTGTATACCTAGTGGAGATATCAGACAGGAGGTCATGACAGAAGCTCACAGTTTACAGTATTCTATTCATCCCGGTGGCACGAAGATGTACCGTGATATTCGTTAGTATTTCTGGTGGAATGGCATGAAGAGGGAGATAGCGCGGTTTGTCTCTCGGTGTTTGGTTTGCTAGCAGGTTAAAACTGAACATCAGAGGCCCGCTGGACTTCTTCAGCCCTTGCCGATTCCAGAATGGAAGTGGGAGCATGTGACCATAGATTTTATGACTGGATTGCCTAGATCCCCAGCTGGTCGAGATGCTATTTGGATTATAGTTGACAGGCTCACGAAGGTGGCTCACTTCCTCCCATTCAGAGTTGGGCCATCTACGGCTTAGCTAGCTGAGATGTACCTCAGGCAGATTATCAGGCTTCACGGTGTGCCCGTCAGTATCACCTCGGACAGGGATTCAAGATTCATGTCACACTTTTGGTGCAGCTTGCAAGAGAGTTTGGGAACTCACCTTCAGTTTAGCTCAGCTTATCATCCGCAGACAGATGGCCAGTCGAAACACATAATCCAGACTCTTGAAGATATGTTGAGATCTTGTACCCTTAACTTCGGTGGTTCATAGGAGGATCACCTGCACCTAGTGGAATTCTCGTACAATAATAGTTTCCAGGCCAGTATTCAGATGGCCCCATTCGAGGTACTGTATGGTAGGAAGTGCAGATCCCCGTTAGCCTAGAATGATGTTGGAGAGAGGCAGATGCTTGGCCCAGAGATGATTGCCCAGACAGTTGAAGTGGTCAGAAGAGTCCAGGATCATCTTCGAGTTGCCCAAGAGGGTCAGCGCCATTGGGCCGATGCTCATCGACGTCCATTAGAGTTTTCTATCGGCGACCATGTATTCCTTAGGATCTCGCCTAATCGCGGTGTCATTCGCTTTGGCGTACGGGGAAAGCTTAGTCCTAGGTATATAGGGCCGTTCGATATCCTAGAGCGAGTAGGAGATGTATCATATCGTCTCGCTCTTCCGTCGTTGCTAAATGAGGTGCATGATGTATTCCAGATGTCCCAACTACGACGGTACGTCCCAGACCCAAGCCATATCCTGAACCATTCGAAATTGGTTGTTGGTACCAACCTTTCGTATAAGGAGAGGCCCGTGTCTATATTGGACCGGAGAGAAAAGATACTCAAGAACAAGACTATTAACTTAGTCCATGTTGCTTGGGGTCATCACTCTCTTGGTGAGTCAACGTGGGAGCGTGAGGACGACATCCGATCGCGATATCCCGATTTGTTTGACTCGTAAGGTATAATGTCTTCCTTATGCCTTATGCCCTCCATCCCTTGCTTGCATGTATAATTGTTTGATTGTTTGCTTAGTGTAGCTTATTTGTGAATAGTATAGCTGGCTCTTACATCTCTAAGCATCTTAATTTAAATTCCGAGGACAGAATTCTTTTAAGGTGGGTAGAGTTGTAATGCCCGTATTTCAGAATACGTATTTTGATTAGGCTTATATGTATTTCGGACCTGTATATTATTTTCTTAGATTCTGGCCTGTAATTGTGTTTTGGTTTAACTTGCGGATTCTGGTTTTCTCGTAAAATGGGTTTTGGACCTGGCGTGGTTTTATTTTATGGAGAAGGAATTGGTTTGGTTTGGTTTAGTATGCATTGAAACACCCTTAGCTAAACCTCCACCCTCAACACAACATACCCTCCCTCATTAAAACCCCACATAACTTTCTCTCTCCTCATAACTTCCATTAATTCTTCATCTTCTTCTTCCTTCCTCCACACAACACCAACACCATAGGCAAGTGCACCTTGCCACCAAATAAGTACCCTATTTTATTTGTCCATTAGCTAGATTAGGCCATGTGAACAACATTAGAACTTGGTATTTTGTGATTTGGAGCTTCCATTTTTCTAGATCTAAGTTTTTATCATTTTTGAATTTTCTTGGTTTTGATCTATTAAACTTGTATTTTTTTTCCTTGTTTTGAGGCTTCCATGTGAAAGATACTTCAATTTTACACAAGTTAGAACTTTGAAAATCCAATTTTGTATTGATTTGGCCAAATTATGAAGACTGGAAATTTTTGGTGTTCTTGAGTTATCTCTCGGCCTGATGGAGAAGATGACCCTCGGCCAGCGCACTTTAGCGCAAGGCCATGCGCAGTTCAATTGTGCGCAGTACAACTCGTGCGCTGTTCAACTCGTGCGTAGTACATCTCATGCGCAGTTCATCTCCTGCGCAGTTTTTTTCCTGTGCAGTTCAATTCGTACGCAGTTCAACTGTGCGCAGTTCAACTGTGCGCAGTTCAACTCGTGCGCAGCTCATTTCCTGTGCTGCTCACCCTAGCGTAGCTCGACCCTAGTGCAATCTAACCCCAGCGCAACCTATTGCCCATGATGGTTTGGATTTTATTCCTTGCACTTGGCTTCTCTTTTGTGGGTTGGAGTTTTGAGATCTTGTTCCACACAACACGACTGTCTCGACCCAAGCACAATCTAACCCCAGCGCACTCCTGACTTGTAACTTGTAAACCTGTAACTTGTAACTTGACTTAATGTTGTTGCGATGGCTAACTTGACTCGTATAATCAACTCTGACGCCGTAGGTGTTTATTCTTGTTGCCTTGTGCAATCCACTTGTCTTGCCTCGCATCATGTCTAGGACGTGACTCCCTGGTTACCATGGTCAGGGATTCATACTGAATATGGATTAGGCTAATGACTAGATCAAACTATAGTTTATGGAGAATTTCCAGTCACAGGCGATCTCGTTATCTGTGCGCTTTAAATGGACTTGTAGCCTGCCGACGAGTAGGGCACATTTCCAGCACGCTGTCATGTGTTGCACCCTCTAAGTCACCTAAGGGTATATCGTCTCCTAGGCGATGTACCCAACCATACTCTCAACCCGCGGAAGGATAACTGGATAGTCTGCAGGGCATGGGACTGGGAATTTCTCATTTGCATCTTGTTAGTAATTAGGCTTGTGATAACCCTAGTTAGTTAAGTAGTAAGCCGTAGTATTTGCTTGGCCACTTGTGAATGGATGGTGTCCAGCCTGGTCTAAGTCTCGTCTAAGTCCCTGTACCTGGTATTCCTGTACATGATTGTTTTACTTATCTTTAACAATAAATTGGTAGAGACAAGGCGCTATTCAGGCGAAGGGTTACAACCCCGGTCCTTGTTTGGTTTACGAATTATAACCTGGCTCCTGGAATGGTTCCACGTCCCTAGTCGTTTGTTGTCATGTTGCACTCTTTATTACTTGTACTTCTTCTATTTCTTATGTTCTGATATGCTGGCTTTTGTTCTTATTTCGTGGCCTCCTTGTGGCACTTGCTTTTTCTGGGGTTTGACCCAGCTGGTTTTGTGTGGCCAGATTTCGGAGCAGCACCCGAGGATCTACCGAACCTCCAGCCCAATGGTGGCGACTAGAAGGAACCCGGGCTACGAGTGGGTTTTACATTTTGCTTCGCTCACTACGTTGTAAAATTATTCTTTTGAGGCGTTTAGCCGACGAGCACCTGTTAGCTCGATGCATATTTACTTACTGTCTGCCTACGGGCTGTAAACATGATTGACAAATCCTAGGGTTGATCATGTATGACTTAACTCTTACTAGTCCTCGCATTTTGTATGACTAGCTTCATGATCAGCTGAATATGTAATATTTGGGATGCCTTTTATTGTATATTTGGTGGTCTAACATCTTGTAACTATATTACTTGCTTGAGATTGAGACAATAGGCTTGTTCATGACCATAGGAGACTGTTGGCTTGTAGTTAAACCCTCATATAGCGAGGTGGATTCCAATTCAATATACGTAGCTGGCTATGTACGCCCCCGCTCTCCAGTATTCTGGTTCTGGGGCGTCACAGAACCAGTTTTCCTGAGATTAACCACACTCACACACACATTGTCTCTTGATATCCACACACACACTAATCCACATTGCCACCCTATCACTTAACTTTCATGGCACACCATGCACCATTTACTGATTTCAGATTTCATTGACACTCTTCATTTTTCTGAGAGTTAATTTACTGATTAGCTATTCCTATTTATACCATTCAGTTTCACATTGACATGATTATATGTATTATCATTGACACATCGAAATTCCTAAGTCATTTCCTGTTAACACACTAAAACCTATCACATACCACACACATTTCCTGATTTCCTATTACTCTACACTGTTAACTGTCACATTGTATCCCATATGCACACACACTCATTCACACAATATTGTGTCACTCACTCACTCACTCACTCACTCACTCACTTACTCATTCACTAACTCACTCACTCACTAATTCACTCACTCACTCACTCACTGACCCTAGCTACAACAATGTTTCCTATTGTGACACTACACCCACACACATGTCTCTCTCTATATATACATATATGTTGATAGCCTATATGTATATATATATATATTGTCTATATAATTATGTGGTGCATATGTGTGATATTATATTAATGTAGTGTACAAACAATATGTGTAAAATGTATGATATAAGCTATATGGCCTATAGCCTATATGCATGGCCTATAGCCTATAGGTGTATCCCTATGTGATATAGCCTGTGTATATGGCATGAATGCCCAGTAAATGTGTGTTGTTGGCTTGTATAGCCTAGTTTTATTGTGTTCTTGCTATAATAGGCTGGTTAGGCTTAGTGAGACTTGTTTGGGTTAGGCTTGACCTAGTTGACCTAGTTTGACTAGTATAGTTGACTAGAGTTGACCAAGGGTTGACATTAGCCTAGATTGACCCCAGACATCATATAGATGCATTGTAGCAGTCTGTTATATTATTTTGGACATGTAGTGACTTGTACTGTTCTATATGAGACAAATACCACTCCTCGGACAGTAGATTCTCTTCAGATATTCAAGATACCAGGCGAGTACATTCTCTGATCATTTCATATCTTGTTTAGGATTATATTTCCTGCTTTAGATTACTTTACTTGATGCTGACACGTTGGTAACACGGATTAGTACTATATGGATCTTGTCGTACGATGTTATCCCCTTAGCGGATACATCGGGTATTTCATATTCGTGTACTTTATCATGAGCATCGTGTACTCCTTATGTTCGTGCTATTCGTGTACAAATCGTATGATATCGTGTATACTCATGTTCTTACATGATCATCGTGTACAACTATACTTCGTGTGAAATAACATAACTTGACTAGATCCTTGTGTATTGATTGGAGCGGGGGAGTAGAAGTGGTTATGTATTCAATCTTATAGATTACTCGTATACAACCTCTGTAGATTACTCGTGTACAACGTTGTACCGTTTACATACCGTCTTGTACTCTGAATCACTAGCATTTTTAGTTCTCTTATATACTGTAGCTATTTACTTACATTCTTTCTTTTTACATCATGCTGTTCTTTCAGTTTCATGTATCTTACTCTCTAGCATGTTTATATTTCCTAACCTGTTATGATTTATTGGGATGTACTGTACTCGCTCCTGTCCTGACAGGACCTGTTGAAAATATTACAAAGGATGAGGCTGAGGCGTTCTGTTCCACCTATTACGGGACTACCCTAGAGGACTGTTGTGAACTGGACCAACAGCAGGACCCCTTAGCAGTGGATGACACTCCCTTTGTCTAGGATGTCTTTCATTGTATTTATTCTGGATTACTGTATTGAGATTTTTAGATGTTCTCTGGATATGTATTATCTTTGACAGTTAGACTTCTATCTGGATTGTACTTCTGTGGATTTCTTTTTAGTTCATATCTATTTTTTATCGTGTTCTACCTTAGATGTGATTGAGATAGTATTTGCTATGTCACCTCAATTCGGAGTGTATATACTGTACATGTACCTTTTATATTGTTAGATGATTGACCTAGGACAGCGTTCTACCGCCGACACTATGGCGTAGGCTAGACGTACCCACTTTTCATGCCCTTACTCTAGGGTACGGGTCGTGACACAAGGTATCTTGCCTAGTTCTGCGATGTGAGGATACAGTTTCGCTCCCGTGTCCACACCTCCGGAATCCACTGCTCCTAAATAATTTATTTAACTATTATGAAACTTATAACATAAGTTCATCAACTAAATTAATGTTTTAAACTACTTTAACTATACTCAAATATCTCGTAGGACTATTTAAATTGTATAACATATATACGTGTCCAACGAGACCTCAGAACACAGTTTTAGGGTTTTCGACCTTCCAATTAATCGGTTATGACCCCACGTCAATAACACTTAAAAATCATATTAAATTCCTAAAAATAATATTTAAAACTATTTTCTATAGTATTAACTCAGAAATTCCAAAATTATGAATTATAAAAAATTATGTGACTAGTTGACTACTACGTCACCTAGTCTACCCGAAACTCGTCATGAACATGGCCAATTCTTCTAAATAGATAAAATATCCAAAAATATATTTTAAACAGAATTTAAATATCTTATTTCACATAATATCATGATGGGTACAAGGGTTAAGTTATGCTACAAGTTTGGGACATTCTAGGTCAGCAGGTTACCCGAAAATAGCTAGTTTTAACCTATAATTTTCTCGACCAGATTTGAGTTACTAAATTCGTGGAAAAATACTTAAAAATCCCAATTTATATATATGAATACACATAAAATTCATTTTCGAAAATAACCACCAATAACTTATAGTTCCTTCATAACGGGGTTAATTTGATCCTACCGAAACATAAATATTACGACTATAAATCATGAAACTTTTATAGATGTTTATACATAGCAAAAGCCATCAAATATGATTTCTACATATTTAATGAATTATAGAAATTTAATAAGGGTTTGAGATGGAAAAATTAGGGTTTCTTACCAAAAGTCCTTGCTATAGAGGTTGTGAAGACTTCTCCTTGCCAAAGCTTCAACCTTTCTTGCTATCATTGCTTGCTAATCCTCTCTTGGTTACTTTGGAAGGGTTGTCAATGGCTATAGATGGTTGGATGGAGAAGATAAAGTTTTTAGGTTTGTTTTGAGTGGTTGGGTAGATGTATAGCGGAGGAGATGAGTTTTTGTGGAGGATGGAGAGATGTGCAACGAAGAAGATGATGTATGGAGGGCTATGGGGGAGAGGTGCTGCCAAAATTTGGAGAGGGAGAGGGGTTGGTCGGCTATGGGGAGAGAGAGAAAGAAAGAATTAAGTTAGGGTTAGGGTTTGGGTTAAGTCGCAACTTGGCCTGGTTTTCCTAGTTAGAACACACCTATGGCTCGGCCTTTCCTACTATTGCTAAAACACTAGTCAAAGCACACGTGTAAACTATCTGTGCCACAATTCTTGGTCATCTTGTACTCCAAAACTCAACCATGGCTATGTTATAATAATAATTATTTAATTTAAAGATATTCATAAATTCCATAAAATCCTATTTAAGCCAAATAAATAAATAAAAATAATAATCCAAAATTTTTGGGGTTTTACATCCTACCCACCTTAAAAGAATTTCCTCCTCGAAATTAAAGTCAAGCTCACTAACAAAGAACTGCACTAGTGTAACTAGGAATAGTTCAAAGGGTACGCTAGGTCACTATGTTGTCTCCTAATAACTTAAGTAATAATCAATCCTAAATAATTTGGTTTACATCATTTCTATCATAAAACTATTAGTGGTTATCTTTAGTCGCTATTCTTGGTACCAGCGGTCTTACAATAATGACGTTGAAGGTTTGCCCTCGTAACCATATTATTATCACAACAATATAAGTCTCATTTTCCCTAATCAACGTAAGTGATACCTACCAATCTTTCTAATCCTAACTTTACAACTGATAGGGCATAATGGTAAATGGGCTGGGTTAGCCTATATTTAGGTTCTTCTAGTAGAGGGTCAGTCTCTATTCTAAAATGACTACTCTATTCTTGATCAAGAGACTACCATAAAGGGCGTAACCTAATATGATCATTTAACCATTTCTAGAATGTCTACCCACCTTTGGTCAAACTACCTCATCAAACACATGATACCCTTTGGCATATGGCATCTCTAATTCCCCGTATCTATCAAGGAATCACAATACAATAAGCAAACTACCTTACAGTATAACTTAAGAATTTTTTTGATAAATCCTATATAGCAAGATTATTCGTCGCTCCGAAATAGGAAGGGACGAGAAAAATGATACGAGAAAGCAAAGGAAGAGTAAACGAGACTAAATACGAAGTTCAAGGACGGTAGAAAAATTTCTAAGATAATTTTTGAAGGCAGTGTGGATTGAGATTTCTAAGGGTTTAGTCATATTCACAGGCTCGTATCGGTAGAGTTACGTAACTGATACGATATGCTCTGACCTGCATGGGCCACTAAAAAAATTTGTCACGATCTGCACCCACATTTTGTGATGCAAGTGCATGAGCAAGGCAGCTACGTTCCAAACGGACTCCAGTCCAACTTGAATACGTAAACGCTGTCTGGACTATGGTAATATGCTTAATCATGGCAAGGCAAAACTATATCTCAATCCATAATAAGAATATAAAACATGAATGAACACTATGGGTCGTGGTCTTGAGCCCACTAGCATACATGTTTGATTAGACTCGAAGAATATTATGAGTCTTTAAAGTAAGCCAACAAGCAGAGTATATCATGATAAGGAATGAAAGCACGAGCGGATATTAAACATAATAATAATACCTGGATCCTGTAAGTGCATCATAATCATCTACCATCCTGCTCTGCTAACTATCTCCATGCAATCGCTAAACCTGAAGAGATCATCAGGTCCTTACGGGACATAGCAAGATACATAAAAGCATGCCTATCTAACAGTTCTATCATGCATAAAAATATAAATAGGATATAAATAGGAAAATAGACAAAAACTGATAAGTGGCTACTGACAAGTGACTATGAACACGGATACGGAAACAACTACGCATAAATAAACTTCTGGAA
Source organism: Iris pallida (assembly GCA_029216955.1). Taxonomy (NCBI): domain Eukaryota; kingdom Viridiplantae; phylum Streptophyta; class Magnoliopsida; order Asparagales; family Iridaceae; genus Iris; species Iris pallida. The sequence goes on along the minus strand of JANAVB010044816.1, from coordinate 1,113,307 downwards.
GAACAAGTAAACAAAAGATTAATGGAATACCAAACCCTCGTCCCGAGTGGACTCGCAGGTTTGAACTAATCACTAACCGTCGCCCTAAATGTGGACTCGCAGGTTAGTTTACGACAAACACCCTCATCCCGTGTGTGTACTCTCTGGCACAAACGAATCAAGATAACACCCTCGTCCCGAGTGTAGACTCTCTGGCGCAAACGAATCAAGATAAATACCTTCGTCCAGAGTGTGGACTCACGGGTGCAAGCGAATCGGGAATAGCAGCTCAGTTACACATACTCGTAGATATGACTCAGTCAGGATACAGGTAATGACACATACAACTCAGTGATGACACAGGTAAGGACATCTCTAGTATGAACTATAATAAGAACAAGCCCGGTATAACTACACTATCAAGTCACAAAAAGATGGTGATATACAAGCAAGACAAATAGACTGATATACATGGAATGAAGAAAACCTATAACCAAAATCAACTAGAGAACTAAATTATAACATATAAAACAAAAGACTACAAGCATGTAAATAAACTGTAGAGGGAGGCATGGTATCTTGCCTGGTTTCGCGATGTGAGGATATAGTTTCGCTCCCGTGTCCACGCCTCCGGAAACCAGTGCTCATAAATAATTTATTTAACTATTATGAAACTTATAACATAACTTAATTAACTAAATTAATGTTTTAAACTACTTTAACTATACTCAAATATCTCGTAGGAATACTTAAACTATATAACATACATATGTGTCCAACGAGACCTCCGAACACCGTTTTAGGATTTTCGACCTTCCAATTAATCGGTTATGATCCCACATCAATAACACACTTAAAAATCATATTAAGTTCCTAAAATAATATTTAAAACTATTTTCTACAGTATTAACTCTGAAATTCCAGAATTATGATTTATAAAAAATTATGTGACTAGTTGACTACTACGTCACCTAGTCTACCCGAAACTCGTCATGAACATGGCCAATTACTCAAAATAGCTAAAATATCTAAAAATATATTTTAAAAAGAATTTAAATACCGTATTTCAAATAATATCATCATGGGTACAAGGCTTAAGTTATGCTACAAGTTTGGGACATTCTAGGTCAGCAGGTTACCCGAAAATAGCTAGTTTTGACCTATAATTTTCTCGACGAGATTTGAGATGATAAATTCATGAAAAAATACTTAAAAGTCCTAATTTATATATATAAACACACATAAAATTTAGTTTCGAAAGTAACCGCCAATAACTTATAGTTCCTTCACAACGGGGTTAATTTGATCCTACCGAAACATGAATCTTACGACTATAAATTATGAAACATTTATAGATGATTATACATAGCAAAAGCCATAAAATATGATTTCTATTGATTTAATAACATATTTTCTATAGAAATTTAGTAAGGATTTGAGATAAAAAATTAGGGTTTTTTACCAAAAGTCTTTGCTAGAGAGGTTGTGAAGACTTATCTTTGCCAAAGCCCCAACCTTTCTTGCTATCTTTGCTTGCTAATCCTCTCTTGGTGACTTTAGAAGGGTTAGCAGGGGCTATAGATGGTTGGATGGAGAAGATGAAATTTTTAGGGTTTGTTTTGAGTGGTTGGGTAGATGTATGGTGGAGGAGATTAGTTTTTGTGAAGGATGGAGAGATGAGCAACGGAGAAGATGATGTATGGAGGGCTATGGGGGAGAGGTTCTGCCAAAATTTGGAGAGGGAGAGGGGTTGGTCGGCTATGGAGAGGGAGAGAAAGGAAGAATTAAGTTAGGGTTAGGGTTTGGGTTAAGTCGTAACTTGGCCAGTTTTTCTAGTTAGAACACACCTATGGCTCGGCCTTTCCTACCATGGCTAAAACACTAGTCAAAGCACAGGTGTACACTATCCGAGCCACAATTCTTGGTCATCTTGTACTCTAAAATTCAACCATGGCTAAGGTATAATAATAACTATTTAATTTAAAGATATTCATAAATTCCATAAAATCCTATTTAAGCCAAATAAATAAATTAAAATAATAATCCAAAATTTTTGGGGTTTTACAAAAATACACAAAATGCATTAAATACTTCAAAACGTATTAAAAAGTAATTTTGAAATACTATTAGATCCTAGCTAGATGTAGTCCGATGACTAGTATACGGTTTCACTTCAGGCTATTTACACTTGTGTGATAAAAGAGCCCTTTCGACTTATCGCCAAAATACTTGCTACGAATTTATGAAATCAGGTTAAGTAATATGTAACTATAAAACTTCAACGTCCAATATTTCTAATTCTTTTTGTATAATGTTAAAACGATCTTGAGCTACGAGTTTAGTAAAGATGTCAGCTAATTGACGTTCTGTGTCGATTTACTCTAAACTAATATCTCCTTGTAAAATATGGTATCTAAAAAAGTGATGTCTTATTTTTATGTGTTTAGTGCATGAATGAAAAATAGGATTCTTTGTAAGATTTATCGAGCTAGTGTTATCGTAGAAATTGGGATGTGGTTGTAAGATAACTGATAGTTTTCCAAGGTTTGCTTCATCCATAAAATCTGGGCACAACAACGTCCTGCGACTATATTCAGCCTCGGTTGTTGATAATGCAACAAAATTTTACTTCTTAGAAAACCAGGAGACTAAGGATTTTTCTTGGAAATGACATGTGCTACTGGTACTTTTACGATCGACCTTGCATCTAGCAAATTTTGCATCCAAATAACCTAGTAGGTCAAACGAATCGGTTTTTGGATATCATAGACCGGTTGTCAAAGTACCTTTATTGTATCGGAGGATACACTTAACTGCGCTCACATGTGAATCCTTAGGAAAAGCCTGATATCATGCACATAAGCATACTGAAAACTTAATATCTGGATGACCAGCAGTTCGATATAGTAAATTACCAATCATACCTCTGTACTTACGTACTTCAGTTGGTTTATCACTTTCATCCATATAAAGCTTTGTAGACGTTGCAATAAGAGTTCCAATAGGTTTGATGTTATCCATATCAAACTTCTTCAGCAAGTCTTTTGTATATTTGGCTTGATTGATAAAAATCTCTTGTTAATTTTGTTAATTTGTAGCCCATGGAAGAAAGTCAATTATCCAATCATGCTCATTTCAAATTCATTCTGCATACACTTAGCAAACTCGTTACATAGCATCTCATTTGCTAATCTAAAGATAATGTCAGCTATATATATCTACACTAATAAAATATTATTATCCAAAGATTTTATAAAAATAGTAGAATCAACCTTCCCTTTTAAAAAGTTGTGTTCAAGTAAGAAGGAACTAAGGTGCTCATACCATGCACGAGGTGCTTGTTTGAGTCTGTAGAGAGCCGTACGAAGCTTGAATACGTGATCAGAATTTTTAAAATCTTCAAAACCAGGAGGTTGTTTAATAAAAACTTCTTCTTTTATAAAATCATTTAAAAAAGCACTTTTTACATCCATTTGAAAAGGTTTAAAACCATAAACTTGCAAAAGCACAAAGCATACAAATGGATTCTAGTCTGACAACTGGAGCATATGTCTCATCGCAGTCAATACCTTATTTTTTATTATAGCCTTGATCTACTAGACGTGCTTTGTTGCGTATGACTAAATCATTGTCATCTAACTTATTTCGGAACACCCATTTAGTACCAATGATCGGGTGATCACTAGGTTTAGGAACGCGTTCCCAAACTTGATTATGTTCAAATTGTTTAGTTCCTCTTGCATTACAAAAATCCAAATTTATCATCAAAAGCTTCTACAACATTCTTCTGTTCTATTTTAGAAATAAATGCTACGCTAGCAATAATATCTCTAGTGCTTGAATGAGTACTTACATCTTTTGGTACATCACTTATTAACAGTTCTTCTAGATGATTTTGTGTAAACCGCAATCACTTTGGCAGACTTTCCAGGTATGAGGTTATTTTATCTTCTGGTGTTTTGTTCGAGGGAGTTCTATCATATTCATTATCACTATCGTTGTCACGTTGACTGTTCATCTTGTCGAAGATGATATTTATTGATTCTTCAACAACAAGTGACTTTCTGTTGAATACTCTATATCATTTGCACTTTGTCGCATATCTAAGAAATATTCTATCATCAGTTTTTTTGTCAAATTTGCCTAAATTATCCTTCGTGTTTAATATAAAACATCTGCAACCAAACACTTTGAAATAGCTAATATTATGAGTTCTATTGAACCATAATTCATAAGGAGTCTTCCTGGAAATAGACCTAATAAGACCTCTGTTCAAAACATGGCATGTCGTATAAACAGCTTCAGCCCAAAAATACTTTAGAAGATTATGCTGGTTAATCATAGCTCTGGCCATATTGCCAAGAGTTCTATTCTTCCTCTCCACAACGCCATTATGTTCAGTAGTTCTGGGGCAAGAGAATTTATGTGATAAACCATTTGAATCACAAAATGTTTTAAAGTCGTGGTTATCGAATTCTTCTCCATGATCACTTCAAATACGAGTAATCATGAATTCTTTCTGTCATGACCCGCATCCTAGAGTAAGGGCATGAGAAGTGGGTACGTCCAGCCTACGCTGTAGTGTCGGCGGTAGAACGCTGTCCTAGGTCACAACATCTAACATATAAAGCTAAACAGTTTATACTCCCCGAATGGGGGTGACATAGCAGATACAGTCTCAATCACATCTAAGGTAGAGCATAATGGAAGATAGATAAAACATGAAATGCAAAAGGGACACATCAGACAGAAGTCTAAGTGTCTAAGATACACAACCCAGAAATACATCTCAAAGCTCAAATACAGTAATCCATAAATACAACTCAATACAACTGAAAATAAACTATGAGCAAAACCCTAGCTATCTATACAACCTCTACTGTGTCTCCTCTAGGCTAGCAGGCAACCTCCAAGCTATCTGTAAAATTTATCAACAGGTCCCGTCAGGACAGGAGCGAGCACAATACATCTCAACAAGTCATAGCAGGAAAGAAAATGTAATCATGCTAGAAAATAAAATACAGGATCTGAAGAATAGCATAATGTAAAAGAGAGACTGTAAGTAAATATCTACGATATATATAAAGAGAGATAGTGCTAGTGATTCAGAGTACTGGATAAATATGTGAATAGCTAAGGACTGATTCATGATTATACTACTTGGAATTGGTTCATGATTACACTACTTGGATTTATTCACATGTTCATTTATACTCCCCCATCCCCAATCAATACACAAAGATCCATTCAAGTTATGTTAAGATTCATGATTATACTACGTTGCCCATAAAGGGTGATTCATGAATTGATTCGTGAAGGCTCGGTGATCATGAGGGTACATGAGTCACTAGCTGATTCCCGAAGATTCATGATAATAGAAGCATGAGATACGTGATGTAAGTGAAACACACAAGACAAAGGTATCTGATGCTCCCGAGAAGGATAACATCTCATAAAGGGATCCATATAGTACCAATCCGTGTTCCAACATGTCAGCATCAAGTAAGATAGTCTAAAGCAGGAAATATAATCCTAAACATGATATGAAATGATCAGAGAATGTTCTCGCCTATAACCTGAACAGCTGATAAGTATAGGGGGTCCAACTGAAGCCACAGAGTCCTATTTAAAGCAACACAGGTTACAAGGTGTTCAAGTTGTAATAAATGAATCTCTACAAGCAATCTATATTATCCTTGGTTCTTCTAAGTCAAAACAACTCTAGGTCAACTCCGGTCAACAATCTTAGTCAAAGTAGGTCAAGTGCTGACTTACAGTTGACTTTGGTCAACTGGTCAACTCTGGTCAAACAGGGTTAATTCCAGTCTAATTATTAAAGATATAAAGTGTACTTCGTTATTTGTACGTCAAACTTATGACACACAAATCGAGATAAGATGATTAACGGTAAGGTTAATAATCTTATTATAGTGATCCACGTATCCGTCTTGTCAATTTTAGCGATATGAGATCACTGGAATTGACTGATCTCAGTTTCGTTGTACTAATCCCAAAATACGAACATTATAAGAATTAATTATTAATTAATTATAAAAAGGTTAAACTCAGAGAAATTATCAACAAGCATTGTCGGACGATGAAATAAACATCGCCAATGTGTCCAGAATGGTCAAATTAGCTAGGATAGCCTACCCATCGGTCTAATTTGGACACAAAGGTAAAAAGGTAATTTCGGGTCAAAATGGTATCCGTGTCGGAGCCGTTTTGCACCGAAAAACGTGCAAGAAAATAAGTCTATAAAATATAACAAATTATATGTCCACGAAACCAGAATGACGATATGAACCCAACGGTATCTCCAGAATTGGATTCCGTTGACCTAATCTCAATTTGTTCCGTTGACCAGAACCTAGAATTCCGGTTTGCACGGAAATGCGTGCCGGAGCCAATGTTCTCAAAACTCAGCAAATTACATGTCAACGAGTCCAGAATGACGATACGAACTCAACGGTATATCCGAAATTGGATTCCGTTGAGCCGATCTCAAAATGACCCGTTGACCTGGATATTGGTATCCGACTTGCACCGAAATGCGTGCCGGATCCAATGTCCACCAAAACCTAGCAAATTATATGTCAACTAGTCCAGAATGACGATACGAACTCAACGGTATATCCAAAATTGGATTCCGATGAGCCGGCGTCAAAAAGTCCCGTTGACCCAGACTGTGGGACCTACTTTGTACTGAAAAACGTGCCAGGGCCCACGTCCTCCATATCTAACAAATTTTATATGAAAACATGCCAGAACGACGCCACGACGCTATTGGTGGTGTCAGAAATGAAATCTGGAGTCCCGTGTTCAAAAATAGAATTTTACAAGTTAGAAATTACAAATTCGGACGGCCAACTTTGGCGTCGAATTCAACCTATCAAACAAGCTCACAATGAAACGAAACTGGAGGAGTAGCAAGAGGGTTATACCAGCTTCGCACAAGAACGGGTAGCACGCCAAATGGAGCAACGGTAGAGGAGGTACAAGCTGACGAAGTTGACTCTGCAAAACTGTCCAAAATTAATACAATTTAAACGGTCAACTTGGTGGCCGGTTTTGATGTATCAAACGATAAAATCAACGGATGAAAATTGATAGGAGTGAAGGTGGATATACGGAGATTGTGACGGAGTGAAGAAATCGCCAATCCAACAGTCGGATTCTCGGGAAAATATGCACGAAGTCGCTGAGACGGAACGCGAATTCTGGATCGATCCCGCGCGCGTCACGACGGAACTTCGTGCGAAACGCACGAATCGCCTCGACGGCGCGTCCCGGAGGACGATGGCCGCCATGGGGCCTACCCCGGGGGTACACTCGACCATGTGGGCGTCGGCAACGCCGACTCCGGCGGCCACGCCGGCGGTGGGGCGCCCGAACGCGTACGGCCAAGGGTGTTTCCCGGTCGGCCTGTGCGCATAGCAGCTGTTGTGCTGCTGCGGGAGGCTGCGCAGCTGCGAGCGGGGGCCGACCTGGCCGGGCAAGGCGAAGGCGAGGGAAGGGCGGCGGTACGCGGCCACGCGCGCGGTAGTGGCGTCGGAAATGGTGATGGTGGTGGTTATTGATGGTGGTATAATGTGGTGGTGGTGGTTTTGAAGTGGGAGGAGGAGAAGAAGGTGGCTGATGGTGGTGGTGGATGACGGCCTAGGGCGGTGGCCGGACGAGTTGTGGTCGGGCTCGGCCAGGGGGTGAGTTCGAGAATGGTGGCTATGTGTATGTGTGGTGGGAGTGAAGAAATATTTTAGAAAAGGAGAGAAAGAAAGAGGTGATAATAATGTTGTGTGTGTGTTGATAAAGAGAGGAGAGAGAAAAGTTACTCTGTCACGCTCCAGAACCAGAATACTGGAGAGCGGGGGCAGACATAGCCAGCTACGTATATGAAATGGAATCCATCTCGCTATACGGTCACGGCTGTCTAGATACATGAGGGTTTATCTACAAGCCAACAGTCTCTTAAGGTCATGAACAAGCCTAGTGTCTCAATCATAAGCAAGTAAGTAAAAGTCACAAGATGTATGATCATTAAGTATACAATAGTAAGGCGTCCCAAACATTACATATTCAGCTGATCATGAAGCTAGTCGTTACAAAATGTCAGGACTAGCAAGAGGTTAGTCATACATGATCAACCCTAGGATCTGTTAATCATGTTACAGCCCCTATGCAGACAGTAAGTAAGTGCAATCGAGCTAAACAGGTGCTCGTCGGCTAAACGCCTCAAAAGAATATTTTATAATAGAGTAGGAGAGACAAAAATAACCCACTCGTTGCCAGGGTTTCGTCTAGTGGCCACCATCTGGCTGGAAGGTCGGTAGATCCTCTGGAGCCGCTCCGAAATTTGGCCACACAAAACCAGCTGGGTCAGACCCCAGAAAGAGCAAGTGCCACAAAGGAGGCTTCACTTAAGAACCAAAACCAGCAATCAGCATAAGATATAAATAAAAGATAGAACTGGAAATAAAGAAAATATACCAGGATGATATACGACGAGATAACGATGGAACTATTCAGATAACCAGGTTACAACCCGTAAACCAAACAAGGACCGGGGTTGTAACCCTTCGTTTGAACAGAACTTGGAATTCTTACCATTTATCGGTAAAATAAATACAAGCATTCTGGTCATTCAATAATCTGGAACAGGGTCACGGCAAGACTAGACTGGTTAGACTCCGTCCAATCACTTCTCGGCCAAGCAAGAATTACGGCTTAATACTTTAACTAACTAGGGTTGTCATAAGCCTAATTGCTAACTAGATGCAGTGAGATTATTCCACAGCCACAAGCCCTGCAGTCCATCCAGGTTACCCGGGTTAAAAGATTTAAAGTTAAATTCAGGTGGGTACACCGTCCAGGAAACGAATGTACCCTTAGGTAGCTTGAAGGGTGCAACACATGACAGTGTGCTGGAAATGTGTCCTACTCGACGGCAGGCTACAGATCCCAAGGCGTGCCCAGGTAACGAGATTGCTTGTAGCTGGGAAATCTCGTCATGACTAATGTATTAATCTAGTTATTAGCCTTAGTCCATTTTAGTAGGTACTCCTGACCGTGGTACACAGGAGTTCCTGTCCTAGACATGATGCAAGACAGGACTGGTTTATTTATACAACACAATCGCCCACGGTGTCCAGATTAATTATACAGGTCATGTCATGTCAGGTAGCCGTCGCAACAGCTATTCGAGATAATTATGTCAGGTTATCATGCCAAGTGTACTTGTCAGGAGTGCACCACGACGGGCCACTATCAGGTCATGTCAGGTTACTCATGTTAGGAGTGCACCACAACGGGTCACTATCGTGTCAGGCTCAGTTATCCTTTCCAAACATATTACATAAATTCGTGATTATCAAGTTCATGACAAAAGGCGTAAGGATATAAAATGGACGTTAAATATCTAATAAAATATCAATATACAAGGCTATAGAAGATCCAGGGTAATCAGGCTACGCTCAGGTCAAGCTACGCTCAAGTCATCGTACGCTCAGGTCAAGCTACGCTCAGGTCAGCGTACGCAAGTCATACGCTTCCAAAAGGCAGCGTATGTACTCAATACGACTCCTCGTCAAGCAAGCGAGCGTATGCGAGTCATACACCTCCAAAAGGCAGTATATGTACTCCATACGACTCCTTGTCAAGCAAGCGAGTGTATGATAGTCATACGCCTCCAAAAGGCAGCGTATGGGGTCCATACGACTCCTTGTCAAGCAAGCGAGCGTATGCGAGTCATACGCCTCTAAAAGGCAGTGTATGGGGTCCATACGACTCCTTGTCAAGCAAGCGAGCGTATGCGAGTCATACGTCTCCAAAAGGCAGCGTATGGGGTCCATATGACTCATTGTCAAGCAAGCTAGCGTATGCAAGACATACGCTCCCAAAAGGCAGCATATGGATCGGACTGCGCTGCGCTAAAGAGCGCGCGCAGCTCAGTGACGCAAGCTGAAAAGCTCGCGCACTGCTCACTGTCTTCCCCAAATCAGCAAGAACTCCATGGGTTGAACCCAAAGCTTCAAAAGTCCATAACTTGGTCAAAATAAGTCCAAATCCGACTTTACAAAGTTCTATCTTGGGTGAAATTCAATTCTCTCCAACATAAGAACATCAAAATCCATAAAAATACAACTTAAATAGATCAAAACCATGCAAAACCGAAAATAGAAGAAACTTAGATCTAGAACAATGGAGACTCCAAATCACAAAATGTCAAGTTCTAATGTTGATCACCATTGCCTAATCTAGCTAATGGACAAATAAAAAGTGGTTCTCAAGTGGTGGCAAGGTGCACTTGCCTAAGGGGTGTTGGTGTTGTGTGGAGGAAGGAAGAAGAATATGAAGAAATAAATGAGAGAATTATGAGGAGAGAGAAAGGTAGGTGGAGATAATAAAGAGGGTGGTTGTGGTGGAAATGAGGGAGGAGCATAGGCTAAGGTGTTCCAATATAAAATAAACCAAACCAAACCAATACCTCTCCATAAAATAAACCAAGCCGGGTCGAGAACCAATGTACGAGAAATCCAAAATCCGCTAGTCAAGAAAATAAGATACATGCCAAAATCCAACTTCGAGTATAATTACGAAATACGGAAAACGGGGGTGACAACTCTACCCACCTTAAAAGAATTTTGTCCTCGAAATTTAATTAAGAGGCTAGAGGAGCAATGACAAGCTATATTAATCACATGCAAGCTATAACTAGGTAGACAATCATTCATTCAAGCAAGGAATCGAAGGCATGAGGCATAAGAAGATATTATACCTCACGAGTCAAACAAGTCGGGATATCGCGATCGGATATCATCCTCACGTTCCAACGTTGACTCCCCCAAAGAGTGATGACCCCAAGCAACTCGGACTAACTTAATAGTCTTGTTCTTGAGGATCTTCTCTCTCCGGTCCAATATAGACACGGGCCTCTCCTCATACGAAAGGTTGTTACCAACAACCAATTCTGAATGATCCAGGATGTGGCTCGGGTCTTGGATATACCGTCGTAATTGGGATACATAGAACACGTCATGCACCTCGCTTAGCGACGGTGGAAGAGCGAGACGATAGGATACATCTCCTACTCGCTCCAGAATGTCAAATGGCCCTATATACCTAGGATTAAGCTTGTCCCGTATGCCGAAACGAATGACGCCACGGTTAGGCAAAATCCTCAGGAATACATGATCGCCGACCGAAAACTCGAGAGGGCGTCGATGAGAATCGGCCTAATGACGCTGGCGATCTTGGGCAACTCGAAGATGATCTCTGATTCGCCTGACCACTTCAACTGTCTGGGCATTCATTTCTGGACCGAGCATCTGTCTCTCTCCAATATCATCCCAGGCTAGCGGGGATCTGCACTTTCTACCATACAGTGCCTCGAATGGTGCCATCTGGATACTGGCCTGGAAACTGTTGTTGTACGAGAATTCTACCAGGTGCAAGTGATCTTCCCATGAACCACCGAAGTCAAGTGTTCAAGACCGCAATATGTCTTCAAGAGTCTGGATCGTGCGCTCCGACTGGCCATCTATCTGCGGGTGATATGCTGAACTGAATTGGAGATGAGTTCCCAAACTCTCTTACAAGCTACGCCAAAAGTACGACGTAAATCTTGAATCTCGGTCCGAGGTGATACTGACTGGCACACCGTGCAATCTGACAATCTACCTGAGGTACATCTCTGCTAGCTGAGCCGTCGACTGACCAACTCTGAATGGAAGAAAGTGAGCCACTTTCGTGAGCCTGTCAACTATAACCCAGATAGCATCTCTACCAGCTAGGGATCTAGGTAGTCTAGTCACAAAATCCATGGTCACATGCTCCCACTTCCATTCTGGAATCGGTAAGGGCTGAAGAAGTCCAGCCGGTCTCTGATGTTCGGCTTTAACTTGTTGGCAAACCAAACACCGAGAGACAAACTGAGCTATCTCCCGCTTCATGCCATTCCACCAGAAATGCTGCCGGATATCACGGTACATCTTCGTACTGCCGGGATGGATGGAATACTGTGAACTGTACGCTTCTGACATGATCTCCTGCCGGATATCTCCGCTGGGTACACAAAGACGCTTACCATGTCGAAGTGTACCATCCACATGAATGCATAACTCTGGTCTTCGTCCTGTCTCACACTCTGCTCTGAGTCGCTGAAGCTTAGAATCTGCCGACTGTACCATCCGGATCCTCTCGACTATAGTGGACTAAACTTGCATACTGGCCATCAACGCTACACTGGAAGGGAGAACAACTTTAATATCCATCTTCTGAAGATCTGCAAACAGCTCTGGTTGCGCTGTTAGAAAATAAACTCCCGCTCTCCTGCTCAATGCATCCGCAACAACATTGGCCTTCCCAGGATGATACTGCAGGTTGACATCATAATCCACAAGAAGCTCCAGCCACCTTCTCTGACGCATGTTAAGATCCTTCTGGGTGAAAACATACTTCAGGCTCTTGTGGTCGGTGAAAATCTCCACCCTGTCTCCATACAAGTAGTGCCTCCATAACTTAAGTACAAATACCACTGCTGCCAGCTCCAAGTCATGGATTGGGTAATTCCTCTCATGATCATGAAGTTGTCGTGACACATAAGCTATTACCTTCCTATGCTGCATCAGAATACATCCTAAACCTCTGCCTGAAGCATCACAGTACACTGAGAATCCTCCGGTCCCATCTGGAAGCGTGAGAATAGGGGCTGTTATCAGGCCTTGCTTCAACTGCTCAAAAGAACTCTGACACTCTGCTGTCCAAGCAAACTGTACATCCTTGCGGGTCAACTGGGTCAATGGTGCTGATATCCGAGCAAAGTCTGAAACAAACCGCCGGTAATAGCCAGCCAATCTAAGAAAACTGCGAACTTCTGCAACGGTGCTGGGTACTGGCCATGACTCAATAGCTATAATCTTCTGGGGATCCACTTCTACTCCTCCTCTGGTGATAATATGACCCAAGTACGAAATACGATCGAGCCAGAACTCATATTTACTGAACTTGGCATACAGCTGGTGCTCCCTGAGAGTCTGAAGAACTATACGAAGATGCTGCTTATGCTCCGCCTCACTCTTGCTGTAGACCAGGATGTCATCCAAGAACACGATCACAAACTGATCCAAGTAAGGCATGAAGATGCGATTCATGAGGTCCATGAATACTGCCGGCGCATTGGTTGCTCCAAAAGGCATAACAAGGAACTCCCAATGCCCATATCTCGATCTAAAAGCTGTCTTCGGGATGTCCTGCTCTCTGACTCTGATCTGGTGATATCCTGAGCGCAAGTCAATCTTCGAGAATACTGATGCCCCCTTGAGTTGATCAAACAAGTCATCTATCCTCGGAAGAGGGTATCTGTTCTTGATTGTCACTGAGTTCAAGGTACGATAATCAACACATAACCTGGACGTACCATCCTTCTTTTTTATAAGAAGCATCGGGGCTCCCCAAGGCGATCCACTAGCACGAATGAATTCCTTGGTTCTGAGTTCTTCAATCATCTTGTACAATATCTCCAACTCTGACGGTGCCATCCTGTAGACTCTCTCTGATACTGGGGCTGTCCCAGGAATCAAGTCTATAGTGAACTCGATCTCCCGCTCCGGAGGCATACCTGGAAGTTCTTCTGGAAAAATATCTGGAAACTCCTCGACTATCCTGGGCAACTGAACTGCTGCTACTGCCATCCGTAATACTGGAGGAGATGACTCAACTTCGCCTCGAGAGAAAGAAAACTCCGGCTCTCCTGGAATGCTAAAAACAACCCTACCAATATGGCAGTCTATTCTAGCATACTGGTTCCTTAACCAATCCATCCCTAAGACACATCATAATCGGCCATCGGGAACTCTATCAATCTAGCGGGGAACTCCCTACCGCTAACTACGATCCGACACGAGGAAAACACTCTATCTACTCCCACAAGTCCGTTACCAGTAAGTATATTGAGCCTTACTGATAATGACTCGGGCTCCAATCCTATCCGTGTCGCGAATCGTGTAGACATAAATGAATGCGATGCACCAGAATCAAATAAAGCTGAAGCTGGAAAGGAGTTGACGAGAATAGTACCTGCCACTACCTCTCCTGGTGCCAATCCTTCCTCCACGGTCATCACCATAGCCTGACCGTGCCCTCGGGGTGCTGGTCCCCTCTGCTGAATTCCTCGCTGCCTATTCTGACTCAAGGCCTGGGCTTGCACATACTGTTGGGGGCTCTGCTGCTGGAACATTTGGGTCTGAGGCGGCAAGGGCCTCGGCAATGGATACTGCTGCTGTTGGACCGGAGCTGGTCCTCTTACCGAAGAGCTAAAAAGGTTGGACGATGATGAACCTCCCCTATTCGGGCAAGATCCAACCCTATGGTCTGGTGCTCCACAAGCCAGACACAATCCCTGTGCCCTGCGATATTCTGCCACTACATGGCCTGGCTTCCCACAATGAGAACAACCCACTGCGGAAGATTGCTTCTGTTTCTCCTGCTGAGGGTGCGTCGGAGTGGAATGCTGAACCGACGTTACTGAGGCCGCTCGTCTCGGAGCTCCAATAGTCAAAGCCCTGGCTGCCGGGGCCGGTGCTGAAGACTGATTCATCTGGCCGTGAGATCTCTTCCGATCTTCGGCCCTATCCACAATCCTCTAGGAGGTATACTCATGCCTCCGGGCTGCTCTCAAGACTGTATCAAAAGTCTGATGCTCAAACTGCTCAACCGCCAACAAGATCTCCAGGTGAAGTCCCTGCTGGAACCGCTGGGCTCTATCATACTCGATTGCCACCAAGGTGGGAGCAAACCGACTGAGTCTGGAAAACTCGGCCGCATATCCGTCGACCGTTCTGCCTCCTTGCTTCAGATTGGTAAACCTCGTCTGCAGATCATACCGAGCCACGGCATCGAAATACTTGGTCTGGAATCTCTCTCTGAATACTGCCCAAGCAATGGGTGGTGCTAACCCAACGGCCTGCACTGCCCACCAGCTGCGGGCAAGATCTAACAACTGCAGGCGCACAACGGCCACCTTCTCGTTCTCTGGGGTCCTGGCTGCTTCTAGAATCACCTCTGTATCCTGAAGCCATGCATCTGCTGCGGTAGCATCTTCACTACCGTCGAAGAAGGGTAGATTCAAGCGCTTGAAGCTGTTGGCCGCGCTGTTACCCTGATGACCACCCCGGGTCAAAGCATCCGTCACTGCCTGGTGCAAGGCATCTCCACGCCGGTCTTGGGAAGCTATCAAGGTCCTGACGAGTCCTACCAAAGTGCCGTCATCATGTTCTACAGGTTAAACTGGCTGGACTAGTGGCTCTCCGCCAGAAGGCACGACTCTGTAGGCTACTCCGGAATGCTGGGCTTGATCTCCAGGTTGCTGCTGGTCCACGGGAGGTACTCCGCCTTGCTGGTCGGTATGACCACGAACAATGCCGCTGAAGAAGACGACATATGGAACAATAAGGAAGGACCAGGACAGATCAACGATACAAGCATATGATCAGGACAAGAATCCAGGGATTCAGAAGATATGAGCAGAGATCAAGGGCGAATACTGATTGAGACATCTATTCGGTAAACCCTCACATATCTTGATTTACAAGACCTGCATGGGCCACCACTTAAACCATGTCACGCCCCAAAACCAGAATACTGGAGAGCGGGGACAGACATAGCCAGCTACGTATATGAAATGGAATCCATCTCGCTATACGGTCACGATTGTCTAGATACATGAGGGTTTGTCTACAAGCCAACAGTCTCTTAAGGTCATGAACAAGCCTAGTGTCTCAATCATAAGCAAGTAAGTAAAAGTCACAAGATGTATGATCATTAAATATACAATAGTAAGGCATCCCAAACATTACATATTCAGCTGATCATGAAGCTAGTCGTTACAAAATGTCAGGACTGGCAAGAGTTTAGTCATACATGATCAACCCTAGGATCTGTT
Source organism: Iris pallida (assembly GCA_029216955.1). Taxonomy (NCBI): domain Eukaryota; kingdom Viridiplantae; phylum Streptophyta; class Magnoliopsida; order Asparagales; family Iridaceae; genus Iris; species Iris pallida. Next base: position 1,097,391 of record JANAVB010044816.1, on the reverse strand, counting down.
AATCATGTTACAGCCCGTAGGCAGACAGTAAGTAAGTGCAATCGAGCTAAACAGGTGCTCGTCGGCTAAACGCCTCAAAAGAATATTTTACAATAGAGTGGGAGAGACAAAAATAACCCATTCGTTGCCAGGGTTCCGTCTAGTGGCCACCATCTAGCTGGAAGGTCGGTAGATCCTCTGGAGCCGCTCCGAAATCTGGCCACACAAAACCAGCTGGGTCAGACCCCAGAAAGAGCAAGTGCCACAAAGGAGGCTTCACTTAAGAACCAAAACCAGCAAGCAGCATAAGATATAAATAAAAGATAGAACTGGAAATAAAGAAAATACACCAGGATGATATACGACGAGATAACCATGGAACTATTTAGATAACCAGGTTACAACCCGTAAACCAAACAAGGATCGAGGTTGTAACCCTTCGTCTGAACAGAACTTGGAATTCTCACCATTTATCGGTAAAAATATACAAGCATTCTGGTCATTTAATAATCTGGAACAGGGTCAGGACAAGACTAGACTGGTTAGACTCCGTCCAATCACTTCACGGCCAAGCAAGAATTATGGCTTGATACTTTAACTAACTAGGGTTGTCACAAGCCTAATTACTAACCAGATGCAGTGAGATTATTCCACAGCCACAAGCCCTGCAGTCCATCCAGGTTACCCGGGTTAAAAGATTTAGAGTTGAATTCAGGTGGGTACACCGTCCAGGAAACGAATGTACCCTTAGGTAGCTTGAAGGGTGCAACACATGACAGTGTGCTGGAAATGTGCCCTACTCGACGGCAGGCTATAGATCCCAAGGCGTGCCCAGGTAACGGGATTGCCTGTAGCTGGGAAATCTCGTCATGACTAATGTATTAATCTAGTTATTAGCCTTAGTCCATTTTAGTAGGTACTCCTGACCGTGGTACTCAAGAGTCCCTGTCCTAGACAAGATGCAAGACAGGACTGGTTTATTTATACAATACAATCGCCCACGGTGTCCAGATTAATTATACAGGTCATGTCATGTCAGGTAGCCGTCGCAACAGCTATTCGAGATAATTATGTCAGGTTATCATGCCAAGTGTACTTGTCAGGAGTGCACCACGACGGGCCACTATCAGGTCATGTCAGGTTACCCATGTTAGGAGTGCACCACAACGGGTCACTATCGTGTCAGGCTCAGTTATCCTTTCCAAATATATTACATAAATTCGTGATTATCAAGTTCATGACAAAAGGCGTAAGGATATAAAATGGACGTTAAATATCTAATAAAATATCAATATACAAGGCTATAGAAGATCCAGGGTAATCAGGCTACGCTCAGGTCAAGCTACGCTCAAGTCATCGTACGCTCAGGTCAAGCTACGCTCAGGTCAGCGTACGCAAGTCATACGCTTCCAAAAGGCAGCGTACGTACTCAGTACGACTCCTCGTCAATCAAGCGAGCGTATGCGAGTCATACGCCTCCAAAAGGCAGCGTATGTACTCCATACGACTCCTTGTCAAGGAAGCGAGCGTATGCGAGTCATACGCCTCCAAAAGGCAGCGTATGGGGTCCATACGACTCCTTGTCAAGCAAGCGAGCGTATGCGAGTCATACACCTCCAAAAGGCAGCATATGGGGTCCATACGACTCCTTGTCAAGCAAGCAAGCGTATGCGAGTCATACGCCTCCAAAAGGCAGCGTATGGGGTCCATACAACTCCTTGTCAAGCAAGCGAGCGTATGCAAGACATACGCTCCCAAAAGGCAGCGTATGGATCGGACTGCGCTGCGCTAAAGAGCGCATGTAGCTCAGTGACGCAAGCTAAAAAGCTCGTGCACTGCTCACTGTCTTCCCCAAATCAGCAAGAACTCCATGGGTTGAACCCAAAGCTTCAAAAGTCCATAACTTGGTCAAAATAAGTCCAAATCCGACTTTGTAAAGTTCTATCTTGGGTGAAATTCAATTCTCTCCAACATAAGAACATCAAAACCCATAAAAATATACCTTAAATAGATCAAAACCATACAAAACCGAAAATAGAAGAAACTTAGATCTAGAACAATGGAGACTCCAAATCACAAAATGTCAAGTTCTAATATTGATCACCATGGCCTAATCTAGCTAATGGACAAATAAAAAGTGGTTCTCAAGTGGTGGCAAGGTGCACTTGCCTAAGGGGTGTTGGTGTTGTGTGGAGAAAGGAAGAAGAAGATGAAGAAATAAATGAGAGAATTATGAGGAGAGAGAAAGGTAGGTGGAGATAATAAAGAGGGTGGTTGTGGTGGAAATAAGGGAGGAGCATAGGCTAAGGTGTTCCAATGTAAAATAAACTAAACCAAACCAATCCTTCTCCATAAAATAAACCAAGCCGGGTCGAGAACCAATGTACGAGAAATCCAAAATCCGCTAGTCAAGAAAATAAGATACATGCCAAAATCCAACTTCGAGTATAATTACAAAATACGGGAAACGGGGGTGATATACTCCCTCAAAGTTAGGGCCGGCCAAGGCTAGGGGGAAAATTTTGTGTTGGCTGCTAGGGAGGAGATTGATGGTTGGGATTGTTGGAGACAAGATCAAAGGCTAGGATTTAAATATAGGAAAATAAGTCATTCCTAGGGATTTAATTCAACAGAAATTTCTAATAAATATTAAAAATAGGTAGAATGAGTATTTAGTATTTTTCAAGGGTAATGAGGCTGAGGGTAATGGTGATGGAGAGTAACATGAAGCTAGGGCTGGGTTCGGTCATGCCGGGTTGGATCAAAATCGGTCATGGCAAAATAATCAAATTTAAATAGGTGTTGATGATCATGGAAAAATAAGTAGCACATGGGGATTCCAATAAATGGGACACAAGTGTCATGCGGGTAGTAGACTCAATGTGGGCTATGTCCGTATTTGGGGCTGACAGGTTTTGGTCGACATGGTACCCACAAATTAAGTTAAAAAATGAATGTGACACCGTGGGGTGAAATAAAATTGGGTCACGTGTCAGGAAAGTTGTGCGAAGCAAACGGAGCACAAAATGGTGTGTCTGAGTGGGACACGAAGGTCATGGGTGAAGAGTATCTCGAGTAGATCATGGATGATAAGATGGTTTCAAGAAAATGACTGGTCTGGTGCTCCTAAATTAAAAGTCACGGTAACGTGCTAATAATGATCAAGGAAAAGAGTGGGAAAATTAATTAATAATCAAATGGTCTAAATCGACCCGAAGTTGTGCGACGCAAAAAGAGTACAAGGAAACAAGTTTGGATGGGACATTATATACCGTCATGAAGGTAATCCTATCCACTACAAAACTCATGAAGAAGATTTCCAGAGTTGAACATCCCTGACACTCCAAATATCAAAGGCACGGAAAAGCACATTACAGATAAATAAAATAAATAAATTATTTCTTGAAGTAAATCAATCAGAAAAAAAAAAATCAACCTGAAATTCAGGGTGCTCACATCCTACCCACCTTATAAAAATTTCGTCCTCGAAATTAAAATGTTCGTACTCCTTCTAGGTCAAACCCCCACAATCAAGCCCCAGGACTTAAACAAATCATATCATCAAAAAGGACGGCATACAGGGTCATGGCATATGGTGGCAGTGAAAGTCTCATCTAGTTATACTAGTCATGCTAACCGAAACGGTCATAGGGTATCAAAACACACAAGCAATCTAGGGTGTTAAACTAGAAAAGATACATAAATAACAAATCATCAAAACTGTAAGGAAGTCTACCATCCTATATAAAAACTAGTACTCATCAAAAATAAAATAAAGATAACCACCAATTATCTATTAAGGGATACTATTCAAGAGAATTAAAATCAAAGTTAAAGAATGAAAGTCAATTGCATTGAAATCCAATCACAATATATTTATATATATAGCATTAGAGAGGGAAAAGCTAACATTATGTAAAGGTTATGTGGTTTGATAGTAGGCATGTGTATACATGAAAGTGTATAGGAGGATTTGGGTTTCAAAACAATAGCTATCTAGTTACGCTACTCATGGCATATTGGTTAAACAATCTACAATACACAACCTATTTACTCATAACATGCATGGCTAACCATATACATATATATATAAAGAGGTAGAGATTTAGTTATGTATCTATATACATTGTAACATGTATGCCTAAGCTCTATATATATCTATCTAGATATATAATCATAACATAGAGAGGAAGGGTTAGGTTTACATGGCAGTGTATACTAAGTTAGGGTGTGTGTGTCCTTGTACAGGATTATAGCTTAGTACTGAAAGGTTAAATCCAGTTTTAGTTCAGCATTTGCATACAAAAATCTGAAAATAAGCTAACATTTAAACCAGTGCAATATTAACATAATACAGTTTTAGATTTTTAGGGATTTGAAACATCACAACCAACTCAATGCTCTCAACACATCCTAAACATGATGGAGATGAAACCCTAACATACTATCCATACCTTTAGCTACACATACAGTTCAATATTACATATTAAATATGAAATTGAACTAAATATTTGAAATCAATATAAAAATGTTAACATGTATTCAGTTTTAGGATATTAGAGAAATTTGAACATCAACCAACCCAATGTTTATCACAACCTAACATGTAAGAATATGAAACTTAAATTTATATCCCTACATGCCACAATGTATATAGCTCAAAATATTACATTTAAAAAAATAAAACAACAAATTGAACTAAACATTTGGAATCCAGTATTAAGGGTTAATATGCACATAGTCTTAGATTTGACAATTTCAAACACAAAACTCAACTAAAATTTTTTTTTGAATTGAAACCCTACGTATAACATACATGTGTAGTGATGTAAACATAACTAATAACATGAAATATATATTTGAATTACAAATTTTAACTGGAAAAATAGAGAACCAGTCTATGATATTGTATCAGAATTATTGGGATTTTGAGAATTCAAACATCAACAACATACTAATATGTATTTTAGATAGGTGGAAATCAAAGTGTAGCATGCATACGTGTTAGGCAAGTGTCCACTATATATATTTTATGTCCCATTATAAAAATCAAATTCTACATCAAGACCAACATTTAGATTCCTACCAAGATTGTAAAGTAGGTGATTGATGTAATCAAGACAGTTTTATTATTATTATCATTTAATACAAGAATAGTAGCAAGAAGGAAATAACAATAAAATATGTTCTGTTTATTTGTTTAAAAGAAGGAACCATTTTGAAATCCAGAGCTAAAATATCAAATCCAAGATAAGGTCTAGCAAAATTATCGATTCATTGTATTAAGAAGAAACTCATAGCAAGAAGTTACACAAAGGTTTATAAAAACAGCTAAACCTACTCCTAAGTTAAACAATGAGAAGCGAAATAAAACAAAACAACAATAAATCCTTTTTTTTTAATAACTGAAACAAAAGTAGAGAAAATATGTTCAAAATATTTAAGGTACAATCTGATAATCATATGCGTCTATCCAAAATTATGGTACTCTAAATCCTCGTCATACTAGTAAGCAAGGCTACGATAATCACAAAGTCCTCGATTTAGGCACATACCTCTAGAATCATGGTATTTAACATTTTTGCGATGCCGTTACCTTGGCTGCGAAAACCTTAAATTCCCACACCCGAGAAATATATCCAAAATCAGACTATATGTCCTCACTATGCTGGCTAATATGACTAAAGAAGACTAGATTCCATAACTTAGATGACCTAGCCCATATAATTTTATCTTGACAAAAATTAAATTAAATCAACAATGAATACCCAAAAATCAAATTTATCAACGAACATGAAGATTCAAAAATGAACAAAAATCCATCAAATCATATAAATACAAACTCGGATGCCACAGCTAACATCAAGATTCAAAATTCAACAATCATCCATCAAAATCAATAAATACAAACTCAAATTCAATAATAATCCATCAAAATCAAACCCAACAACAGAAAGTAAAGATAAATCAAATCAAGGAAAGAAGAGTTTTTAAATTGAAGTTAAAATAAGATTCTCAAGGGTCGTCCCAGGAATCTCTCAAGGAATCCTAACTGTGATTGAGTACCTTCAAAATATATCCTAATCCTACTGCAGGCTGTAGTGGTACTCTAGTTCGAATACCACTACACAAACTCGACCTACATGGGCCACCACTAAAAATGTGTCACGACCCGCACCCTAGAGTAAGGGCACGAAAAGTGGGTACGTCCAGCCTACGCCGCAGTGTCGGCGGTAGAACGCTGTCCTAGGTCACAACATCTAACAATATAAAGCTAAATAGTTTATACTCCCCGAATGGGGGCGACATAGCAGATACAGTCTCAATCACATCAAAGGTAGAGCATAATGGAAGATAGATAAAACATGAAATGCAAAAGGGACACATCAGATAGAAGTCTAAGTGTCTAAGATACACAACCCAGAAATACATCTCAATGCTCAAATATAGTAATCCATAAATACAACTCAATACAAGTGAAAATAAACTATGAGCAAAACCCTAGCTATCTATACAACCTCTACTGTGTCTCCTCTAGGCTAGCAGGCAACCTCCAGGCTATCTGTAAAATTTATCAACAGGTCCAGTCAGGACAGGAGCGAGCACAATACATCTCAACAAGTCATAGCAGGAAAGAAAATATAATCATGCTAGAGAATAAAATACAGGATCTGAAGAATAGCATAATGTAAAAGAGAGACTGTAAGTAAATATCTACGATATATATAAAGAGAGACAGTGCTAGTGATTCAGAGTACTGGATAAACATGTGAATAGCTAAGGACTGATTCATGATTACACTACTTGGAATTGATTCATGATTACACAACTTGGATTTATTTACATGTTCATTTATAGTCCCCCATCCCCAATCAATACATAAAGAACCATTCAAGTTACGTTAAGATTCATGATTATACTACGTTGTCCATAAAGGGTGATTCATGAATTGATTCGTGAAGGCTCGGTGATCATGAGGGTACATGAGTCACTAGTTGATTCCCGAAGATTCATGATAATAGAAGCATCAGATACGTGATGTAAGTGAAACACACGAGACAAAAGTATCTGATGCTCCCGAGAAGGATAACATCTTATGAAGGGATCCATATAGTACCAATCCGTGTTCCAACGTGTCACCATCAAGTAAGATAGTCTAAAGCAGGAAATATATTCCTAAACATGATATGAAATGATCAGAGAATGTACTCGCCTGATAACCTGAACAGCTGATAAGTATAGGGGGTCCAACTGAAGCCACAGAGTCCTATTTAAAGCAACACAGGTTACAAGGTGTTCAAGTTGTAATAAATGAATCTCTACAAGCAATCTATATTATCCTAGGTTCTTCTAAGTCAAAACAACTCTAGGTCAACTCCGGTCAACAATCTTAGTCAAACTAGGTCATGTGTTGACATATAGTTGACTTTGGTCAACTGGTCAACTCTGGTCAAACAGGGTCAATTCTAGTCTAATTATTAAAGATATAAAGTATACTTCGTTATTCGTACGTCGAACTTACAACACGCAAATCGAGATAAGATGATTAAAGGTAAGGTTAATAATCTTATTATAGTGATCGACGTGTCCGACTTGTCAATTTCAGCGATATGAGATCACTGGAATTGACTGATCTCAGTTTCGTTGTATTAATCCCGAAATACGAACATTATAAGAATTAATTAATTTTAAAAAAGGTTAAACTCAGAGAAATTATCAACAAGTATTGTCGGACGATGAAATAAAAATTGCCAACGTGTCCAGAATGGTCAAATTAGCTAGGATAGCCTACCCATCGGTCCAATTTGGACACAAGGGCAAAAAGGTAATTTTGGGTCAAAACGGTATCCGTGTCGGAGCCGTTTTGCACCGAAAAATGTGCAAGAAAACAAGTTTATAAAATATAACAAATTATATGTCCACGAAACTAGAATGACGATACGAACCCAACTGTATCTCCAGAATTGGATTCCGTTGACCCGATCTCAATTTGGTCCGTTGACCAGAACTTGGAATTCTGATTTGCACGGAAATGTGTGCCAGAGCCAATGTTCTCAAAACTCAGCAAACTACATGTCAACGAGTCCAGAATGACGATACGAACTCAACGGTATATCCGAAATTGTATTCTGTTGAGACGATCTCAAAATGACCCGTTGACCTGGATATTGGTATCCGACTTGTATCGAAATACGTGTCGAATCCAATGTCCACCAAAACCTAGCAAATTATATATCAACGAGTCCAGAATGACGATACGAACTCAATGGTATATCCGGAATTGGATTCCGATGAGCCGGCGTCAAAAAGTCTCGTTGACCCGGACTGTAGGATCTACTTTGCACCGAAAAATGTGCCAGGGCCCACGTCCTCCAAATCTAACAAATTTTATATAAAAATATGCCAGAACGACGCCACGAGGCTACTGGTGGTGTCAAAAATAGAATTTGGAGTCCCGTGTTCAAAAATAGAATTTTATAATTTGGAAATTACGAATTCGGACGGCCAACTTTGGCGTCGAATTCAACCAATCAAACAACCTCACAATGAAACGAAACTGGAGGGGTAGCAAGAGGGTTATAACAGCTTCGTACAAGAACTGGTAGCACGTCAAATGGAGCTGCTGTGGAGGAAGTACAAGATGACGAAGTTGACTCCGCGAAATTGTCCAAAATTAATACAATTTAAACGGTCAACTTTGTGGCCGGTTTTGATATATCAAACGAAAAATCAACGGGTGAAAATTGACAGAAGTGAAGGTGGATATACCGAGATTTTGACGGAGCAAAGAAATCGCCGATACAACAGTTGGATTCCCGGGAAAACGTGTACGAAGTCGCTGCGACGGAACGCGAATTCTGGATCGATCCCGCGCGCGTCACGACGGAACTTCGTGCGAAACGCACGAATCGCCTCGACGGCTCGTCCCGGAGGACGGTGTCCGCCATAGGGCCTACCACGGGTGTACGCCCGGCCATGTGGGGGTCGGCCACGCCGACCCCGACGGCCACGCCGATGGCGGGGTGCCCGAACGCGCACGGCCAAGGGTATTTCCCGGCCGTCCTGTGCACACAGCAGCTGCTGTGCTGCTGCGGGAGGCTACGCAGCAGCGAGCGGGGGCCGACCTGACCGGGCACGGCGAAGGTGAGGCGGGGGCCGACGGCGCACGGCCACGCTCGCGGTGGTGGCATCGGAAATGGTGATGGTGGTGGTTATTGATGGTTGTTTAAAGTGGTGGTGGTGGTTTTGAAGTGGGAGGAGGAGAAGAAGGTGGCCGATGGTGGTGGTGGCCGACGGCCTAGGGGGGGTGGCCAGAGGAGTTGTGGTTGGGCTCGGCCATGGGGTGAGTTCAGGAATGGTTGCTCTGTGTGTGTGGTGGGAGTGAAAAAATATTTTAGAAAGGGAGAGAGAGAGAAAGAGGTGATAATAATGTTGTGTGTGTGTTGATAAAGAGAGAAGAGAGAAAAGTTACTCCCCAAAGTTAGGGCCGGCCAAGGCTAGGGGAAAATTTTGTGTTGGCTGCTAGGGAGGAGATTGATGGTTGGGCTTGTTGGAGACAAGATCAAAGGCTAGGATTTAAATATAGGAAAATAGGTCATTCCTAGGGATTTAATTAAACAGAAATTTCCAATAAATATTAAAAATAGGTAGAATGAGTATTTAGTATTTTTCAAGGGTAATGAGGCTGAGAGTGATAGTAATGGAGAGTAATACGAAGCTGGGGCTGGGTTCGGTCAAGCCGGGTTGGATCAAAACTGGACATGGCAAAATAATCAAATTTAAATAGGTTTTGATGATCATCGGCAAATAAGTAGTACATAGGGATTCCAATAAATGGGACACAAGTGTCATGCGGGTATTAGACTCAATATGGGCCATATCCGTATTTCGGACTGACAGGTTTTGGTCGATAGGGTACCCACAAATTAAGTTGGAAAATGAATGTGACACCGTGGGGTGAAATAAAATCGGGTCACGTGTCAGGAAAGTTGTGCGAAGCAAACGGAGCACAAAATGGTGTGTCTGAGTGGGACATGAAGGTCATGGGTGAAGAGCGTCTCGAGTAGATCATGGATGATAAGTTGGTTTCAAGAAAATGATTGGTCTGGTGCTCCCAAATTAAAAGTCACGGTAACGTGCTAATAATGATCAAGGAAAAGAGTGGGAAAATTAATTAATAATCAAATGGTCTAAATCGATCCGAAGTTGTGCGAAGCAAAAAGAGTACAAGGAAACAAGTTTGGATGGGACATCATATACCGTCATGAAGGTAATCCTGTCCTCTACAAAACTCGTGAGGAAGATTTCCAGAGTTGAACATCCCTGACCCTCCAAATATCAAAGGCACGAAAAAGCACATTTACAGATAAATAAACAGAATAAATTATTTCTTAAACTAAATCAATCAGAAAAAAAAAATCAACCTGAAATTCAGGGTGCTCACATCTTTTTATTTTTTTTACGTTTTTACAAAAAGACACATATTCAGAAAAGGCCTCATTTTTATTTGCAAAAAAATAAACTCAAGTATATCGTGAATAATCATCAACTATTACGAAAGCATATAGCTTACTGCCAAGACTGGCGACCCTACTTGGTCCAAATAGATCCATGTGTAACAATTGAAGTGGTTTACAGGTACTTACAACGTTTATTGATTTGAAAGATTATCTGGATTTCTTGTTCTTTTTACACTCGGTACAAACTATATTTTTCTTAAAAGTAATATCAGGTAAGCCTCTTAACAATTTCTTAGTGGATAATCTTGCAAAAGTGCCCATGTTTGCATATCCAAGACGCATATGCCATATCCAACTTTTGTCTTAAGATGTGTATAGACAATTTCCTGTACTGTTAGTATTCTATGATAGATATAAAACATATATATTGTTCTCTCTTAATCCTTCAAAAGAGATTATTCTAGTAGTTTGTCATAAATAAAGCATTTATGTTTAACAAAATTAATTTCATAACCGTGATCAGTCAATTGACTTATACTCAGAAGGTTATGCTTTAATTCTGTTACTAAATATACATCTGTAATAATAGAAGAGGAAGAAGTACCTATGTCGCCATTACCAATTATATGTCCTTTTAAATTGTTTTCAAATGAGACATAGCCTTCTTCCTTCATCGATAGAGTTGCAAACAAAGTATTATCGCCCATCATATGTCTGCAACAACCATTATCGAGAATCCATTTGTTTCTAGTGGAAGGAGGAAGGTCCACCTACAACACAAGTTGAAGATGTAACCTTTGGCACCTACTTTCTTGAGGGTCCAAATGTGTTAGTTTTTGGAACCCAAACATATATGTGCATATCTACTAGCTTTCAAATCTTACACTGATGTGATATATGTCCTTTTATACCACAGTAATGACATATAGCAGATATATTTATGTTAGATGGAGTTTGAAGATCATGTATGTGTGTTTTTGAAGAGGTGTGCGACCTCTTGTGTTAAAATTTATACATAAATGCATGACTTCTAGCACTTCTTGTAGTGTTGATTATGTTATATTTGTGTTTAGCCGTGTGATTTGTATTTACTTTAGTTACAGGAATGACAACCTGTTTACCTAACTTAATCTCTAACTTTTTAGAGACATCACAAGCTTTATTTGTCACGCCCCAGAACCAAAATACTAGAGAGCGGGGGCGGACATAGCCAGCTACGTATAATGAAATGGAATCTATCTTACTATACGGTCACGGCTGTCTAGAAATATGAGGATTTATCTACAAGCCATCAGTCTCTTAGGGTCAATAACAAGCCTAATGTCCCAATCTTAACAAGTAATGATAGTAACAAGATATCAGATCACCAAATATACAATTGTAAGGCGTCCCAAACATTACATATCCAGATGATCATGAAGCTAGTCGTACAAAATGTAAGGACTAGCAAGAGTTAAGTCATACATGATCAACCTCGAGTTGCCAATCATGTTTACAGCCCATAGGCAGACAGAAAGTAAAGTGCATCGAGCTAACAGGTGCTCGTCGACTAAATGCCTCAAAAGAATAATGTACAATTACAGTAGGAGAACAAAAGAAACCCACTCGTTGCCAGGATTCCCTCTAGTGGTCACCATCTGGCTGGAAAGCAGGTAGACCTTTGCTGCTGCTCCGGTATCTGGCCATACAAAACCAGCTGGGTCAGACCCAGAAAGAGCAAGTGCCACAAAGGAGGCTTCACTTAGGAACCAAAACCAGCAATTAGCACAATAATAATAAGGTAATAAAGACAGGAATTAAGAAAAAACATAACAGGTGATATACGATGAGATAACCATGGGACTATTCAGATAACCAGGTTACAACCCGTAAACCAAACAAGGACCGGGGTTGTAACCCTTCGTCTGAACGGAACTTGGATTCTCCCACCATTTATCGGTAAAATATAAGAAAATTATGACAGGTAGCAATTCTTGTGCAGGAATCAAGATAAGACTAGACAGGTTATTCTCATACGATCAATTACGGCCAAGCAATAAGTACGGCTTGCTACTTTAACTAACTAGGATTATCACAGGACTAGTTACTAGCAAGATGCAATGAGAATTCCAAGTCCGGTTACCTGTTTGTTACTACCTGACTGATCCCAGCAAGAAAAGGAAAAGATAGCAGGATATAGCAGACACATTGTAGTAAGATACATGTGTCCTAAGGTACCACACTCGACGGCGGGCTGGAAGTGCGCTCATCTCGACGGATAGCAACAAATCCCATGTATATATATATATAAGGCCGAGACCAAATGGGCAACAGGTAACTGGGGAATTCTCCATGAACTATTTGATCCATCTAGTCATTAACCTAGCCAGATTCAGTATGAATCCCTGACCGTGGGAAACCAGGGATTCATGTCCTAGACATGATGCGAGACAAGACTGGTTGCTTACACAAGCACATTCAATACAATCACCCACGGTGTCAAGAATTCACTTAGCATGTCAAGTTAGCCGTCGCAACAGCGTATCAAGGTTATCGTGTCAAGATTACTTGTCAAGGGTGCACCACGACGGGTCACCATCATGCAATTCCATCAGTAAGCCTTGTTCTGATTAACATTCATAAATACTGTCATGATCATATCGGGTTCATGTCAAGTTTACATCAAAGGCGTAAGGATATAAAATGGCTGCAATTTCATAAAAGGGGAATATGGAGACGTAAGGCACCCAAGGGGGGGAAGCAAGGGGTAGCATACGCTCAGGACAACGTACGCAAGGGTCATGCGTACGCTCAAGACAGCGTACGCAAGGGGCATGCGTACGCTCAAGACAACGTACGCAAGGGGCATGCGTACGCTCAAGACAGCGTACGCAAGGGGCATGCGTACGCTCAAGTCTACGTACGCTCAGGCCAGGGCACGCTCAAGTCTGCGTACGCTCAGGCCAGGGCACGCTCAAGTCTGCGTACGCAAGAGACACGCTTCCAACAGGAAGCGTACCCAAGTCTGCGTACGCAAGAGACACGCTTCCAATAGGAAGCGTACCCAAGTCTGCGTACGCTGCGCTAAAGAGCGCACGCAGCTCAGTGGCGTAAGCTAAAAAGCTCTGCACACTGCTCACTGTCTTCTCCAAACCAGCAAGAACTCCATGGTTAAACCCAAAGCTTCAAAAGTTCATAACTTGGTCAAAACAAGTCCAAATCCAACTTTTCAAAGGTCAAAATTGGGTAGAAGAAAATTTCCCCCCATATGGAACTATCAAAACTTGAAAACAAAGAAGTTTAATAGACCAAAACCACCAAATCCGAAAATAACTAATTTCTAGATCTACAAGATTTAAAGCCGAAAAATGAAAAATGACAAGTTCTAATGTGTCTTAGAAACATGAGGAGAAGCTAATGGAACAATAAAATGGGCCCTCTTGTAGAAGCAAGTTTCACTTGCCTATGGGTGTGGAGAGTTGGGTGGAGGAAGAAGAAGAAGAATTAATGGAGGAAGTAATGAAGAGAGAGAGAGTGTTGGTAGAGTTTTTAATGAGGGTGGGATGTGGTGTGTTGTGGGTGGAGCATAGGCTAAGGTGTTCCAATACACATTAAACCAAACCAAACCAACCCAAACCAATTAAAACCGAGCCATGACAAAACCCAAAATACGAGAAATACCGAAATTCCACAAGTTGAGAAAAATAAAAATACATGCTAAAATCCAGATACGAGTATAAATACGAAATACGGGAAAATGAGGGTGACATTATTGTACTTGTCCGCGAGTCATCTATTTTCTAAGCAATAATATAATTCTTTTTTTTATCTAGTTCATAGAGATCATTGAATTTTACATTTTTTCGATTTTCTCAAGATTCTCAAGTGTGTCATGTAATCTTAACTTTAAAGAAGAAATCTCATCTGTGTTACTAGAAGAATTTTTATATCTAATATCTTCTAGTATTAGATATGGCTTAGAAAACTCATATTGTACAGCTTTTAGCTATTTTTTGGCATTTTATACATACACATCATTTTCTTTTCATCTTCTAGTAGATCAGTGAACACATCAAATAATTTATCAAAAATAAATTCTTCATAAAGAGGATTTAAAATTACCTTAGCATCTGTAGCCATGAAGCATATATTTCTTATGTTGTGAGGTCTTTCTTCTTCTTCTTTAGAATCACTCACCTGACTTTTATACCAGATGTTGGTATTTGCGTAATTCTTTGCTGAGGTCCTTCTTTTGCCTGACTGAACATATCTATTCCCCTTTCTTATAACAGGACAGTCTTTCTTGATGTGACCTATCTTCTTACAACTATAGCAGATTCGATATTCTACACCTCTGAAATCTTTCTTCTTCTTGTTTGACTTTTCATACTTTAGGAATCTTCTGAAGTTCCTCATCATAAGGGCCATTTACTCATTGTCTGAGCCATCAATCTCACTCTCGTCATCTGAAGCTATATTATGATGTGCCTTGAATGCGATAATCTTCTCCTTCGATAATGGCTCTGCAAAATCTTTAAGGTCCAGCTCATGTGTTATAAGCTTTCCTATAAGATTCTCTAGAGCCATTGTAATAAGATTATTCCCTTCAATAATTGTTGTTGCCTTGGGATTTCAGTTCTTGATCAGCCCATAAATTACCTTTTGAATCATTTCATGATAGCTATACTCTTTTCCAAAGGAATATAGAGGTTACAATATCTTAAAATCGAGTAAACATATTGGTAATAGTCTCATTAGGCTTTATTTTGAAGGCCGCATACTCATGTGTAAGTCCTGAGATTTTGGATTCCTTCACCTGTGAATTTCTTTCATGAGTTACCTCAAGATGTTTTCAAACCTCGTAAGACATGACACATATTGATACTCTATTAAACTCAGTTCTATCTACTGTACAAAATAAAGCATTGATAGCTTTTGCATCAAGACTTGTTTACTTCTTTTAATGATCAGTATACTTGTAATACGATTTTTTCACCAGCTTCCCATCTACAATAATAGGAAGTGGTTTATTATAACCGTCAATGACTATTGACCAAAAGTCGAAATCAAGTGACTTGAGGTAAAAGCTTATACGTATTTTCTAATACGTGTAGTTTATGCCATCAAATAGGGGTGGCCTATTTGTAGATTGGCCTTCACTATTGCTAAGGTATAATGATATCATTTCTCAAGAAGTTTTAATCCAACTTTGAGAAATAGAGCTTTGATACCAATTGTAGGATCGATGGCACCTCTTGAGGTGGTGAATAGAGTGTAGCAAAAGAAATATCCCTAATAAAAATTCTGCAGGTAAAGGCAGATATAAACAAATACTTAAATGAAATAATGTAAATAGGCACGAGAAAGTAGTACGCAGACGCCAATATTTTATACTAGTTTTTCTCTGAGAGGACTAGTCCAGTCTCGAGTACTCCTGCTCGATGTTTAATCTACTATTTGAAATAGAGGTTACACCACGTGCTTTATTCGGAAGAACACGCCAACTTCAACACTGTCGTATTTTTACCCGAAGCCCATGATCAACCTTCAACACCATCTGAAAAAGCTTTTATACTCCAAGCTTGTACAACTCGAATACTCATAATCGGAAACCACAAACACTTAGAAGAATGAAAGTTGTCTTGGAAATGTGAAGATTGAAAGCTCTTTGTAATAGGATGGCTTAGAATAAATAGAGAAGATGAAGAATGGATTGAGTGAATAGAATGTCAAATTCTTCTCTATTTATAGTAGTTTTGAACCATAGTTTAGGCAGAACTCGGTTGGGGTAAACGTTAAATTTTTTTAACATTGGAGATCTAAAAGACTAGAAAATGTTGCCGACTAGGAGTGATCCTAGGGGACCAAATTAGTCCGAGTTCGGGTAGAACTCGGCACGAGTTCGGCTAAGTGGTTTTTAGGAAATTCTTAGTTTATGTAGGATTTTGGACGTTGGTTTGGTTTGCGACAAGAGATAGGATTGTTTTTGTGAGGATAAACTTCAAGATGCTAATGATCCCGACTCATAAAATAATCTTAACTCAAAAAATACAAAATACAGAATAAAGTAGAAAAAACCTTCTTGACGAGCAAGTACAATATTCTGTATTCATCTTGAAGTCTTCTTGCTTTCCATATCGACGTCAGAATTTTAAGACAATTATCAAAATCAGGTTGATCATTGCTGCTGTGGACAAAAAAAATGCTGTCTTTTCTTTATTGACGCAAGGCACCACAAATCGAGTACGTCTGAGAGATCTTGCGCTGAGGATCCTCGAGTACAAAAAAGAATTCTGGAGAATGGGACGATGGAGATCGAGCGGCAGTAGCTCCTTTACTCCGTTGATACTCCGATTATAAAAGTGGGAGGAAACCTAAGAAGATTGCTAACTCTCGGCTCACTGGCAAGAAGTGCAGCAATTTGGCTATTGAAAATGCTCTCCGTTCTGTGTTTTGAAGAGGGATGAGACCCCTTTTTATAGTCATTCTTGAGCTGGAATAATGTTAAGCGCCCATATGTGGAAAACATACTGGTTTTTATGTGGGCGTATAGTCCTGCCTTCGGCGCGTAGGGTGTAGGTGCATGCAGGCTGTAAGATCATAGGGTTGTCATGGTGTTGACGTGGCCGCATGCTTTGGTGCACGACTGCTCATGGAGACTGACGTGGTCGTACGCTTCGGTGCATATTTTGATCATGGCTTTGACCAAGTCAGGCTTGAGCGCATAGCCCTATTTCAGGCTATGCACCCTCCTTCACAGGGGGTGGCTTGGGTGCATAGAGCTTCACATGCTTGGGCACATAGAGCTTTACAGGATGATGGGCGCATAAGAGCTTCACAGTGTGACTTGAACACATAGGAGCTTCACTTAGGCGCATATGTCCTCCTTTGGCTTGGGCGCATAAGGCTTTATTTGTTGAAATTTTTATACTTCTACGAGACCCCCTTCAAAGTTTTCGATACTTGAACGAATTTGAAATACATTGAAAGAAGCATGGACTGTCTTCTCGTGATACAATGGACACATAGCACAGCTCCCTCTTTTCGGCCGATAGTGTTTGGCCAGCCTGTCAGAGAGATACTATTGTTGAGATCTTCCTTGAAATCTTAACTGACAGATTCATTGGGATGTAATTTAAAGAGGTCCATCCTTCGTATGTCGTCCTTGTCAGCAAGTGGCAGTCGCATAGTGTGCAAAAGGCTATATTTTCACGTAGGCACATAGGCCATTGTAGGCGCATACTGCGCAATGGACGCATAGGCGCATAAGGACAGTGGGCGCATAGTGAGTAGCCTGTGCCTATAAATAGGCTCTGAAGGAGAGAGAAAACTCATTATTCTTCTCTCTTAGAATTTTTCAGAAACTCTTCATCTTCTTGCTTTGAGAACCATGTATTCCAAGGTCGCTAAGAGATCCACGAAGGACAAAGAGGCTGCGATGAGTGGCTCTCCTCCTGCGGCAGCGTCTTCGGCAGTCTAGGACCCGATTCTGGGTGAGGGCATGCTTCAAAAACAAAGTCTCGAACGTTAATTTGCAACGCTCAAACTTTTCTTCTGCCTGGACACACGCGCTTAAGGCAACATAGTTCTGTGAGCATCATTATGCGCCCACAAAAGTCATGTGCCAATACTGTGGTATGCTATGTGCCCACATGTTGTCATGTTATGTGCCTACATGCCATTTGCATGTTATGCACCCATGTACTGTTCGTGGGTTATGCGCCCACTTGTTTTGGGCGTATATCCCTTTGGGCATATGGCCCTTTGGGCGCATAGCCCTTTGGGCGCATAAGAGTTTTTCAGCACTTAACTTTTCATGTAGTTTTCTGAGTCAGACTTTCTCTCCCATCCTTGCAGTAAACATGTTTGTCCCGAAGCTTGATGGAATCCCTTAACGATGAGAAGTTTGTGCTTGGAGGGGTACGTCGTTTCAAGAAGCCGTACTTTCTGTTTGGTGATAGTGTAGGGTTTGAAAATGGTGAATCCATATGTTTGAGAAACCTAATGGTGATTTGTCCGAATGATCAGAGGATATGGCTACCGTAGATGGAGCGTCAATATCCTTTGTTTGCTTTTACTGTCTTGGCCGTGCGACGACAGATGAAGTGGGAGCTGACTCCTGAGCTCCCCTGGGTTATCTCTGGAAGAATTCAGTTCAACTCAGGCGATCGAAAGAAGAACACTTTCAAGTGTGCCAGGGGCTCTGTATCTTATTCTATGAGAGGATTGCAACCTGGTGCAGTAGTAAATGACATTTCGACTAACCTCCATTCTTATGCCGCAGACACGCTTTGTAATTTGATGATAACGGGGGATGTGTCGTATCCCACAGGAAAGATACGGATGGAAGGCTGGAGGTATCCATCTTCATTCTGAAGCAATCTCACTGACTGCGTGCTTTCTACGTATGAAGCCACCCTGAAGACTGCTGGCCTTTACTATTCTATTATGGCCACTCAATATGGTGTAAGGGTCAACTGGACAATGTTTGTCTCTTTGGCAGAGTTATATAACCTTCACACCTGTACCTTCTTTACTCCGGGTGGGGAGATGGCATTAGCTCTCCACAAAATATAGGAAGTGTTGAAGCTACCCTGAGGCACGGAGCCCTACGAAGAGTACGTGCCATGTGATGAAGAGCTCCGAGATCTGGAGAATGAAAACTCCATGATGATTGATGTATTCAAGGAATTGCTCTGCCACCTCTTTATCTTTCATAAGATTAATAAGAATTGGAGGACCGAAGGGGCCAATCCCCACACGAGAGCTTGGATGGGCTACGTCTTCGTTCAGGGAGAAGGGGAAGATCCGGCCTCCTTATCGATATTAAAACCTATGATCAAGTCTGATATAGAAGCCCGGATGACGAATTATGATACGGCAGATACTGAGGACACTGATGATCCTGAGTCTCCGATTGGCCACTACTTCCATCAAGCCGAATATCCGTTGTCGGAGAAAGCTGTGCTGGCTGCTTTCTTAATGATCTGGCTTCGTGACTGCATAGTCCTTGGTGGTTCGGGGTCCATTAAAAGGATAAGCCGGGGTATGATACTTCCGGCTGTAAAGCTAGCGTTCGGACACCGTCTTGTATTTCTTCCTGCAATGGTCTGTGCCATTAGACGAGGTCTGCGGGACTCTGTTGGGAATGCGGTGACTCCTGATGGCAGGGCCTATTTTGCCCGGACCGAACTTCTATATCATTTTATGATGGGGAAGCTGCTACTGCATTGCCCTATCCTGATAAATGCTAGGCCGGTGGTGAACTCTTTGGCAGAAGACGCTTTTTTCATTGATTTCGTGATGCAGATTGGACCGTCACCGGTGTATCCGCCTGCAGAAAGGTTTTAGGCTTCCTGCAGAACTATGAGTTCTTCAGAGTATCCCCCAGTATGGCAGTAGAAATACAGGGGATATCTTAGTAGATAAGGGAGTTCATGCCACTAGTTTGACTGCTGCAGAGTTTCAATGGCTCCGGTCTATTAGGTCATCGCATCTGGTGCTCCAGAACAAGAATCATGCCTATTTGGAGCCATATCTGCCGAGCCATTTCGCACGACAGTTTGGCAATAGCCAGCTCCATTTGTGAAATGCTAGCTCGCATTTGGCGTCGATAGGTAGCTTAATTAATGGGGCGCGTGCTTGGATGTACTATAATGCCGGGTGCACGGGGGCAGTCTTCCCTCTGCCCTTGGATAAGCCTAAGACCTATTTGTGCTACGCTGCTGCCAAATTTTATGTTCAGATCAATACTTTTCATCTATAGTGTGATCGTGAACAGAGCTTGATATCGGGGACTCGGTTTGGCCCCTTCCTGCGAAAAAGGCGCTGAAGGGCCGTAGGAAGGAGAGTGTTGTTCCCGCCATGAAGCCAGTCGTAGTACCGCGGCCAAAAGCTATCCTTAGGGAGACAACAGTGTCTCCAAAGGTGGACACGGAAGATGATGACTTTTCTCTCCTCAACCCTCCTTAGAAGAAGAAAGCTTCATCTGAATTGGCCCATGAGCCAACTTTAAAGCTGGGGAAGAAAACTGTCGCCCTGTGGAGAGCCAAGGAAGTGGGTGCTGGCTCACCTCCCTTGAGGAGGTCCTCCTGGCAAACTGGAAGAGGAGGCACGGCGTCGCGGGCCATTACTATTTGGGAGGTAGATCCCTTCCTAAACTCTATAGTCGTTCTGGTCAAGCCCTTAGAATCTTTTTCACCCTTACGTTTGTCCTTTGCACAGGACCCCAAAGTTACAGCTGAGGCTAGTGCCTCTTCATCTGAGGAGGTAGACTGTAGGTCCTAAAAAATCAAGTTGCATACATCAACAAAGTCAGAAAATCTAGAAATACAACTTTCAGATGAACTGCACAGACATCAGTTTGTGCATCCTTCAGATTGCGCACGTTAGATTGCGCACACTTCCAAGCGCGCAGGCTGACGTGGCAGATCATCATCATTACCTGACACAAATTAAATCTTCTGACAGCTGACAGCGCGAAGAACGAGGCGACCGTTCGTTTAATCGTGCAGCACGGCGCTCGAGGACAGCTGGCAGCGCAATCCATGTTAGCGCAATTTATGTTGGCACAATCCATTTCCTGCGCAGTCCAAGTCTGCACAATCCAAAATTAGCGCAATTCAGTGTGCGCGTTCTATCAACACAAATGACAAAATACACGTGGCATTCATGCCATCAATTGCTCATTTCGTGGCAACTGTCTATGCACGATCATGCGTATTTCAATCAAATGATGCCATGTGTCCAAGACAGTTGGCCCATGATCCAGTAACTATCTGCGCAGTCCATTGTTGCGCAATCCAATTGCTGCGCAATCCATCATACGCAGTCCAGAATAACTAAAAGTTAGTTATTTCTCAGAACTCTATAAATAGAGTTTTAAGTCTCCATTCAAGGGATATCAATAATCAGAGATCAGACTTCAAAGTTCAGAGAGTTCAGGAGTTCTTGCCCAAGTGCTGCTGCATTCTTCCGAGGCTTTTGCCTTCAACTTTCGAGGCTTTTTGTCTTCAATTCCAGAGTTGTCTTCAACTTCAGAGGCTTCGTCTTCAGAGTTCACATCGTCCAAGGGATAAAGCAATCGTCATCTAGATTGGATTTCTAAAGTTGTACCATTCCTAGAATTCAAATTATAATCTTTTACAAAGTTTGTATCAATAAAGTTCTTCAACTTTTGTTTTTGCAAATAAAATGGCGACTCTGCTGGGACGACTTTCTCCTCCGATGAGGAAGTGACAACTCAATGTGACGTAGCGTCTATCGGAAAGACGCAGAAGACATTGGTTGTGAAGATCAACCAGACAGCCTACGAGTCTATGATCAATTTCAAGACCACTTCCCGCACTGCAACCACTGCTGCCACAAGCAAAGTGCGCCCGGTGTGGGTCCCAAAGACTGCTGCGCAGTCTATTGATGCTGCCAGCAAGACTTCTGCGCAGTCTGCCAGTAAGACTGCTGCACAGTCTAAAGCTTCTGTTATCAAGCCTGCTGCACAATCTATCTATGCTACTGCTGCACAATCTGCTATTACCAATACACAGAAAACTTCATATGTTGCCTTAGCCAAGTACAAAATTCCTATGCCCCTGTCGCAGTTGGTTGCCAATATGTCTGCACAAACCAATGCTCCAGCATCCAGAGTCCATCCCAAGCACTCTATAGTAAGAACTCCTGATGCACAAACCACAGTTTCTGTGACCAAAACCAGTGCGCCATCCATTCATGCGCAAACTGTTCCTGCGCAATCCAAGAATGATAGCCTTTTGGCTAAATTCTCTTCCTCCCATAACAAGGTGAAAGGCTCTGCTCCTCTTTTCAAACACAATGTTGCTCCTGTACAATCTACTGGGGGTAGTCCTTTGGCTATTCCTCTTCCTCTTCAAAATAAAGGAAAAGGCCCGTTGGTCTTTTCTCAAACTTTCTTGTCCTATGATTTGGAAGACAATAGAGGGAAACGCTCTTTAGCTAACCCTTCTTCACAAAACAAAGGAAAAGGCCCTTTGGTCTTTTCTCAATCTTCTTCAGTTTTTACCGAAGAAGATCAATCTGAACATGTCTCGGCACCAATCAGTACTAGAACTCTTTCAAACAAGGATTCTTCTTTCCTTTATAACAAGAGAACTTGTACTACTGATCATAGAGGTATTCTGCCTACCCCGGTAGCAGAATTTCAGGACCTCCTGGCTCTCAAGATTTCCCGATCCAGACAAGGAAAACTACTGGTGTCTCAAACAGAAACCCCTGGGGGTGAATTTGCTGATCTTAGAACTTATCTTGACAGACCCACTTTGGTAAAACGCAAACAGCCAATGTCGAAGATCAAACATCATCAAAAACAAATCTCCAGGGTTAAAAATCCTAACACTTATGCCAATGAAGTGAGCACTTCCCTGTATACTCAAGGGACTAAACATTTGAAGAATCGGAATCATGTTCCGAATATTATCAAAGAACAGATCCCTCAGAGTTTTCTTCGTCCTGCTGTTGTTCCCGATCTCCGAGAACATCTCAGACAAAAATGAGACAATGTTTCAACACCTTCAGTTCAACCCTCTGATCATCATTGCAACCACAAAGTCATCATCCAATGTTGTTGTCAAACAATAAAACGATCTGTCTTCGATCACTTAACTTTTGTTAAATCTGAAGCTATGTCAGAAGAAGATGAAGTCTTGTATGTTTCTATCAATATGACTTTCCGAGACACTGGGGGTAGAAAGTGCTCTAAGCATGGCAAACCTCGTAAACCAAGTCAACGGTATTTAGAATTACTCCAAGAATCTTCTGAAGGAGTGTTTCGACATACCTATTTTCGAAGTCGAGATACAATCGGTCAAAGGAATCTTCCTCAAAATCCTTCAGGTTATCTTCCTACTTCTCAGTCAGGAGACGACTCTTTCGCCGACTATGACGCATACAACGAAAGCTCTGAACAGACAGTGTCTTCCACTGTACCAAGAGAAGTGACAGCTTATGTTGTCAATGAAGATCCAGATGCTTCAACTTCTACAAATCAGGAACAGCGGATCGCTGCACTTGAAGACAAGCTAAAAACCATGGCCGAAATGGTTGCTAGTATGCATTCTACTATAGTGGCACAACATGTCACACCACCGACTGTACCTACTGCTGTAAATCCAGAGATCATAGCATCTTTACTACCCGCCAATACTGGGCTGGGGGTAGTGTCTCCTCAAATGCCTCCTGTACAAGTACAAGTTCAAACTACACCTAGTCAGTCGGGAGCTGGGGGTAGTGCTTACAATGCTGTTCCTCCTCCTACCACTCTAACTCAACCTGCTCCTTCTTCATCGTTTGAAGACGCCAATGAAGCTGTCAAACTCTTGCGAACCCAGTTCGAAGCTTTCAAAGAAAAAGACAACTTACAAAGATTGGGGATCAAGCAACCATATCCAGTTAAATGGAAAGAAGTCCCGTTCCCACCGAAGTACAAGATCCCAACGATCTCTTTATTCGATGGCAGTACTTCTCCTAGTCAATTCATCAATTATTTTGTGGTAATGACCGTTCAACTCCAGCCAAATGATGCTCTTCTTACCAGAGTGTTCGTCGGTTGTTTAGCCGGCGTAGCATATGACTGGTATAGAAGTTTGCCTGATGGTTGTATCACTTCCTTCTCAGGTCTTAAGCAAATCTTTCTGGAACGATTCTATGAAGGATTCAATGACATGACTATGTCGGCTCTCAACAAAATCAAACAGAAACATAATAAAACTGCTGAGAGTTTCATCGAACGGTTCTGCCGTAAAGCCTTGAAGATGCCTTCCGGAACTCCAGCTGCTGTCACTATTGATACTTTTAAGGAAAATCTTTTGCCTATCATCAGTATGTGGATAGGATCTACCCAGTTACAAGATTGGCCTTCATTCATTGTCAACACCAAAGCTGCGGAAGTAAGTGCCGAGAAGTTCAAACAATTGGGGGTACAGATGTCTAACCCCGATCGAGATGAACACCAGACATCAGGTGGTGGCAACCGCCAGAACAACCGTAAAGCAAAAGGGACTTTGAACATCAATTTGAACAAGAATAAAGAATCTTTGGCTGTCAATGTGGCTCCGCCTACATCCACTCCGACTCCTTCTGCACCTCTACCGAGGGAACCTCATCCGAAAGTAGAATATTCCTTCGACGAGAATGATACTGCAAGCATCTTTGAATGTTTACTCAAAAGCAACAAGATTCAGCTCCCAGACCCAAAGAAACCTGATGAAGTCTGTAAGACAGATCATCCTAAATATTTTGTCTACCACAGGTTCATTGGACACCCACTCGAGCATGCTACGTGCACAAAGGCAAAATTCAAGAGCTTGTCAATGATGCTGTTGTCACTCTACAGCAAGATGAGAAGACTGTTACTGCAAATATGGTTGCAGTCCAGTTTGGTGACTTTCTTTCACAGATGGTACAGTACGGTGTCATTCCTATTCCTAAAGCTACTCTTGAGATTGAGAATCTCCCGCTTCCACCAAATGAAGGTCTTGTCCCTTTGTCTCTTGATAACGGCAAAATTATGTGGATCCATCCCGATCTTGCTCCGGAATTCGAAGTGCCCTCTTCCTCCAAGAAGAAAGGTCGTTTTAAAGGCAAGACAAAGACTTGCAACATGGTGTCTTTTGACCCCATAATTGAAGAAGAAATTCTGCTAGGCACCAGATCAGGGAAAGCCTATTTGAAATATCATTCTGAAGCTCAAGAGGATCCTACCTCTTCTTCTGAACCTGCTGCAGCAGAACCTGCTTCCATGGAAGAGATCCCTTCCACATCCTCACCAGTTGTAGTATCTATTCCTCCCAAGCCGGTGGTTGCTGACAAAGGCAAGCAACAGGTCCGTTTTGACAAACCCTTGAAAAAATCATCTCTTACAAGACTTGAAAAGCCATACAACTTTGATATATTGGCTCAACTAGCCAAAACACCGGCTAGGCTATCAATCTTCGAGCTCTTGCGCCTTTCCAAAGAGACTCAAGAAACTTTAAGTGAGGCCCTGATGCAGGCTGAAACTTGCCTAACTCTTCTCAAAAAGCCGAAAGCCGAACCGGTCTCTTATCATCATTGTCATAATGTCCTGGAGTTGATTCCAAACATCACTTTTACTCAGGATGATATACTACTGGAGGATAATAGACATGATCGTCCTCTCTACTATACAGGGTATGTCGATTCGGTGAAAGTCGATCGTGTCATGATAGATCCAGGGTCTGCACTCAACATCATGCCAAAGACGATGCTAGACGCATTGAAGATACCAGTGCATAGTCTTTCAAGCACAATCACCACTATCTTGGGATTCAACCAAGAAAGGAGTGAAACTTTGGGTAAGATTCGCTTAAAACTCCAAATAGGCAATCTTTGCACAAAGGTAACCTTCTATATCATCGATAATTATGGTTGTTCTTACAACGCTCTTCTGGGAAGACCATTCCTCCATGAACATAATGTTGTTCCATCAACCCTTCATCAATGCTTTAAATATGTCGAGGACAAAGGAGAAGTTCACAAAGAAGTTGCAGATCTTTATTCTTTCAAGGGCGTCGAAGCATATTGCAATGACGCTCGTATGTATAAAGATGAATTTATGAAAATGGTATTGGCCATGGATACTGAAGAAGACCAAAAAGCAGTGTCCAATGACACTCTCATCATACCTGTTAAAGGACGTGTTTCCAATCCTCAGTCCTCTAAACCATTGGCTATTCACTTGCAAGTTAAGAAAGAATCAGTTGATGGCGATCAAGATAAATGGGAGCTCACCTCTTCTGAGCCACTTGTTATCGACTTACGTCGTAACAAGGACAAAAAGCAGCTCATTTCTTCTGAGCCACTTGTTGTTGATTTAACTCACAACAAGGAAAAAAGGGAGCTCACCTCTTCTGAGCCACTTGTTATTGACCTTCGTCGTAACAAGCTTCCTCCACGTTCTTCTTCTCCCCCTCTTGTAATCAATTTAACTAAGCCTGCTAAGGCTAAAGGTCCTGCTGTAAATACAGATGTACAAATTAATGAAAAAGTATCTACTTTCCAGTATACTGATGTTATTTATCATACTAAATGCTATTTGGATATGTTAGATAGCTTCAAATCATTTACATTGGGAGTTGTACAATCTCTTCAGACAGAAGTCTTATTTGAAGATCCAGATGACTCTTACCGTATTGTCCCTGCTCGAAAGAAAGGCAAAAGTCCAATACTTTTTAGTAAAGGACCAGAACAACAATTCAGCTATACAGATGATAGCAAGCTTAACGATACAGGGCATCTACAACTTCGTCATTATAGTCAACAATCAAAAGACATCATCCGTAAGATGGGTTATGACTTTAAAAATGGCCTCAACCACGGTAAGGGTAGACGAACTCCCATTCGTACAGCTGTTCCAAAAGGAAAATCTGATATATACTATAGCAAGACCAAAAGAGGTCTCGAATATGCTTCTCCTTCGATGTTATCCCCAGCAGTTTCTGACTCTGATAGCGAAGAACATTCTAATTCTTCCGATTCCAGATCATGGGATTCTGACACTAGTATTGGTGAAGTTCATCGTGTGATCGTATCTTCTAATATGGTATCCGCTGAATTTCCGGAAGGCTGTGATGAGGACGTTGAAAAAAATCCTGAAACAGATCCTTGGGCTCAACAGATGGATAATCAATGGGTACTCCGATTTGAACAAAAAGAACCTCCTACTGAAGATCAACTAGTTCAAGTTGATGTAGGAGAAAGCGAGTCACCTCGTCCAATCTTTATTAGCAAGAATCTTCCAGAAACAGATAAGCAAGAGTTGATTCTTCTCATTAAAGAATACATTGACGTCTTTGCTTGAAGTTACGAAGACATGCCAGGTTTAGATCCCAAAATTGCTACTCACAAACTGAACATTTTACCTAATGCTAAACCAGTCAAACAGCAGCAACGGCGATTCAAGCCTGAAATGATGGACGCAATTGATGATAAAGTCAAGAAGCTTATCGCTTGTGGCTTTATTCGAGAAGAACAACATCCTGATTGGGTAGCCAACGTTGTTCCAGTCCTGAAGAAAACCGGTAAAGTTTGAGTCTGCATCGACTTTCGGGATCTTAATGAAGCATGTCCAAAAGATGAATTTCCTCTTCCTATCACGAACGTCACGATTGACAATACATGTTGGTTCGAACGAATATCTTTTATGGATGGATTCTCTGGATACAATCAGATCAAGATGAATCCGGAAGATGAAAAACACATATCTTTTCGCACTCCTCGGGGAGTCTATTGCTATACAGTGATGTCATTTGGTCTCAAGAACGCTGGTGTAACTTACCAACGGGCCATGAGTACCATTTTCAGAGAACATCTTCGCAAAACAGTCGAAATTTTATGTTGACGATATTGCTGTTAAAAGTCGTCTGAAAGAAGATCATATCCAAGATTTGAGAACAATCTTCAATCTCATACGTCAACATCAGCTCAAGATGAATCCCACCAAGTCATTCTTGGGTGTCTCTAGTGGTAAATTTCTCGGCTTCGTTATTACCTCTAAGGGTATACACGTGGATCCCGAGAAGATCAAAGCCATTCAAGAGATGCGACCTCCACGCAACCTAAAAGAGCTACGAGGATTCCAAGGTCGACTTGCGTACATCAGGAGATTCATTTCGAACTTGTCTGGACACTGCAGACCATTCACTCAACTAATGAAAAAGGGTGTATCTTTTATTTGGACTGAAGAATGTCAACAAGCATTCGACGATATCAAACGATATCTCATGAACCCACCAGTTTTGGTGCCACCAATCTCAGGCATTCCATTCTTAATGTACGTCCGTGCTATGGACTATTCGTTGGGTGCTTTACTCGCCCTAAAGAATAAAAATGTCATGAACAAGCCATCTACTATCTCAGTCGTACTATGATTGGTGCTGAACACCGTTATAGTCCGGTTGAAAAAGAATGTCTAGCCCTTATGTTCGCCGTTCAAAAGACAAGGCATTACATCATTGGTCAAACCATTCATGTCATATCCCGAGTCAATCCTCTTCGGGTACTGATGAAGAAGCCTAGCACACTCAACTCTCGGCTTGCTACATGGCCATTCTTCTAGCCCAATATGACATTGTGTATGTTCCTCAAAAGTCTGTCAAAGGTCAAGCGCTGGCGGATTTCTTGGCGGCTCATCCCGTACCAGAAATATCCAAGCTTTACGATGAAATTCCAGACGAGACGTTGGAAGTCAATATGATCTCTGAAGAATTTCCAATCTGGCGTCTATTCTTTGACGGAGCATCCAGAATCGGACCCAATGGTGCTATTGTAGCAGGAGTTAGAGTTGTTCTCGTTTCTCCAGACGGATCAACTATCCAAAGAGCTTACTCTCTAGATGAATCATGTTCCAATAATATAGCAGAGTACAATGCTCTACTCATCGGTCTTCAATTATCCAAGCAATTGGACATTGAATATCTCGAAGTTTACGACGACTCTAAGCTGGTTGTCAACCAGGTTAGAGGAACTTATGAAGTCCGTCATCAAGATCTGGTACCTTACTTTGAAGCAGCAATCAACATGGCTACATCATTCAAAGCTTTTTTTATTGAATATGTACGCCGAGCATGCAATACTGAAGCAGATGCCTTAGCCAATCTTACAGCAGTCTTAGCCATTCCCATCAGAAGACAACAAGTGGTAGTTATCTCTAATCGAGAATTGTTTTATGTCGAAAACAATCATAACATCGAGTTCAGTAATCTTGCTGAAGTTAATGTTATCAATGAAGATTGGAGAACTCCTTTCACCGACTTCGTAGTTCACGACATACTCCCCGAAGATCCTAAGGAGGCTACAAGTATTCGACGACGATCTTTACGATTCTACTACAACCAAACCACTAAGACTCTCTATTGACGGACTTATGACGGCCTACTTTTGCGCTGTCTAGCTGGTAATGAAGCAAAACAAGTACTGCGTGAAGCTTACGACGGTGTCTGCAGAGCACATCAACCCGGTCCTAAACTACAGGATCGCATCCGACGCATGGGTTACTACTGGCCCTCTATGGTATCAGATGCCATCGAATATGCAAGGAAATGTCGAGCCTGTCAAATCCATGCAGATTTTATTCATCAACCTTCAGAATTTCTACATCCGACAGCCGCTTCCTGGCCTTTCGAAGCTTGGGGCATGGATGTCATAG
The DNA here is from genome assembly GCA_029216955.1 of Iris pallida. Lineage (NCBI taxonomy): Eukaryota > Viridiplantae > Streptophyta > Magnoliopsida > Asparagales > Iridaceae > Iris > Iris pallida. The sequence goes on along the minus strand of JANAVB010044816.1, from coordinate 1,067,781 downwards.
GTCCTATTAATCCTTCTTCTTCTAGAGGACATCGGTTCATTCTAGCAATAACAGACTACTTCTCTAAGTGGGCTGAAGCTATACCCTCAGCTGAAGTCAAGACCAGTAGTGTCATCAACTTCGTCAAACACCATGTCATTTATCGATTTGGTGTCCCTCGACGAATCATTCATGACAACGGACAACAATTCATCAGCCAAAAATTCACCAGATTCTGTAATGATCACCGGATTGACAACGTCGCTTCGACTGCCTATAATCCTGCCGCTAATGGTTTAGCTGAAGCCTTCAACAAAACTATTATTAAGCTCCTCAAAAAGTTTGTATCCACTAACAAACGGAATTGGAGTGAAAAGCTTGGCGAGTGTCTATGGGACTACGGAACTACGGTCCGCAACCCCACAGGTTTTATATCTTTCTCTTTGGTATATGGCTGTGAAGCTGTTCTTCCTCTGGAACTTCAAATTCCTTCTTTAAGGATTGCCATTGCTAACGAGCTCACTACAGAGAACAATGATCTTCTTCGACTTCAAGAATTGGAGGCACTTGATGAGAAGCGGTTAATGGCTCAACAACATATTGAGTTATACCAAGCCCGTATTTCTAAGACTTTCAACCATAAAGTTAAAGTCAGAGCCTTTCAGCAAGGAGTACTTGTTTTAACAGTCAGACGTCCTATGACTATGACTCATATGAGTAAAGGCAAATTCGATGCAAAGTGGGAAGGTCCCTACGTTATAAGCAAAGTCTTCTCAAATGGAGCTTATCAACTCTGAGAACTGGATGGACGAATTACAATAATGCCTATCAATGGCAAGTTCCTTAAAAAGTATTATGTATAAATGTAAATGCTTGTAAATCATCAGACAAGTTCAAGTTCATAAATAAAATTTTATTTCATCATGAATGATAGTACATGATATTAAGGAAGGTCACTATCATCCTTCTCTACATTTGGATGCGGACCACTGCCGTCCTTTTCAAAAATACGGTCAGCAAAAGAGCCGAGAACCTCCTTGCTGGAACCCACTAAGAACTTACAAGCGACCATCCTCATGGCTTCCTCTTCTTCGGTCCTTCCTGGTTCAAGCAGAAAGTCCAGGATGTCTCGCGGTGGCTTGGGTGCAGACGAACCTTCGCCTACTTCTGCCTCCTTTGATTGAACTGGATCGACAGGACATTCTTCAGTGCCCTTCTCAACCTTTGGGGCAAGATCAGCCTTCTTAGATGCATCTCCAGATGACATTTTTATGTTAGAAAAGGGGAAGTATTCTTTTCTGCTAAAATTCTATTCTATTTATAGGCAGATAACGAAGCAACACATCCATCCGACGGTTCACCCGTTCTTTCATCATCACCTGATGGTTCATCCGTTCATTCAATTCACGTGAGGTTCGTCCGTTCATTATATTCATCCGATGGTTCACCCATTCACATTTATTCGACGGTTCATCCGTTCATTATCACCCGACTGTTCGTCCGTTCATTATCATCCGACGGTTCACCCGTTCATTCATCATCACTTGACGGTTTATCTGTTCGTTATTATCCACTTTTGACGGTCTGTCCGTTCATTCCATCATTTGACGGTTTTCCCGTTCATCTCACATCCATATCAGCAACTTATCATTTCGATTAAGTTGTTAATTGAGATAATAATATTCAGTATATTCTGCCACGTCCATATTACCTCTGAGCAGATATAATGAATATAATTATTTTCTACAAAATTATCAAGAAATATATCATGTCTTGTACCTCTGAATATATTTTCTATCTCTATTATTTATATCTGAACAAGATATGCAACAAATAATGGAGCCACAGGAAAAATGTCTTTTAGTAATCGAAATATGAGATATTACAAAAATACATGTACTTCAAAAGACATAAAGATACAAAATGTTCCACTAAGACGGAGGTATTATCAGATTATCAATCTGCTGTTTTAGAGTCTGCAGCCGTTCTTCACGAGTGGACATCACCCTCCTTCTCGCTTCTTCCATCCCGGTTTCTTCATTGAAAGCAGGCATGGCCACCATTCGGCGAGTAATCTCAGCATTATGAGCTTCCACATACTCACCCCTCTCCTGAATCAGAGCATTGAATTGTTGGGTTATAAGTTGATGATCAGCAACTTCATCTTCTAACTCCTTCATGAGACGAGCAATCTCTGCTTCAGCTCAGCAGCTCTCTTCTCTTTTCTCTCAGCCATCAAGGTTACTGATTCCAGCTTGGAGTTATATTCAGCAGATTTTGCAGAGAAAGCTTCCAAAAGGTTCTGAAGATTGACCCTTTCAATGTCAGCTGCTTGAGCCAGTTGTTCGAATTCTGCCTGCACTAGAGACTCTACATCTCCTTGGTTGAGCTCTTTATAGCTTTTGATGGAAATCTCTAACTCATTCAAAATATGTTCCAGGAGAGTGGCTTGAGCCTCGTCACCTTGTTCCCGGATAGCCCTTACTAAGAGAGACGTGGGACCTCTAACCATGAAAAAGTCAGTACCCTCTTTTTCCATCATTCTTTTTACTAGAGGGCCCAAAGATTCAAAAAAGCATCTGGTAAATGATTGGATCACAAGATTATTAGTTGCTATAGCACCAGGTGTTGCAGCTACTCCTGTTGATGATGAGGCCGTAGGATGTTCAATCTCTCGCGTTTGAATAGCGAGCTCTTTGAACAAAGAAGCCAAAGTGGAGCTAGTTGCCCCTTCCGGTTGTTCTTCTGCAAAAAGTAAAAATTGTCATTTTGCCTGTTGTTTACTATTGTCCAAGAAAATTAAAGATGTAAATTAGCTTACCGTGGTTGAATCCAACAGTGAGCCTATCATCTGCTAGAATAGACTCTGGCCGAGCAGAAGTAGCTTCAGCCATAACAGCTTGGCTACTGCCCGCTTCAGAACCACAGGATAAATGATGACTGCTACTAACAATCACCGTCGTTATAGGCACTATGTCCGTGCACGTCGGAGGTGCTAGAGGAGTCTCAAGATCTACAGGAAATACAAATAAAGACGTTAGCTATCAATCTATTTAAGAGGAGATTGCTAATTTCAATTTATACCTTGAGGATCAGTGGCGGGAGTTTCTTCCGGAGCTTCTTCATTTGCTGCTTTTGCTGGAGATACTTCTACCTCAACATCCTTTCAGGATTAAAGGTATCAACAGTATTTTCTGGAACCTCAACATCCTCTTCAGGATTTAAGGTATCATCAACAGCATTAGGAGATATATGTACTTCATCATCTCTTTCAAGATCTTGCATATATTTATCAATATTCTCAGACGAAGAGCTCTCCTCATCTTTATCTTCTTCTGGTACATTTTTGCTCGTAGTTGCAGCTTGGTCACAATAGTCCTCCAGCGGGCTGTAGCTGCAATCTTCTAGAGATGCAATCACCTCACGAACTTCTTCTTCGTAGAGGGTTCTAGGAGTAGGTGGAAGTTGAGTCGTCTCTGCAGCAGGTGGAAGAGAGTGTACAACATTTTGCTCTTCCTCCACGTCCTCCATAATACTTCTTCTGGGCTCTTCGGCCTCAGTTCTCGGATCAAGATCTTTTCTTTGCTCGATCTCTTCTCTATGTTCTGGACTAGGAGTTTTATTCTTAGGCTCTGAAATAGGAGTTAGAGATGGCAAAGTTAATCCAGCCGCAGCATCCACTACTATTGAAGACGGGGCTCGATTTCTTCTTTAGGCCAGCTTCTTTCTTTTCAGAGGCCTCTCAGGGCTCTCTATATTTACGGTCTCAACTTGTCTTTGGATAGAGGTTGGTGTGGTAGCCTCTTCTTGCTGAATTGTCTCGGCCAGCTGCCGAGATTGAGATCTAGTGGTAATCTTTTCAGAAGAATGATCTAAAATCAATTTCTTCTTTGCTGCTGGAGCGGGAGGCTCCTCTCTTCTCCTCTTCTTGGCTGGAGATTTGCCTACCTTCAAAGAGATACGTAGTGGTACGTTAACTTCTTGAGGGAACATAACATCCCTTGAAGCTTCCAAGGGCGCATCTACTGGCTCATGTACTTCATCATTTCTTGGGAGTGACATGGCGATTCCTCCCCTCTTCAATCTTGTTGAAGACGCGAAGCTATCAGCGAGGTTGAAATTCTCAGCAAAGGTGTTCGAAGATGTATAAAATACTGAGTATGTAAATAGCATCCGAGGGCCATGATTGCTGTTTACTAGCATCGAAAACGTCGCTTTTGTATCTCGAGCATTATAATAAGCCCATGCTCGGGCCCCATCTATTAAAAAACCCTTTCCTTGAAGACATGTGATAGCATTCCACACATGGAATTGGTCGTACCCGAACTGCCAAGTAAATCGACTGGGGAGATATGGCTCTAAATAACATTCATCTTCAAACCGGTACACCAAATGGGACGGTCGAATTGTTTTCAACCACTCAAAAGCTGCACGGCTCAGAGGATGCATCTTCGAGTCAATCATATTTGTTGGCATTTGTTCGTAACCAGCAGGAGGATGGGTACAATAAAAGTTCTATCCTTTGCTCAGGTTCAGAGCATATCTACAATCTCTTAGAGCAGTGAATTTCTACTTACTATGAGAGTATCTTCGCAAAAAGCTGCCGTCGACCGGTCCCATGTCGGGGTCCATCAAAGTGGGATGGTGAAGGAGCAACCACCCAAATAGATATGTATACGGTAATTCCAACCAAGGAAATTCTTTTTCACCCTTGGATTTTAGCATCTGATCGATGTATAGATGAAGACCATCATTCAGCTTACAAGTCATCACTGACAAAAGATCCATCTTATAGCCGAAGACTAATCTAACGGCAGCAAAAAGAACATCGCGATGAAAGCGGTCTATAGCACTGGATCTAGGGACTATAAACCGACGGAGCCAATGTGTCAGAAACCCTGCTAATTGGGCTTCTTTTGACATCGGTCTATATCCTACTCTCAAATAACTTTCGAGAGTATCTCCTTTCTTCAAAGGAGGATATTGATAATCATCCTTCATCTCTTTATCAAAATCGCCACTTTCTTCTATCAACTTCATCACTTCTGTGTTGCTCAATGGCTTAAAGAAGTCAGGATAGCATCTATCATATTCCTTAGTCTTCGGTTCTTGAATGTGATTAAGGAACAGATAAGGTAGCCATTTCGAGGAATAGCAAGTATTTGATGTAGCACTTTTATAGAACAGAGAACAGATTTTATAATGACATAGCAGTTCCTCGAAGACTGCTACCATCTCTGTATTCTCTTTTCGAAGTCTGTCCAACTCATCATTGGTTGGGACAAATTCTTCATATGGGGCATCTCCCATTGGCAAATAAGAGATGTACCGCATCTCATGAAGTACAAACCCGATTTCTCCGCCGGGAGTCATGAAGGTCCCTGTTCTGTAATTGTACCGCTCTGCTAGAGCCAAGAACAGGTGCGGGTTCGGAGCAAAACCATAGACAGTGCCATGCACTGCTTGGTACAAGTTGATTTGCTGCAGTTTGCTTTCAAACTTGGTCAGAATCTAATTTGCTATACAGCTCCATCTTTTAAAATCTGGTTTCACCAATCCAGTTAATCTGATGTCCTGCTCAGGATATCTTCCTTCGACTTTCGCAAACTCATTTGCAAAAATTGGGGTTCTGACGGGCATTAACAAGGAAGAATTCTCCGGCGGAATACAACCGGGTTTCAGACCTTTCAACAAAATATTGTACCGTTCTGAAGAACTGTAGAACATATCCTTCTTGCTCGGCCCCTTCTTCACAAAAATTCTTCCGTGACGGGCATCTTGGAACGGTGTAAGGTTCCATTCCATCTTCCTCGGATAGCTCGCATGAGCATACCGGGATAAGGGGAGGCAGCGTGGAACATTTGGTATCGAGAATGATTTATCCGTCTGATGGACAATCCTTTCTTCCATCCTTGGTCTCGGTTGAGGGCTTTTCTCAAAAGCTTTACCGAATAGGAATAATAGTTTCTTGTGTATGATAGCATCTGTTGATTCCAGAGGTTGTCCATTCATCAAACATTGCCGTGTCTCATTATCTTGGGATATTAAAATGGCCTGACGAGAAGTTGGCAGATCATATTGAGGATAGTGCACATGTGATAGGTCCTCTTTATATTCTGATTCTGAAAGGGTCCCTACGAAGTTCTCATATTCTGGATCTTTTCTAGTATTAACTGCATCAGACAGAGAAAACAAAAATTTTCAGTATAAGTCAAAGTTAAAGACTCAGTTTGTGCAAATATTAGATTGCACAAAATCAAATTGCACAAATATCAGATTGCGCAAATAATCAGATTGCGCAAGCAAACAGACATCAGTTTGCGCTGACAGTCTCGCGCAAATCAGCCAATTGCGCTGACTTTTGTCAGCACAGTTCAACCGATTGCACAGAGAGTTGTCCTTCATAAAAATGAAGAATAAACTAATTTGTGCAACCAGAACCCTAAAAAGGGTGGCGCAGTATGATCATGTCTCTAAAAAGAGATGAATTTTGAAGAAACAGTGAAATCAAAACTCTAAAAAGAGTTTTTGATTAGGTCATCTACCTATCATTGCTGGATGAGCAGTTTCATGGCGAGAAGCTCGTCGCGCTGCCCTAGCTGATGACTCGGCGGGGGCCTTGCCTTTACAGCGGCAGAGGATCGTCGGGGTGCCATTGAGATCGTCAGAGAAGAAAGGAAGAAAGAGCTCAGAAATTTTTCTCTCAAGTGCACGAAGAAAGCAAGTAAAGAACATTTCGAAGGAATTGAAGAACTATTTATAGTTTTTTAAATCGAACGGGCCACCTTAAATTATGCCTAAAAATGGGGCTAATCCCTCAGATTGCGCAAACAGCTCACTACATGCGCAAATTGATTTCAAATTCAAAATTCAAAGTATTTCGAAATTTTGAATAAATTCAACTTTCGTAAACTTTGAAGGAGGTCTTGTAGGTCCTAAAAAATCAAGATGCATACATCAACAAAGTCAGAAAATCAAGAAATACAACTTTCAGATGAACTGCACAGACATCAGTTTGTGCATCCTTCAGATTGTGCACGTTAGATTGCGCACACTTCCAAGCGCGCAGGCTGACATGGCAGATCATCATCATTACCTGACACAAATTAAATATTTTGACAGCTGACAGTACGGATAACGAGGTGACCGTTCGTTTAATCGTGCAGTACGGCGCTCGATGACAGCTGGCAGCGCAATCCATGTTGGCGTAATTTATGTTGGCGCAATCCATTTTCTGCGCAGTCCAAGTCTGCGCAATCCAAAATCAGCGCAATTCAGTATGCACTTTCTATCAACACAAATGACAAAATACACGTAGCATTCATGCCATCAATTGCTCATTTCGTGGCAACTGTCTATACACGATCATGCGCATTTCAATCAAATGATGCCATGTGTCCAAGACAGTTGGCCCATGATCCAGTAACTGTCTGCGCAGTCCATTGTTGCGCAATCCAATTGCTGTGCAATCCATCATGCGCAGTCCAGAATAACTAAAAGTTAGTTATTTCTCAGAACTTAGAGTTTTAAGTCTCCATTCAAGGGAGATCAATAATCAGAGATCAGACTTCAAAGTTCAGAGAGTTCAGGAGTTCTTGCCCAAGTGCTGCTGCATTCTTCCGAGACTTTTTCCTTCAACTTCCGAGGCTTTTTGTCTTCAATTCCAGAGTTGTCTTCAACTTCAGAGGCTTCATCTTCAGAGTTCACATCGTCCAAGGGATAAAGCAATCGTCATCTAGATTGGATTCCTAAAGTTGTACCATTCCCAGAATTCAAATTGTAATCTTTTACAAAGTTTGTATCAATAAAGTTCTTCAACTTTTGTTTTTGCAAACATAGACGAGACAACGGTATCCCCTGTCCGTCCTCAGTCGATAGATGAGGGCGGGTCTTCTTCGGTTGTAAAAGTTGAGCGGCGGGATGATCAGGACGAAGGCCCCGACCATGATGATAACCCGAGGACCAGTCCCTCTTATGACATTTCTCTGGGGGATATGTCTCGATTGGAGTCATGATGAGAGAGTTGGACGAGAATCAAGTCCAATTAGCCCATCCTCCTGCGGGTATGTCATCTTTGTGCCTCTCTTCGGATGAGATTTTTCACCTTCGATTTTGCATTCTCCTTGTGAAGCTGACCACGACTATATTTTCTCTCACAGATAAGGGGAGAGAACCCATCACAAAGATAGTCCCCGCCATTGGGAAAGGGACAGAAGTTGTTCCCGATTCCTCCAATTTTGCTGGTGTCGGGGAGCTGTTAGGGATCCGATATCGGCTACAGAAGGAAAAGTTGAGCAGCCTGCTGAGGGAGCTGTTGCTGAAACCGCTCCTATTTTGGCTGAGGTTGTGGAGGATGTCAGACCTGATGTCGCTCAGGGCTTTGATATTATTCCCCTGAATAGTCTGAGCCTGTTCTTGGTTTCCCTGAAGCCAAGACTGATGGGGTAGTCCAGGCTGGAGTTGAGTAAGTCGAAAGTACAAAATCATAACTTCTTTCGCATTTCTCTTCCTCTTTTTTGGTTACTACTGTATATATATTTTTCTTTATAAAGTTCGGCTTCTTGTCAGGTATCTCTTCCTGGAGCGGAAGAAACTTTGTAAGCCTACTTCCTGACGACCTCCACGGAAGATGATAAGATGGCCCAGGAAGTCGTTAGAGCTTTCTACTCTGTATTGAAAGTGAAGCTTCCTAGGGTCTTGAATCGGAATGCTGCCTTCGGCCCTGTAAAGGCTATTGCGGAGTACCAAGTGGCGGCCCTCGAGAGCACTGCCGGCTATGAATATCGGGCTAATACTCTGAAAAAAGTTATAAATGACCTGGAGGGTCAGGTAGCTCGATTCCGGGATGCTAAACAATGGAGCCTATCATCCCTATTCTGTATGGATGATGTGGCTCTGATCAAGGCTCTTGTGGAGAAGAAAGCTACTTTCCAGGCGAAGAAAGATGCCCTCGTTCGGGAGATCGGAGAATTGGCTGACCAGTATAGTCAATTCAATGGTGTAAGTGAGGCGCGTGCTGCCACGAAGAATAAGCTAGCTGCATAGATCAACGAGAGGTATAATCACATCGCACAAATCAAGAACGAGATCGTCCAACTAAAAGCTGACTTGAGGGCGACGACATCTGAACCGGAGGATTATTTAGCTTAGGCTACCATGACTGCCAATACCTCTGCCCATTTATAAGAACAGCTGACGAAGTTGGACTGAGAGCATCTGAGTCTGATCCTTTTCAAGAAGGAAGCTGCTCGTCAAGAAGAGGCGCGCCATCGAGCTACCGCGAAGTCTGAAGCAGAAGTCGCGTCTCTAAGAGACAATATAAACCGCCTATGTATCCCGTAGATTTTTGTAACTTTCTTCTTCTTTTTTTTCCAGCCATCACGGCTCTTGTACCTTTTTTTCCTCTCTTAATAGACGTAAAGAATAAAGAATCTATGGTTTTGTGAAATATCGAAACTAGAGGTAATGTGAACGTAGCAAGGATATTTCTGGTGGGTATTCCGTTGAAGAATTTTGATGTGGACCTATTATCCGTTTTATATTCAAGTTATTCGAATATAGATAATAAGTTGAACGAAGCTGCTAGTAGAGGTAATATTGACGTAATAGCAGAGGGTGTTCTATATCTGACTAGACGTAATATGGACATAGAAAGATATATAACGTTAGGTGGGAGTGGATAATTCATAGGTAGTAAGGATGTGACTATCCTTAATAAATACTTTGCTCAGAGGTTATATGGACATGGAAAAACATAATCATTTTACTAAAGAAATAATTATCGGAAAACAATTCAGAGGTAATAGGGACATGACTTGTTTTTGTCAAACCGAGTTTGAACAGAGTCAAAAGCGGGAATGATTCTAATAGGAAATTTTTAGAGGACCTATTATCCTGGGCGTATTCAACACTCTTAAAATACGGATAATAGTTAGATAATGTTTTGAATCATATAAACATCGTACTGTACATTTACATGACTGAACATATATGACTATTACGTAAAAAAGGTTACACATAGTATTTCTTCAGGAACTTACCATTGATAGGCATCATGAGCAAGTCACCATCGAGTTTGGTTAGTCGGTACGCACCATTAGAGTATACTGATTCTATGATGAAAGGACGTTCCCATTTAGGCTGGAATTTTCCTTTTGTTTTGTGCGTCATGACCAATAGTCTTCTCACTGCTAAGACTAGATCACCGAATTGGAAGATTCTTTCCTTCACTTTTTTGTTGAAGGCTCTGGAAGGGCGTGCTTGGTATAGCTCAATGCGCTGCTAAGCTAACAAGCATTTTTCGTCTAGCGCTTCGAGCTCCTGGAATTGCAGACGGTAGCTTTCTTCGGTAGTCAACTCGCTGGCTAATGCTACTCGAAGAGAAAGAATTCGAATTTCTAGGGGAATAACTGCTTCGCTCCCATAAACCAGAGAGAATGGCGTACTGCCTGTTGGAGTCCGGACCGTTGTACGATAGGCCCATAGACATTCACCGAGTTTATCGTTCCAATCGTGCTTGTTCGATGGCACAAACTTCTTGAGGAGTTTTATGATGGTTTTATTGAAGGCTTCTGCTAGCCCGTTGGCCGTTGGATTGTAGGCAGTAGAGGCTACGTTATAGATTCAAATCCTATTGCAGAACCGATAGAATGCATGGCTTGCAAACTATAGACCATTATCATGGATGATCCAATGAGGTAGGCCAATACGGTAGATAATGTGATGTTTGATGAAACTGATTACGTTTGATTCCTTCACTTCGGTGAGCGGTATAGCTTCTGTCCATTTGGAGAAGTAATCAGTTATGGCTAGGATGAACCGATATCCTTTGGAGGATGGCAGGCTGATTGGTCCTATGACGTCCATGCCCCAAGCTTCAAACGACCAAGATGTTGCCATCGAGTGTAAAAACTCTGAAGGTTGATGAATGAAATCAGCATTGAACAGACAATCTATATACTTTTTCATATATTCAACAGCATCTGCTATCATTGTGGGCCATTAATAACCTATTCTTTTGAGGTGCTTTTATAATTTGGGGCCTGGTTGATGTGTACCACAAACTCCATCGTGAGCCTCCCGGAGTGCATGTTTGGCTTCTGTGTCTGGTAAAACATCGTAACAGTAGTCCATCGTAAGAGCGTCGATACAACATCTTGGTAGCTGTATCGTAGTAAAATATGAGGGATCGCCTTTGGATAGACACTGCTTCCTTCGGGTCCTCGGAGAGGATTCTATAGACAGCGTAGTCTATGAAAGAGAATCTCCAGTCTTTAATATCGACGTTTATTTCCGTTGTGTAACTGTAATAAATATATAAGGCATCTTTCACACATAATAGCTCTTGACCAGATAATGTGACCAGACAATATGGTCAAAGTAGCAGCGAGACCGGCTACAGCATCTGTTTCTATATTCTGTAGTCGAGGTACGTGCTCGATGAAGAATCCATCAAAAGTAGACGCCAACTCGATTGTTGCTCTGTGATAGGGGATGAGATCTTCGTGACGAACTTTATAATCCCCTCGGACTTGACTAACTATTAGCTTGAAATCGTCGTACGCTTCTAGATAGTCAACTCCCAGTTGTTTTGCCAGTTGTAGGCCGATTAATAGGGCATTATATTTGGCCACGTTGTTGGTGCATGGTTCCATGAGAGAATATGCATGATGTATAAGCAGATGATCAGGTGACACGAGCACGACACCTACTCCAGCCATAATATTTCCTTATGATCCTGTTCTTGATGCACCATCAAAGAACTTTTACCAAATGGGAATTTTTTCAGCTGTAGTGTTATACTCTACTACTTTATCGGAGATTTCATCATAGAGTTTGTAAGTTTCTGGCACCGGATGAGCTGCCAGGAAATCAGCTAATGCTTGGCCTTTTACTGCCTTCTGAGGAACGAAGAGCATATCATTTGGAGTCAATAGCATTGCCCATGTAGCTAAACGGGAATTGAGAGAACCCGATTTAGTTATGAGTATTCTGAGAGGATTGACTTTAGATATGATGTGGATAGTCTACCCACACACATAGTGGCGTGACTTCTGGATGGCAAATACTAGTGCAAGGCATTCCATCTCCACAGGTGTGTATCTGTGCTCGGCACCCACAATTGTGCGGCTGAGGTAGTAGATTGCCTGTTCATGGCTGCCTTTATTCTTCTAAGCTAGGAGGGCGCCAAGAGAATGGTCCATAGAACGGACATATAGTAAGAAAGGCTTCTCCATTATTGGAGCTACCAATACTGGAGGGCTTGTGAGGTACGCCTTGATGTCGTCAAACGCACGTTGACATTGTTCAGTCCAGATGAAAGATACGCCTTTCTTCATGAGCTGAGTGAATGGTTGACACCTTTCATAGAGGTTCGAAATGAATCGTCTGATGTAGGCTAGCCTTCCTTGTAGTCCGCGTAGCGCTTTGGGTTTCTTGGAGGATGCATATCGAGGATACCCTTCACTTTCTTCGAGTCCAGATGTATATCCTTTGAAGTGATGACGAAACTAAGGAACTTGTCGCTGGAGACTCCCAGAAAAGACTTGGTTGGATTCATCTTGAGTTGGTGTACACGTATTAGTTCGAACACTGTTCTCAAGTATTGGAGGTGGTTGCCCTTGAGACGACTTTTAACTGCGATATCGTCTATGCAGCACTCCACTGTTTTACGTAAATGATCGCAAAAAATTGTGTTCATGGCTCGCGGGTATGTCGCCCCTGCATTTTTTAATCCAAAGGGCATCACCGTATAGCAGTATACCACCAACGGTGTTTGAAAAGATGTATGCTTCTCATCGTCGGGAAATATCTTGATCTGGTTGTAGCCTGAGAACCCATCCATGAAGGACATTCGCTCGAAGCCACAAGTATTATCGATCATTACATCGGTGATTGGTAGAGAAAACTCGTCCTTCGGGCATGCAGAGTTTAAATCATGATAATCGATACAAACTCGAACTTTACTGTTCTTTTTTATGACTGGAACAATGTTGGCAACCCAGTCATGGTGTTGTTCTTCGCGAATGAATCCACTGGCAATGAGCTTCCTGACTTCATTTTCGATGGCCTCCATGACATCTGGTCGGAATCATCGTTGTTCTTGTTTCACTGTCTTAGCTTTAGACGAAATATTCAGGCGGTGCATGGCGACTTTAGGATCCAGGCCTGGCATGTCTTCATAGCTCCATGCAAATACGTCGATGTATTCTCTTATAAGCTGTATAAAAGATTGGCGTTCATCGTTAGACAGACTTTTGCTGATGAAGATTGGTTTAAAAGATGATTCATCTCCTAAATTGACTTGGATCACTTCGTCTTCGGTAGGTGGTTTACGTTGTTCAAAGCACAGCTCCCACCTAGTGTCCATCTTTTGAGCCCATGGTTCAAGCTCGATCGATTGGACATCGTCCGCAATTTGGTCAACGAAAACCATATTGACGGACATAGTTGCTTTGAATATGTGGCCAATGCTGGAGTCTGAGTCCCAAAGAGAGGAGTCAGAAGAATGAGAACAACGATCTGCTTCATCATCTTATCCTTCGGGAGTTGTTGGAGGAGTGACATAGCCCAAACCAACACCTTTTCGTTGACAGTAGTTCTCCGATTGTCGGGAGAAGCAAAGCGTCGTATTGGCAATCATCGTCCCCGGCAGTAATTTAGCCCCTGGTCGCTTTTGATGTCATATCCCATGTTCTGGATGATAATCTTGGCCTGCCAACTATATCAAAAAAGTTGTATTTTTTTCAGAGTCATAGTCAGCTTCCGCGTTGTGCTTGGGAGAAGTAGAGTCTGGAACAAACTTTCTCTCGCCAATTATACGACCGAAGATGATTAGTTTTTCATCCTTCTTTCCGGCTGGAACGATGAAGTAGTGAATATCTTCTGGGTAAACTTTTTCCCGTATGTGAGGCGTCGTGACCAGCATACAGAGGTGTGGTCCTATGCCGTGCTCCAGAGTGTATATCGTATCCATGTAGTAGTTTACCGATTGATAGACATCAGAGTAATTCAAAGATAAACCTTTAATAAGGAAATACGCAAGTTCTTCAGGGATAACATCATTCGCTGAAGGTTGATTATTATGAGTATTGATATACTCATTGAGAGGATCATCATCTAGAAGAGAAGCCACAGTCTTGGCCGAGTTCACCACGTAGGGTAATTCTTCAAGATTGGGAGGACGGGCATCAGTAGGTTCCTTCCGGGGTATTTTGCTGAGAGTGATGGTCAATAATTTGACCTTGTCAGGGTTCTTTTTTTTCACACAGATTATGAGAGGCTTTGGGGTACTTTTTGGAGTAGTACGTCCTTTGACTCGGATGATCAGGGGACCATCATTGGAGGATAAACTAGCTTCAGCTACATTGTCAGCTTCGTTGCTGTCATCTTTGGGGGGTTGAGATTGGTATAGTACTGAATATCCATAGTAAGCTTCGATGCCCTTAAAAGGATCGACATCGGCAAACTTCGTCTTCACGACACCGTCGCTGTTGACGTACTTGAAGCACTGTTAAAGTATGGAAGGAACGATCATGTTCTTGTGTATCCATAGACGTCCCAAAAAGACGTTGTAGGATACATTGGCATCGATCACATAGCAGGAAACCACCGTTCGGAGATCACCGATCTGGCACTTGAGACGGATCTTGCACAGTGGGTGGCTTCGACCAGCATTGAAAGCCATGATAGTTGTGTTGGTTTCAGATAGCTTGTGCAGAGGGATTCCCAAAATTTAAAGTAAACTTCTAGGAATGATGCTGAGGAAGGATCCTGGATCGATGTGCATGCGGTCCACCTTAATTGCCCCGATATATCCTGTATAGTACAGGGGTCTATCATGACGATTACTTTTTAATAGCATGTCCTCATGTGAAAAGGTGATGTTGGGCACCACTTCTATTGTACTATAGCAGTGAGGATAGGAGACAGGGTCTTCAGCTCGGGCTTTGACTTCAGCGAGATAAGAGTCGGCATGTAGTAAAGCTTCGCTTAAGGCCTTCCGCGTTTCTTTGGAGAGTCACAAAAGATTGAACAGAGACAACCTGGCAGGTGTATTGGCTAGCTGTGCTAGTATGTCAAAGTCGTAGGGCGGATCCATGCCTTCGGGAGTTGGGGCCTTCAGAGACTTATCAAACCGCGTCTCCTTCTGCTTTACTTTGTCTGAAGCTGGAGGCTTAGACGGGCCGGCTTCTAAGCTTGTGGGGGCAGCAAGAGGTTAAAGAGGTACTGTTTCTTCTTTTGTGGGGTATTATGTCCAAAAATAAGTCTTCCACGATCGCGTCTCGCCAGATAGAACCTCATAGATGGGAGAGGATACCATATGGCATGACTTATATTTCTTTCCCCTTTTCGCTTTAGGAGGTACCATCCCCTGTGTCACTTCTTACACAAGGTCCGAATGGACCCACATGATCTCACCACGTTCAGTTGTGAGTGGCACTAAGGTTGAGTTGCGAGCTGGCGGTAGGTTGACGACTTTCATTATTGCCTTGGAAATCGGGACCACGACCTTTGGGACTTCTGTAGGAGGAAAGTCACCAAACTAAAGTGAGATAATATTAGAAGATACGACCTTGTCTTCAGCTTCGAGGTTGATCACTTGGTTGTCGATAAGCTGTTGTATCTTCTTCTTCAGGACGATGCAGTCTTTGGTGGAATGATGCACGTACTGATGATAGAGACAGTACTTGGGATTGTTGAGCTGGTTCACCTCTACAGGACATCGTGGTGGAGGCAATGTCAGTTTATTACCCTTTGTTAATATATGAAAGATGGTAATGACATCGTCTTCATCAAAGAAGAAGGCCTCCTTAGGCTTTTCGGAGGTGCCCTGAGAATTGGAAGCTCCTTTGGATGTGTCGACCTTCAGGACTTATTTTCCTTTACCCCTACGGACAGGGATAGTTTGAGGATGCTTGCCCTTGTCTTCAGATTTAGGTGTTTTCAAGCCAAGAAGTTGCAGGTTAGGAACGTCATTTTCAGCAACATCAGCAGCCCCAATGAAAGCGGGTCATGTATCATACTTATGTATACCCAGACAAAACTTTACCGTAGAAAGGAAGTTATTTCGACAAGTATCCATAAGTTCTGAGTCTAGTATGTCGAAGGGCATCTTTAGTGCTACCCGCCTGAAGCATTCGATAAAGGCGATGACAGACTCAGTCCTCCTTTGCTTGGTCTCGATGAGAGTGGACATACTAACATGCATGCCACTCTCGTAAAACCTGTTGAGGAACAACATCTCCAAGTCTTTAAATGAAATAATACATCTGTCAGGTAGACTACAGAACCATTCGAAAGCTACCCCCTTACAAGGTGCTAATAAACAGTTTCAACAAGAACGGATCATCTCTGGGCAAGTGTAGAGTCTGCGTGTTGAAGTACGTCATCTGTTGACGAGGAGAAGTCAATCCATCGAATCAATTCAGCGATAGCGGCTTGTAGTTAGGAGGGCAAGTAGCATTCTTCCACTCAGGGGGATAAGGTTGAGATATCCCTATCTTCTGTAGCTCGTCTTTGTGTGAGATAGTATCGAGACGGGCGACCAGGGAATCAATTGCATCCTGTTGATTGAGCAGGTATTGGAAAACAGCTGCTGAACGGTTGTCAGGCGACGTTGGCGAAGGACCACCCCCAACATTTACAAGATTTGGAGGAGGCACAACGGAATGATACTCCTTTTCTAGGGAAGGAGGGTTGTTGCTATGTGCCGGACTAGTGTGAGCCGAGATATTTTGTTGTGGTGGAGGAACAGTCTCAGCAGCTTGAACCGACATGATACTGGTAAGCATATCAGTAATCTTGGAGAATGCTATTTCCAGACCATCTAGCCGTTTGCTAGTCTGGTCACTAGCTTCTTCAGGTCTTTTTCCATCCGCCATGTATGTAGATAACATACGAGGATGAACAGAGAAAATAGTACAACTGGTGCTGATACTGTCTGTCTCTGAGTGGGCAAGTCCCTCGTCTTCAGGTAGAGGAGGTAGATAGTCACCATCAGACTCGGAGAGATCGTCGTCCTCTGGAAGGCTACCCCAGTGTTAAGGTCATTTGCTTCAGACCCTGAGGGAATACTACCCTAAACTTAGGATTCTTCGTCTTCTGTACGGAATCTTGCCTTTGACCGGGTGCCCATATAGACTCCTTCAGATGTGACAGCCTGTTGGTCATCTGTTGGTAGACTTCGTCTTCTTCTTCTCGCAGAACTGAGAAAGAAAGTTGGGTTCGTGGTCCACCGTCTTTGATTGGGGCTTCCGTAAGGAGGACCCCAAGAAGCCATGTTGGATGAGACAGCAGATTTTTATCGTCAGAGAAGTACAGCCGTCGAAATACGGACTTTCTCTGAGGCACTCTTGTTACTTTGGAGCAACAACAGTTGATAACAATACTGGTGCACGGATGTGCACTATGGATTGTTATGTCCACCCTCGCTTTACGCTTATGATTTATCATCTCGCACAAGTCAGCGGAAGGGAGTTTTTCCTTACAACCCATGTTGCATGCATCGCCAAGCTTTACATACGGGTTTGTAAGGAGAGTTGGCGCATCTAGACTTAGTTCACGTGCAGGGACAACCCCCACACCTAAGTTCTGTGATGTCCTTGAAGACAGCCCCGTGCTATACGTGGTGGGGCCTGTCTTTTTGCTGTGGGGGCATAGGCCTTGGAGACTGGCCTTGGGCGCATGCTTCTTGACAGCATATTTGAGTCTCCTTGATGTGGGGGCATAGTATGGATCCAGTGAGAATGGGCGCATAGCCTTGGGCGCATGACCCTGGATGTCCAGTCTGTTGAAGACAGAGGCATTCTGGTAGGGGTTATGCGCCCAAACCTCCCCTTGGGCGCATGGTATTGGGCGCATGCTTGGTGGAGCAGCGCTACTTTCTCCCAGTTTTGCCTCCTTCGTTTGTGAGCCTCGCTAGGTATGTCCAGAGTGTCGCACACCCCGATTCTTAGCATCGTAGTATTTTCCTTTGCCAAGTCTCGAGCGTCGAACACTCTGTTGTTGGTTGTGCAGGAAAGAAGTCACTGGGCTAGTAGAGCCCAAAACGGTGTGAGCCTTCTACATTTGGGGAACTTCTATGGCAGAGTCATGTGCCCATGTGACAGAGTCCTCCAGTTGCATATCTGCTATGACCCTAGCAGGATATGCACAGCGAGCCTTTGGAAGCCAAGCCTTGCGAGACTTGTTTAGCTTCGCTGATTTTGAGGGAGTAGAGACATCCCTCGAGAGTATCTCTTCGAACGCCTGCTAATCGAATTTTACGATTAGCATCTTCTGAGTGCTCTCTACTTTGTCGATATCGGATTGCATCACCACCTTCTTGTCAGAGGAAAAGGTAGTCCCCAGCAGGGTTACGATTTTTGTGGACACACACAAAAAGAAGAAGAAATGCTGTCTTTTCTTTATTGGCGAAAGGCACCACAAATCGAGTACGCCTGAGATATCCTGCGCTGAGGATCCCCGAGTACAAAAAAGAATTCTAGGGAATGTGACGATAGAGATCGAGCGACAGTTGCTCCTTTACTCCGTTGAGACTCGGATTACAAAAGTGGGAGAAAACCTAAGAAAATTGCTAACTCTCGGCTCACTGGCAAGAAGTGAAACAATTTGGCTCTCGAAAATGCTCTCCGTTCTGTATTTTGAAGAGGAATGATACCCCTTTTTATAGTCATTCTTGAGCTGGAATGATGTTATGCACCCATGTAAGGAAAACATACTGGTTTTCATGTAGACGCATAGTCCTGCCTTGGGCACATAGGGTGTAGGCACATGCAAGCTGTGAGACCATGGGTTGGTCGTGGTGTTGACGTGGCCGCATGCTTCGGTGCACGACTGCTCGTGGAGACTGACGTGGCCGTACGCTTCGGTGCACGTTTTGATCATGGCTTTGACCGAGTCAGGCATGGGCGCATAGCCCTAATTCAGGCTATGCGCCCTCCTTCACAGGGGGTGGCTTGGGCCATAGAGCTTCACAAGCTTGGACGCATAGAGCTTCACAGGATGATGGGCACATAGGAGCTTAACTGGGTAATTTGAACACATAGGAGCTTCACTTGGGCGCATATGTCCTCCTTTGGCTTGGGCGCATGAGGCTTTATTTGCTGAAACTTTTACGCTTCTACAGCTACATGGGCCAACAATTATTTTGGGTTATGCTAATGAAAAACTTTGTCAATATTTTGCTGAGTGTATGTAGAGTGAGTTTGAAATAAGCATGATGGAAGAGCTCAACTACTTACTAAGACTTTAGATCAAACAACACTCGCAGGGAACATTCATCAATCAAGCCAAGTACACGAAGGATTTACTAAAAAAATGTATGACTTTGACAACGTAAAACCCAAATTGTTATATCAACACCACTTGACATTGATGAACGTGTCAAACCAGTCAACCAGCATAAGTATCGAGGTATGATTGCTAGCTTACTTTACTTAACTGCTAGTCGTTGTAAAACTCCTAAATTTCTACTATTTTTTTATTTTTTTAAATTTGTATGGATTTAAAAATTTTGGTACTGTATGTCACATAGTCGTATTGTACGTCGTATGCGAAATTTTCGTTTGCTCGACGAGTACGAATATGTGCGAGCGTACATATTTTATAAAAACAATTATCTATTTTAATATACACTTTCAAAATTATATAATTATTATTCTTGCTATAAAAAGCCTTTTGTTTCTAAAAAGTTATTAATAATAAATAATATTTTGTATACTAGAAAAGCCTAATTATGTAAAGGATATTTGTTGCATAAAAATATTTCGTTATTTATTTATTGGTCTATTTTAAATAAAAGTATAATTTTCAAAATTTATTAATAGTAATATTTTATTGTTCAAAAAGATATTTAAAAATATTTATTATTTTCAAAATTATTATTATTGGTATTTTGAAAAATATTTTTGGAAGTTATTTTGGCCAATTAAATCTTGATTTAATATTTAAATAGATTAAACTAGTATCTATATTTGGAATTGGATTAATTGATTTGATTTAAACTAAAGGTATTTTAATTTGATTTAAATTGGATTGGATTTGGATTTGGATTTTGATTGCTTTTAAATTAAACTAGAAAATATCTAATTTGGGTTTAAACAATCCTAGTCCATATCTAATTGGGAATTTCCACATCCTATAAATATAGGCAGGTACTCCTCCAATTTCCATCATCCATTATTTCTCCACAAATTTCCACCACAAAGTGCGTGTCTCGTGTCCATGTCCAACATCTTTCCGTGTCGGCCGTGACAGCCTCGGGTCCGACCCCGGTGACCTTCTTATTCCATCTTTTTACACATACATTTATTTTTCTGTCGACAAACCCGACAATATATACCAAATTCCTAATCTAATCCCTATCCCTAATCCTAACCCTAACCCTAACCCTAATTCTGTCCGACCAACTCTTGGCCGACAGCCACGCCACGTCCCTCTCCGCCACCATAGCAGATGCTCCTCCGCCTTCTTCCCTGTCACCGCAGTCCCTCATTGAAACCCTAAATCACCATGATTCGGAACGCAACCATGCCTCGAACGCCTGTGCCAGCCACAACACCACCACCCCTGTCACCAAACACCAGACCGGCCACCACCAAAGCCATCGCCACCACCATCGTCGTCATCGTCACCACCCAACCACCACCACCATCAAGAAGAAAGGAAAAGACAAAACCTTAACCCTAAACGCATCTGTCCGCCGTGTCCACCGCCGTGACCTCCGCCTGACCCTGTCGGAGCCACGCTCGCCGTCCGCCCTTGTCGCCAAGCCGCACAGGGATCCGCCTCCGCCGCGGCCGACGCATCTCCGCCATGCCCGCTCCCCGTTCTCCGTGAAACCCTCTGCCTCCGCTCCCTAGCGCCGGAGACCGCCGGCGACCCTTCCTCCTTCCAGATCCACGCGACCCTCTCCTCCTGGAGCGCCTCCATGGCCTGAACCGTCGACCCACCGCGCGTCCTAGCCGTCCCCTTCGAAACCCCCGCCTTGGCCGACCCTCCGCCGCGTGCGCGAGCACACCGCGCCGCCACCGTGCGCTCGGCCGACCGCCGATTTCCGACCTCCCACTCCCGCGCTCTCTCCTCCGGCCCGCTTCGAGCTCTTCGCCGCTCCTCTTCCCCCTTCGTCTCCCTCTCTCTGTGCTCCTCTACTCTCTCTCGAATTCTCTCGACTAACTCTCTCTCTCCCCCTCCTGGGAAGTATGGAAGAAGGGAACATAGTCTTTGCTTCTTCTTCTTTTTGTTTTTTTGTTGTTGTGGATTTAGGTTCTCAATGAACATATGTGACTGTGTTTCCTTCTCTCTCTCGAGATGAGTGGACAGCACTGTTCTGCTGTACAACAGTGGGTTAGATTATATGTAGTATTAATATTTTATCATGATTTGAAAATAGAATACATAAATATCTATGTATATTTTAAAAGGTTAAAATATCTATAAAATATTGTTTTAAGTATTATCATTAATATTTATTTTGTAGTGTGTTCCTTTAAGTATATATATTAGTATTTGAAAAATATATGGAGATATTATTGTTGATACTAGTATTATTATTTTTGTTGTTATCATTGTTATTTAACTTAGTATATTTTTCCTAAAAAAATGAGTTGTAACTACCTATATATTTTGGGATAATAAAATATATATTTCAAGGATTATAAGTATTTCTAAAAATGGTATATTTAATTATTTATTTATTTCTTCTAGACTCCTTCGACTATCCTCATGTCCGTGACTAATCCCGTTATTCCTATCCTCTCACCAATTTTGTACATCCTCCCATCGACCCTAGTTAACTTGACTATCCTGAACATGATGAAATTGTCCGTGCCACCACCCGAGGTCCCCATGTATAGTTGTTGCACTGAAGACGTAGATCGTGCCGCCGTGATCATCGCAGCACACCGGACGCAATATCAGACAAGACACCTTGCCATTAGCTGTTTAATTATTTTAGCTCATATTACATGCATGTTCATTATTTTCTTTATGCAAATAAACTGTGATACATGGCATAACTGTTAGAACTTACTGTTCTTTTATATTTTCTGCTATGTATTGTTTTTTTCACATTAAACCTAGATTTAAGAGACCACCTTGTGTGTTGCATTCATTGGCCTTGACACGTTGTAAACACGAAGTTGTGCGTCGTATGTAGAATACGGAAGTGCGTGATTGGCTGGCCACCAGTACGTGCAAGCCGTGCGATAGGAATAACCGCTAATAGAGGTTGCATGCTAGTTTGACTTAGCGGTTATAGTGGTTTATGTTGTGGATGCAACACAGTAGGCATTGGGCGGGGAGGACAATTCCTTAGCGTTTGGGCTTCGATGCACTTTCCTTGTGACCCGGACTCTCCGTTGGAGATACGGGGTTGATGACCCAAGATTACTGACGGCCACTGACGATTCTACGGAACATCATGCTCTTCCTGATGGGGCCTCTGGTGCCCAAGGGGGACTACGCCGATCCTATTCAGCCAGGGCCCAAGCGTAGGAAGGATTGTTCTTAACTACATATCACATAGAACGGTTAGGTACCTTATCCGTTAGGTACGAGTACTTTTGGTTTGGGTACTTGTATCTGACCGTGGCTTGGAACAATAACTTGTCGCGAATTAGTTTGTCACATCTTGTCCTTGTTTGGTTGTAGGTGTGACTTACTACTTCGATGAGAAGGTATTGAACCTTGTTGGGGTCCGGATACCATATCGGATTCTTAGCATGGAAAGATACGTCGCCGTGAATTAGTTTACCATCTCATGTCCTTGTTTGGTTGGGGGGATGGTACGCTCGTTCAGTAGGTGCGTATTGGACCATGTTATAAATTCGATTGACTTATTTATTGAGCAATATTTATTCAGTTTATATGGCATGCTATTATGTGTCTTGTTACGTCCCTCTGAGGACCTGGTTGTCTTGCCAGGTGTGTGCTATTGTCTTTCGCAGGTGCTTTAGCTCTAGCCGTGGTCTTTGCTACTTCTTCGAGGATGATTGCATTTGGATCATCTTCGCTTCGCTCGCCACTCATTTCATTTTCTATGTACTTTTTCTTATTTTGTTGGTAGTGGATTTGTCTTCGCCCAACATATTGTATCAAGATAATTCTTTCTCATTATATGACATCTTTATTTCATTTATTTTTGTGTGGATGAGATTAGTTATGGTTTTACTGCATTTTACAGCTTATGTATCCATACGAGGCCTATGTACTTCGTATGAATACAGCTGGCAAGTCTACGATCCTAGTCCTACGTATTTTGGGACTGGGGCGTTACATGTTTTTGTGGTGGCCCATGCAGGTCAAGATAAATTGTTTGGTTACTTTACCGTGCCAAGCAAGCCTGCGAATAGGATTAGAAGTTTAGGATCTCATCCACATACTTGACCTCTTCCTTTGATTTTATCTACCGTTTGACTCATCAATTGCATCTTGCTTGCTTCCATCCCTATCCTTATCCTCCCATCGTGCTTGCTAGAAATTGACCCTACTATTTAGTTGTCCCAAAACACCATTAGTTTAAATTAAGTTAGGTAGAATACCTTATGAACTAGCAACCCCTTTGACCTAGTGACCTATATTAGCAAGCTTATTTAGATCCTAGAATCTATAGGACCTAACCCGTCTAGCCGACCAAGGACTTGGGCAAGAAGACTATAGGACGACTGTATGACTTAGAATCATTCTGCCTTCTTTTAATCTTAATCTCTCGTACCTATATATTTACCGTTTTGACTAATGATGCTAATATAGCCTAGTGTTTGCAAGCTTATTCCTTTATCGAGCTAGTTCAAGACATATATTATTTGGGTCGACCCACTTAACATATTGTCTAATCAGAACCGGTACATGATGGTCTGATCAACCGAGTGCACTTTGGTTCGCTTTTGTCTATTATTCTATGTGGATGGGGACATAGCTAAACTTGTCCTCTAGAATCCCATCCACGACTGCCTTGACAATTCCTTTGAAATTATTCAATCGTCTTTGAATCACGTATTCGTATTCGATAACGCCTCCTTCGAACTCTATCTTGCTTTCGCCTTCGCCTATATTTTAGGAGGACGAAGGCGTTATACTAGCACTTCCTCTAGCTATCCTATCACCTATGACCATTACCACTCGATATTGCTATTTCTCCTTCCTAAACTACTCGTCATTTTCTCGGCCCTATAATTACTGTCATGACCCTCTAATCGCTTAATTAAGGCGAATCTATTTCGTTCTCTAAATCATGACCCTCATTCATTACCCGTGACCATACCGTATTAATTTTCTAGATCGTGATTCTTACGTCATGATTTGTTATCGATTGTTTCCCATCGAAACCCCCCTTGTGTCTTCTCACCCCTACAAATTCTTAATTTCGAGGACGAAATTCTTTTAAGTTTGGTAGGATGTAAAATCCCTAAATTTCTACTATTTTTTTTATTTTTTTTAATTTTTATGGATTTAAAATTTTTGGTACTGTATGTCACATAGTCGTATTGTACGTCGTATGCAAAATTTTTGTTTGCTCGACGAGTACGAATATGTGCGAGCGTACATACTT
Source organism: Iris pallida (assembly GCA_029216955.1). Lineage (NCBI taxonomy): Eukaryota > Viridiplantae > Streptophyta > Magnoliopsida > Asparagales > Iridaceae > Iris > Iris pallida. Next base: position 1,043,249 of record JANAVB010044816.1, on the reverse strand, counting down.
TATAAAAACAATTTTCTATTTTAATATACACTTTCAAAATTATATAATTATTATTCTTGCTATAAAAAGCCTTTTGTTTCTAAAAAGTTATTAATAATAAATAATATTTTGTATACTAGAAAAGCCTAATTATGTAAAGGATATTTGTTGCATACAAATATTTCGTTATTTATTTATTGGTCTATTTTAAATAAAAGTATAATTTTTGAAATTTATTAATCGTAATATTTTATTGTTCAAAAAGATATTTAAAAATATTTATTATTTTCAAAATTATTATTATTGGTATTTTGAAAAATATTTTTGGAAGTTATTTTGGCCAATTAAATCTTGATTTAATATTTAAATAGATTAAACTAGTATCTATATTTGGAATTGGATTAGTTGATTTGATTTAAACTAAAGGTATTTTAATTTGATTTAAATTAGATTGGATTTGGATTTGGATTTTGATTGCTTTTAAATTAAACTAGGAAATATCTAATTTGGGTTTAAACAATACTAGTCCATATCTAATTGGGAATTCCTACATCCTATAAATATAGGCAGGTACTCCTCCAATTTCCATCATCCATTATTTCTCCACAAATTTCCACCACAAAGTGCGTGCCTCGTGTCCATGTCCAACATCTTTCCGTGTCGGCCGTGACAGCCTCGGGTCCGACCCCGGTAACCTTCTTATTCCATCTTTTTACACATATATTTATTTTTCTGTCGACAAACCCGACAATATATACCAAATTCCTAATCTAATCCCTATCCCTAATCCTAACCCTAACCCTAATTCTGTCCGACCAACTCTTGGCCCACAGCCACGCCACGTCCCTGTCCGCCACCATAGCAGATGCTCCTCCGCCTTCTTCCCTGTCACCGCAGTCCCTCATTGAAACCCTAAATCACCAGGATTCGGAACGCAACCATGCCTCGAACCCGTGCGCCAGCCACAACACCACCACCCCTGTCACCAAACACCAGACCGGCCACCACCAAAGCCATCGCCACCACCATCGTCGTCATCGTCACCACCCAACCACCACCACCATCAAGAAAAAAGGAAAAGACAAAACCCTAACCCTAAACGCACCTGTCCGCCGTGTCCGCCGCCGTGACCTCCGCCTGACCCGGCCGGCGCCACGCTCGCCGTCCGCCCTTGTCGCCAAGCCGCACAGGGATCCGCCTCCGCCGCGGCCGGCGCATCTCCACGTGCCCGCTCTCCGTTCTCCGTGAAACCCTCCGCCTCCGCTCCCTAGCGCCGGAGACCGCCGGGACCCTTCCTCCTTCCAGATCCACGCGACCCTCTCCTCCTGGAGCGCCTCCATGGCCTGGACCGCCGACCCACCGCGCGTCCTAGCCGTCCCCTTCGAAACCCCCGCCTTGGCCGACCCTCCGTCGCGTGCGCGAGCACACCGCGCCGCCACCGCGCGCTCGGCCGACCGCCGATTTCCGACCTCCCACTCCCGCGCTCTCTCCTCCGGCCCGCTCCGAGCACTTCGCCGCTCCTCTTCCCCCTTCGCCTCCCTCTCTCTGTGCTCCTCTACTCTCTCTCGAATTCTCTCGACTAACTCTCTCTCTCCCCCTCCTGGGAAGTATGGAAGAAGGGAACATAGTCTTTGCTTCTTCTTCTTTTTGTTTTTTTGTTGTTGTGGATTTAGGTTCTCAATGAACATGTGTGACATTGTTTCCTTCTCTCTCTCGAGATGAGTGGACAGCACTGTTCTACTGTACAACAGTGGGTTAGATTATATGTAGTATTAATATTTTATCATGATTTGAAAATAGAATACATAAATATCTATGTATATTTTAAAAGGTTAAAATATCTATAAAATATTGTTTTAAGTATTATTATTAATATTTATTTTGTAGTGTGTTCCTTTAAGTATATATATTAGTATTTGAAAAATATATGGAGATATTATTGTTGATACTAGTATTATTATTTTTGTTGTTAACATTGTTATTTAACTTAGTATATTTTTCCTAAAAAAATGAGTTGTAACTACCTATATATTTTGGGATAATAAAATATATATTTCAAGGATTATAAGTATTTCTAAAAATGGTATATTTATTTATTTATTTATTTCTTCTAGACTCCTTCGACTATCCTCATGTCCGTGACTAATCCCGTTATTCCTATCCTCTCACCAATTTTGTATATCCTCCCATCGACCCTAGTTAACTTGACTATCCTGAACATGATGAAACTGTCCGTGCCACCACCCGAGGTCCCCATGTATAGTTGTTGCAGCGAAGACGTAGATCGTGCCGTCGTGATCATCGCAGCACACCGGACGTAATATCAGGCAAGACACCTTGCCATTAGCTGTTTAATTATTTTAGCTCATATTACATGCATGTTCATTATTTTCTTTATGCAAATAAACTGTGATACATGGCATAACTGTTAGAACTTACTGTTCTTTTATATTTTTCGCTATGTATTGTTTTTCTCACATTAAACCTAGATTTAAGAGACCACCTTGTGTGTTGCATTCATTGGCCTTGACACGTTGTAAACACGAAGTTGTGCGTCGCATGTAGAACACGGAAGTGCATGATTGGCTGGCCACTAGTACGTGCAAGCCGTGCGATAGGAATAACCACTAATAAAGGTTGCATGCTAGTTTGACTTAGCGGTTATAGTGGTTTGTGTTGTGGATGCAACACAGTAGGCATTGGGTGGGGAGGACAATTCCTTAGCGTATGGGCTTCGATGCACTTCCCTTGTGACCCGGACTCTCCGCTGGAGATACGGGGTTGATGACCCAAGATTACTGACGGCCACTGACGATTCTGCGGAACGTCATGCTCTTCCTGATGGGGCCTCTGGTGCCCAAGGGGGACTACGCCGATCCTATTCAGCCAGGGCCCATGCGTAGGAAGGATTGTTCTTAACTACATATCACATAGAACGGTTAGGTACCTTATCCGTTAGGTACGAGTACTTTTGGTTTGGGTACTTGTATCTGATCGTGGCTTGGAACAATAACTTGTCGCGAATTAGTTCGTCACATCTTGTCCTTGTTTGGTTGTAGGTGTGACTTACTACTTCGATGAGAAGGTATTGAACCTTGTTGGGGTCCGGATACCATATCGGATTCTTAGCATGGAAAGATACGTCGCCGTGAATTAGTTTACCATCTCTTGTCCTTGTTTGGTTGGGGGGATGGTACGCTCGTTCAGTAGGTACGTATTGGACCATGTTATAAATTCGATTGACTTATTTATTGAGCAATATTTATTCAGTTTATATGGCATGCTATTATGTGTCTTGTTACGTCCCACTGAGGACCTGGTTGTCTTGCCAGGTGTGTGCTATTGTCTTTCGCAGGTGCTTTAGCTCTAGCCGTGGTCTTTGCTACTTCTTCGAGGATGATTGCATTTGGATCATCTTCGCTTCGCTCGCCACTCATTTTATTTTCTATGTACTTTTTTTATTTTGTTGGTAGTGGATTTGTCTCCACCCAACATATTGTATCAAGACAATTCTTTCTCATTATATGACATCTTTATTTCATTTATTTTTGTACGGATGTGATTAGTTATGGTTTTACTGTATTTTACAGCTTATGTATCCATACGAGGCCTATGTACTTCGTATGAATACAGCTGGCATGTCTACGATCCTAGTCCTACGTATTTTGGGACTGGGGCGTTATAGTCGTCCTGATATAATGTTTAGCATTTGCATTTGTACAAGCTATCATGCTAATCCGAAGGAATCACACCTATGTGCCGTTAAGCGTATCTTTCGATACCTTAAAAGAACTTCTACAGTCGGCTTATGGTATTCCAAAACTACATCTTTTGATCTAATTGGTAATTCAGATGCTAAGTTTGCTGGATGTAAAGTAGACTGTAAAAGTACCAACGGTATGTGTCATTTCCTAGGAAAAGCTTTACTCTCTCGGTTTAGCAAAAAGCAAAACCCTGTAGTGCTATTAATAACTGGAGCTGAGTACCACATTGTTGTGATCAGAATTATTGGATGAAACAAACCCTGAAAGACTATAATCTGCATTATATAAAGATTCTCATTTACTGTGGTAACCCTAGCACTATTAACTTGACTAAGAACCCAGTATGTCACTCATGCACAAAGCACATAGAAATATGCCATCATTTTTTGCATGATCACCAACAATACGGGAATATCTGCTTAAAATTTATTGGCACAGATCATCAACTATCAGAAATTTTCATAAAACTACTAGTTGAGGATCATTTCAATTGATATTCAGAGTGATAATGCGTTATAGTTAATAAAAATACTTAAAACTTGAATTTTCAGCGATTTATTAATTGAAGTCTATTTGGGTGCGAGCCGAAAGGGCCTTTCTGTCATACATGTATAAATAGCTGGAAGCGACACGATGCATTAGTCTTCGGACTACCGCTAGCTGGGATCCGGCCCCTATAGCTAACCCAAGGTGATGAATATTAATTAAATCAATGAATTAAAAGTTACTGAGTTATTTTTATCATTTATACACATAAAATGATCTAAAATCCAAGTAGCCAAACTCGGACAAAACTCAAACCGAGTTCTGACCAAACGTAGTGTCGGGCTTTTGTTAAACAACATCGGACAGAAGCCCCCTTCCCTATTCTATTCTTCTTCCCAAAGAAACAACCGTCCAAGCTTTAAAACCCTAACCTTAGCTTTTTGGGAAACCCATCTCCAAGCCTCCAAATCTTATTTTCTTAGATCTATCAGCTCTAGAAAGGCATTCACCACAAAATTTCCATCTCCATTTAGGTATGCCTCTCTCTCTTTTTCTCTTATTTTAATTTCATGGCTCCTAAGCTTTTCAAGAGAAAGAAAAGAGATAGTGCTTCGTCCTCCACATCGGAGTACGAACCAGTTAATGTGTTCAGTTGCGCTCGTCCTGACGATGAAGAGGACTATGACCCTAACCTATTTGTGTCATTCGAGAGATCAACTGCTTCGTTCGATCAATTCTAATACCGAAATATTTTCTCGAAAAAGTCTATCAATTTTACTATTCTCTCGGAATATACTGAAACCTTTGAAAATTTTGGGCTCCGATACTTTTTAGAAACTTTGAGCCAAATCTATGAAAATGCTTTTCGCATGGTGTATTATAATTTGCAAGAAGCAGATAGTTGTATTTATTCCTATATTAGCAGCAAGGAACTTAAAGTCAACTCGGGAGACTTGAACGAATATTTCCACATGCCTAACAACGGCGACGCTCTAGTCGATATTAACAAAGTTTAATTTCCTACTGACATGACACTTGAGTCGTTAGAAGTTGCACTGTGTCATCCTAGTCCGATTCCCCGGATAAGGTTATTCGTACGTCACCTGAGCCAGGATTTTTATGAACTCCATCACATTATTTATTCTTCTTTGCTACCTAAGACGGGATCTACTGATGAGATCACCTTCTTAGAGTTATCTGCTACGTACCACATCTACATTGGAGTTATATTTTCTGTTTCCAAGACCATAATTTTTGGTATGGTTAGTTGTCGGAGGGTAGGCCACAACCTCCTTTACCTTATGCACCTGGCGGTGATCTTCCAGAAATTCGACATTGACTTAGACATTTGTGCTATATCTGGATCGCTAGATATAGTAATTATCCTTACCCTCCACCTCCACCCGGTGGTGCTCCACCATCACTTGATCCAGCTGCAGCTTTAGCATATGCTCTAGCCCCTCAAGCTCCAGGCCATCATTTTGACGAGTAACATCAGACCCTTCTGACTCGCTTTTCCGATGCTGAGTTCTGCCAAATTTCTTAGGCCCAGGTCTTGAGAAATGTCGTGGCTAATAGTCAGTGGATGTTGGCACATCATACCTCTGCTCCAGCTCTGATTCTCCGTTACCCTGGGTTCGACGGTCCGAGACTTAAGGATCATCCTACTTTCGGATTTTTGATCCGACAACAGCTTATATTGATCTAAAGCCTCCTAATGATGCCTCCGGTGATGATGCTGATATTTGATTCAGTTTTTGGCTAAGTATTTTGTGGACATGTTTGGCACTTGATGATCTTGTAGCGACACGTTTTGTTATTTTCTTTTGGACTATCTGTAGTATTGTTTTCTGTTTATGCACAATTTCAGTTGTAGTGGTTTGCACTTTGGACTTATTTATTACATTTGTAGTTGGTTTCATCTATTTTTTCATGCTTTGATACTGCTATTGCTGATTTCATTTCCCTTAAGATGTTAACTTGTTTCATTCATATTTTTGGATATTACTCCGCTTTTTCTGTGTTATTGTTGGATTTACAAATTGCGGGGGAGCCATATTTAATTTTGAGTACATGACAAAGGGGAAGAAAAAGCATATACCAAAAATTTTCTTGATTAAAGAACAAGTCAGGTATATATCTCAAAGTTACATATTTTGTTATATTATGATATAGACTCAAAGTTTGTCAATTATCAAAATGGGAGAGATTGTTGGCCTATTAGTTGATGACCACACCTGATTTTGATAATCAATGTCAACTTTGGCTTATACACAAAATATACATATTGCTACAGGATTACAGGTTTCCAATAAGAAGAACGTCTGCATATATGTCTTACCGCATCTACGTCCTACTACTACAAAGTACTTACATCGCATCGTCATCAAGCACCAATCGCACTAGAATCAAGATCAAGTTTTTCATATTTTCTTCTAAAATTTTAACTTTTATTGAGTCTAGGAAAATATGTGATGTTGATCGGGATTGGTACTAGCTTAGGTATATCTCAAGTCCACAAACCAAAATAAGCCTACCCATCCATATCCAAAAAGTCCACATATCTAAAAAGCCTAAAACCCAACAAATTTGGTCCAAAAGTTCTAACCTAACTTAGGAAGAACTCAGACAGAACTCAGCCCGAGTTTGGCCATGTCAGTTTGAATTTTGTTTTGAAATCCCTCCAAATTTGCATCCAACGTTCAAATGCGATATTTTTGCATCCGATCTTAGCCTGAATTCGGTCTACAAAAATAGTATAAATAGAGATGAACTTTCACCATTTTAAATCACTCATTCACTTTCGCTTCTCTATCCCTTTAAGTATTTTTCTACGTGCAAAGCTTTCAAATGAATCCAATACCACTCTTAGCCAAAGCAAGTACAGTTCTGTTCAATCTAGAGTTTTGGTACTAAAGAGTTGTATCGGAGGCTGTATTTTAAAAATGTTCCAGTTTTCAAAATCGTCCTCTAGAGTCAGTCGTGCGCTTGTCACCAAGCACGATGTTGTAAGAGACTACAAGCTCTCAATTATCTTGTGCCATAGTGGATTAACATTGAACAAGAGTACTCGAGACTAGACTAGCCCTTTCAGAGGGAAACTAGTACCCAAGGCACCATGTCATGATATCTTGTGCAAACATCTCAAGATAACCCTAAAGCTCTGCTACAGAGATAGTGGCAAAAGAGTAAGGAAACAACCAACTCTCGGCTATAGAGACGAGGTCAAACATGTCAATGTAGCCTGATATTTTGGTAATATTCTTCCCACCCCATGTTCTAGTACTATCAAGTCGAGTCATGTCAAGTATATCTCCAGTACAAGTAACAAGTCATGTATCCTACCACTGATTCCATAACCATGAATATCGCATGTAAGACCACATACCATGATCTTGTCAGTGTCCTATGGTCTATCATCTTAATGAACACGAATAAAATGCATTGTCATGCCTAGTGTTGATTCCCGATATCTACATACAGACATCGACACCCAAATACCATTTGGACGAAAAGTACCAGCTAATCCTACGTCTACAACATCTAGAGATAAAAATGAAAGAATAACAATAATGAAAAGAATGATAAAAATATTAAAACTTTGGAAAGGTACAGTTGTCTGCAGTTTCCAAGTGCGAATATGATGGTCCGACTACGGAATACTCGCTAATTAACACCGTTACGTACACCTAGAATAAATAAATCTAACTATCAATGACATGTCTACGTCATACCATATGTAAACCCAATTAATATATTCTACTAAACTAGTCACATTACATATTTAACCCAATCTAGTATACATGTTATTAAACCAAGTTGATAAAGTAATATATTTGCAAAGGAAATATATATTATTTATTTCTAAAAAAAATACATTAAAATATTTTATAATAAATTTTGACTATTTCATTCATAAGAAAACAATTATTAAACTCCTATATTGATCCAACATCAATATACATCAACTTGTCGAATAGTTTTATACCCAAAATGATAAATTTTAAACAGATAATAATTCTATAAAATAGATAAAAATATGATTCCATGATAAAATAATCATAATAATTACTTTAGAAAAGTTTCATATAGTTCCAAGTCCAAAAGGAAGTCGAGATTCCAAGTATTTTTGATGTTCCAAAAACGATATGACGGAAACAAATTTAAATAAAATATAAAACTAAACAAAACAATCCACAAGCATATTAGAATGACAGAACCAGGTACCAAAAGTGTTACCCAAAATTTTAGAGTGGTAGAAGTCCTCCGCAAGTCGCTGAAAACTCACACGCAACAGAATTGTTTCAGCCTGGACACACGTTCGTAAAATGGACATCCCGGACAAACATTGTAGAATCACATGGATAGCCAATTAGAGGTCGAAGTAGACATGTAGGGCTAAAGGTTAGTTTTGGTTCCCGACAAACGAATAAATAAAAGTAGATGAAATTAACACAACGTCGAAGTGAACAAACATGAGTTCATAATTTTCATTACGGCCGGGAATAACCTTTAAGTTCGGCCGTCAAACGACTAAACGAGTAGACGAGCCTCCTTCGAGACCTGATAGGGTTGAAGAAGGGTCTTTTAGGGTCGTCAAGGAGGTGGTGGCATGACAAATAGAGATCAGGAAGGAAGGTTTTAGCTGCTTGGACTTGGTTGGTGCCATCGGGTTGGATGGGAGATGGGTGCTCGGGTTGGGGGCTATTGGGAAGGTTGTCGGGCACATATAGGGGGAGAATATATTGGATTTTGATATTGGCAAGTTAGGGTTTGATAGAAACCTGTTTGGAGAGATTTTTTTAATTAATTTTTGATAACTCAATCAAAAGATATAGTTAAATTTATCTATATGTCTAATTGGGTTTCCTAATATAGAAAGGTAAATATTGAGTGAATATTTAGTGAATCCAACCAGATGTGGCTCATTTTTTAATAAAAATTAATCAAATATGATCTATTAGATTATGGAAATATAGGATAGGCTCCACTAGGCTAGTCGGACTAGGTTTGGGTCAAAACAATTTATTGAACCGAAATAGGCTCCGAAAGTCTAATAAATAGGTATGTGTGCCATTTGAAAATAAATAACATATGGAAACTCGATTGAGTGAAACACCATTGGCATGTGTGTGGTAGGCTCAAATATGTCAAAACTATATATTGGGACGAATAGTTTGGGTCGAGATTGGGTCTCAAATTGAAAAGGAAAAACACATCAAAATTATGGTAAAGGGTACAGTTGACCCTTTGGATCCAAGAACTGTACATACAAAATAGAGTACAAGAGAACGTATTTGAGTGAGATATAATATACCAAAATAAAGATGAATTTGTCTAGAATACGAATATGAAATTAGTTTTGAGAAGTTGGCAATTGATGTGCTACAAAAATCAACGCTACGGTAAAGTATTTCTATAGTCATAGTTGATCATAAAATATTTTAATATTAATTAATAGTATTAAATAAATAAAAATAATAAAAATAAATACCCAAAAATCAAAAAAAGTATATATGTAGGACTTTTGCAGCATCTCGAAAATTCAGGGACCGACGATTGAACTTAGAAGATGTGTCTCGCTAATCACTCTGAGGCTTTTCTTGAAGAGGTCTTCCATCAGCAATGGGAGCTTCGATATTGGTGAATTCTTCAATGCTTCGTCGAATGAGAAAGTCTCTTCTATAGTAGTTGAAGATTTATCTCAGCATATGCAATGTGTGCATCTGACTTTGATATTTTTTGCTAAATATCGCCACCTTCATAGTCATAAACGATAACTGGTGCTCTAAGGGGACAACTGTTGTGGGCATGCGTGAGCCCGTTTTGGGGCGGTCTGTAGTAGGACGAGTGTTTCTGCCTTTTATCTCTGCGGACGATATCCCCGTATGTAAACCCCATTTTTTTTACTTATTTATTAAAGAATTAGATTTGGATCACTAGGGGTCGTACCAAGTCTACAGGTACAATATGGTGACATTAGGTAATTTATGGTCTCCAGGTAGCCCTAAATACTTATTTGATTATTTTATATTTTTCTAAAATTTTGGAGATTTTTAGATAATTAATATATATAATATATATATATATATATATATATATATTATATATATATATAATATATATATATATATAGATATATATAGAAAATATATATATATTTTCTAATATATATATATATTATATATATATATATATATATATATATACAGACACACACACACACACACACACACACACACATATGTATATATAATAAATAATATATATTATATATATAAATATATATATTATATATACAAATTTACCCATATCTTGTCCACCCATATATTCCCTACTATATCCGTTGGATCATTTAATTAACGATCTAGATTAATCCCCAATAAAGCAAAAAATTCTAATAAAGTAATGAAAGACGATACACTGCTCTTCTGACCTGTGTGCGATTAACATGTTGGATTCATTCAACTGAATAATCTAAATTCTAATTATTTCACAGCTATAGTTTTGACAAATAAATCTTACTTCTTCTCTTAGTTGTCCTCTACTCATTGGCGACGACTTCCATGAAGAACAGCTTTCCTCTCCTATCATCTATGCATGCTTCAGTACCACTCCCACTTCGTCCTAAATATTTCTATCTATAATGGACATAAATGGCTAGCCATCGTCGTCGTCAGGCTTTAAATTAAAATTATTCAGGACGACGATCGTGACGTCAGATAAAGTCGACAGTGAAGATGATATTATTGTGCCTGCCGAGGGAGAGGAGGACGAGGTGATCGATTCCAAGAAGGCTGCGAAGATGAGATGCATAGCTGGCGTTCCCGTGGTGCAAGAGCAAGGGGACCAAGTTCTGCTACTTCACCACTTCAACGTCAAGCAGCCGAGGCACTTCTGCATGGCGTGCCACTGCTACTGGACCGCAGGAGGGGTGCTGCGCAACGTGCCGTTGGCGCCGGCCGCAGGAAGAACTTGTGCTGCCGCAAGGAAGGGGCAGTGCCGGAGCCGAGGGAGGATGCGTGGTTGGCGGAGAGGAGGCGGAGAGGTGGCTCCGCTCCTGATCCCGATCTGGCGGTTCAGAAATGTAGATAAACTTAATCCTTCGTCTTCTTCTTGAATCTTGATTTCGAGAATGAATGACTAGAACATGTATACTACTTTGACTTGCAAGAATAGCAAGAACGTGTATACTTTTAGACTCTTGGTTAACATGAGGAGGATGATGAGAAGCATGTAAACTGAATCTCTAAATTACATACTATCTTCAATAGTTTAATTCAAAGTTCAGTTTAGATTAGTTGCATATTATCTTCATCCAATTCAAACAGATTCTGTAATTGCATACGACCTCAGGATTGGAGGATCGCTAGGAATTTGAGGATAGCCGGAGAAGGCGAGGGTCTAGGTGTGGCCGACGGTGCCGGGCCGAGAATAGCAGTGTATCGTTCATACTTTTTTAGGGTTTTTTTGCTTATTAGGGCTTAATCTAGATCGTTAATTAAAATTGATCCAACGGATATGGTACGGATGATAATGGGGTGGACAAGATAGGGTGTGAATCTGATCCTTCATATATATATATATTATATATATATATTATATATATATATAATATATATATATACATATATCTATATAGATATGTATGTTTACTTTTATAGGCTTTTGGGAATTACTGTAGGGTCACATGGGGATGTTTTTGAGAACAAACAGATTCTATAATTGTTAGGATTTTCATGGATTTATTTAGAGTTTATTTGGCTTTATTTGGAGTTAATTGAATTTTTGTTTAATTTTATAATTTAATTAAATATTTACCCAGTCAAAGCACATAATCAACAGGGGTAGTGAAGGACCGTTGAGCACCTCTAGGGGAGGGTGAATAGAGTGAGTGCGAGTGCAGCGGAAATAATCACCAATTAAAAATAAAGTAGATAATAATGGCATGCAGTGAATAAAGATACAGTAAATAAATAGCAAGAGATCAGAGAATCAAACTCAGTGGACACCGTGATATATACTGGTTTCCCTCTTGGAGAACTAATCCAGTCAGGTACTCTTGCCTGATGTTAATCTACTATTCAAGATAATTGAGAGCTTGCAGTCTCTTTACAACACCGTGCTTGGTGACAAGTGACGACCGACTTCACAACACCGTGCTTGGCGACGAGCTGGCTCCGAAAAAAGAAATGTGTTCTGAACTTGAACGACCTCTTTAAACTCTAACAACCAAGACTCTAAATCAAATAGATGTTACTAGCTTTGGCTAAGAGACGTATATGTGGAATGTGAAAGCTTTAGATCAATGAAAAACACTATTGGATATAGATAGAGAGAAGAGAAGATGAATTGATGAGTGATTTGAAATGCGAAATTCTCTTCCATTTATAGGTGTTTTTGAAAACCGAACTCGGACAGAGTTCGGGCAGAGTTCAGATGCAAGGATCTCGCAAACGAACGTTGCAACAGATTTGGAGGCAACAAATATTTAAATTTGAACTGACCGAACTCGGACCAAACTCGGCCAGAGTTCTGTCTAAGCTCATCCTGTACTTAGAAGAATGTTTGGTCCAATTCTGTTGCATAGAATAAGTATATTTTTTTGGTATAAGGAATTTTGGTGGATAGGCAAGCTTTTTAGATAGGTGGACTATGGATAACCTAAGCCAGTAATACCCAGTTTACAATTTGTATCCTAGAATCAATAAAGATAAAAATACATAATAAATCGTAAAAAGACTCAGACAAATTCCAATACATGAATGCTTCAAAATGATGATTGACATGCTTGCAAATGTTGTAGTACACTTTGGATATTGATTTCACTTGACCTAAAATATTAGCAGTAGTTTGTATTTTTATGTATTGACTTAAGTCATTGTTGATTTATCAAAATCGGGTGTGACCATTTAGAAATGGGCCAACAATCTCCCATAAATAAAAACTTGAGTCTATAACAATTTTGTTTGGTATTGCTCTTACTCCCCCTTTGTCATTCAAAATGTTTTGGCTCCTCGTAATGTGTGAAGCCAACTATGTTCACCAGAAGACAAAGACAGAGTAATTTCCACATATAACAAATCACATGAAGGAGTAAACTAAGAGAAGCAGTAATAAAAACTGAAATCTGATAGTAGAAAACCAACCGAAATACAACTAACATAATCATTATCAGTTATAACTCAATAGTAAATAACTGTCAAAACAAGTCTAAAAGTTTAACTCATCAGTTTAGACCTGTACATAAAAAATACTACGATCATCACCTAGCATCAGCATCCATGAAACCAACTGAAGTTCCACATCACAGCGGTGTGTCATCACCTCCAGGAGTATCCGGTAGAAATTAGGCTGTGTAGTAGGATCAAAATGAGTAAATGTAGCCTCATCATCGAATCTCGGTCCAGTAAACCCAGGGTGACAAGTCATCTGAATCGGATGAGTGGGATCATGAGATAAGCTCCAGTGGATATCAGCAAGGCTGTTCCGCACCACCTGAGCCTGAGCAATGTGGCAGAACTCAGAGTCGATTAGCTCTGATGACGTTGTACAGAAAGTGCAACAAAGTTATCAAAGCGTTGATGACGTTACGCTAAGAGGGCAATGAACTCATCAAATCGCTGATAGAAACCTAGGTCAAAACCAGGAGCAGCAGCTGGAACAGCAGGGGGGGAGCCTGAGGATCATCAGCGTAAAAGGAAGCAGCAGGTTCAACACCAGGTGGAGGAGGTGGATTGGGATAAGTCTTGGGTCTATTTAACTCAGAAGCAGGAGAAGAGAAAGGACACTGAGAGATCAATCCAAGACGTCTAAAGATCTTAGCCAGGTGCATGGGGTACAAAAGGTGCATCCTCCTACAGCTAATTATCCAAGCAATGAAAGTCTTGGGGACAGAGAAAGTAACACCATAGTATATATGATACATAGCAGACATCTCGAAAAACGTACCTTGTCTGAAGATCCCGTCTTGGGAAGCAAAGCAGAGAACACGAAAATATGTATTTTGATTAAGGTGCCATGAGTACACCCTGCATTTCTAGGAACTGGACGAGGATGACACATGAAGACCTTGAATGAATCAAGAGTCATGTCCTCAAAAAATTGGACATGATTGATGTCAACTAGGGCTTCACCTACGTTAGGCATGTAAAAAAATTCATGACATCTGCAGTGGAATTCAATTTCTCTACCTCCAACACATGAATAAATACCGCTCTCTACAACTTGTAAGTTACAGTAAAACTTACAAATGGCATTATCATATATATATTGTCGACAGTTTCGAAAAAATCACGAATAACAGATTTTCAAATATAGTAAAATACTCAGAGAATATGGTGAAGTTGACATTGTTGACACAAAATCACAGTCAACCAAATATTAATACAATAGACAATATGATACTTGTCATAATTCAATATGACACATCAAGACTAAACTCAGTACAAGTCGAACGACGGCTCGTACCTGCAGTGTACTCAGTTTTCGAGTCTGTATTTTTATTTTATTAAGTCTAGATAAATGTAAACTTAGTCGTAGAGCAGTTTGAGCCTTTACCTATCTCCAAACCACAACGAAAAGCTCCACCAAAACCAAACTAGCCCAATTAGCCCATTAGAATAATTCTGTCTCTTGCAGACAGAGTTCGGGCCGAACTCTGCCTCCACACAGAGTTCGGGCCGAATTCTGTCCCCTAAATTACAGGACCTAATTTTAGGGTTTGTTGTATGCTAGTTGTCCAACGGCCAAAATTTGAATTTTTGACCCAGAATTCTGGCCGAATCTGCCTAGCTAGAATCCTATAAATTGGCCTTGAATTCTCATTTTCAATCATCAATCTTCTCTTCTCTTCTCTCTAAAGATTATACAAGCCTTACCCTTCTCATCTACTAGCCATAAGCTCCCTAAGCCTCAAAGTGCTCAGTGCTCTTCAGTTAGGAGTTTGTACAGAGTTTAAAAAGTCGCTTAGAAAATTCCAAGCATCACCACTACGATTTCTGTAAGAAGTTGACGTGCACTTTTGAAGAAAAGGTACGGGATGTAACTACTATTACACAAATAGTGGATTTAATCCTGAAATAGAGTTCTCAGGCCTGGACTAGTCCTCCATGAGAGAAACCAGGTTAAAATCGGCTGTGTTTGCGTATGCTTTCTCGCTCTTTATAATTTCCACATTTACTCTGATATTTACTGTTGGTGAAAGAGTTTAATTTTTAATTGGATATTACTGTCATAAACTCTATTCAGCTCCCTCTAGAGTTGCCTACTTGTTCTTCAATTGGTATCAGAGCTCTGTTCTCTCAACAAGGACTAACATCTTAGAGCTGATCCATGGCAACCACACAACCCATGTTTTCCAATCACGGTGAAGGGCAGTCCACTCATAGGCTGCCCCTATTTGATGGAACAAACTACACCTATTGAAAAACAAGGATAAGTTTTTATCTCAAGTCTCTAGACTTCGACCTGTGGACCATTGTTACCGATTATTACAAAAAGCCCGCCAGATAGTTGTCAATGGTGATCTCGTCGAAAAACCCAACGACAAATATTCTAACGAGGAAAAGAAACAGGCGAGTCTAGATTCGAGAGATTAATGCTTTATTTTGTACAATAGACAAGAATGAGTTTAACAGGGTCTACATGCACCACCTCTCACGAAGTATGAAGACTTCTAGAAGTAACGCATGAAGGAACCACCCAAGTCAAGGAGTTGAAAATCAGTTGTCTCACTCAAGAATATAAGACGTTCAAGATGAAGCCTAATGAGACGATTACACAAATGTTTACAAGATTCCTCGACGTCATCAACCCCTTGTCATCTCTCGGCAAACAATATACAAATCATGAGATGATCCGCAAGTTACTTAGGGGGCTACAGAAAATTTGGAACCCTAAGGTAATAGACTATAGAAGGCAATGATCTCACCACAATGTCTATGGAGATTTGATGGAAAGTGATGACTCACGAGCTGGACCTCAAAGACTTCGAAGAGCCTGCTCCAAAGACAAAAGAGATTGCCCTTAAAGCTCATCGTTGAAGGGCTGATCCTGAAGAGACTGATGACGATAATTCAAAAGGTGATGATCATGCTCTCCTTGTCCGCAACTTTAAGAAGTTCCTTCGCTTCAATCGAAGAAAGAAGAAGAACAACAAGAAGATGGCGAAGAAGAACCAACATGCTATGGCTACAAGAAGACTGGACACGTCCGAAAAGACTGTCCATTCGCAAAGAAAAACAACCGATATGAGAGCCCTACAAGAAGTCTTCCTCAAGAAAATATGCCAATACAAGCATTTGGCATAAAAGTGAAGCTAGTGACTCCGAGGACGAAAAGGACTCCCCTCAAGATACCGACAATATCCTAATGGCAACATCCGATAAGGTAACTAGCGATACTCTCGATGATTTCACTTTTGATGAACTTGGCGATGCATTCAATAATTTACTAAATGACCATAAGAAAGTCATTAGTAAATATAAGCATGCCAAGGAGAAGATCAAAGGCTATGAAATCAAGATTCAAAAATCTCTTCTTTGCTTGATAATGTTAGAGACACTCCACCCACGGAAGACTCTAATGAGGTGTCTAAGCTTAAGTTAAGCCTACGTGATGCCGAAACACGTATTGAAAAGCAAACACATGAGATCACAGCACTCAACTCTGAGCTTGCTGAAGAAAAGAATAGACACAAGATCTCTATTACTAAAATTGATGGTTTAAATGCTAAGTGTAATAAACTGCATGTTGCCTCTAAGAAATTATAGATTAGATTGGGAAAACATGTTGCTTAACCTCAAACCCAATCACATAAGACACACACCAAGCACAAGACTACTCAAAATAGTCAAACACTCATCCATATGCAATACGTAAACATGCTTACATGTACACGCACTTCCACACAACACACATAAACCACATGCATATAGAAATTATTCTCATAACTCATCATGCTGCACATAGACGTAACCATCACCATTTGCCACATAGTCATAACCATCACATGCGGAATATAGACATAATTATCATCCTGCTGCCATGTATAGTCACTCCTGCTATTCTATACCATGCTAATATAGACATCATCAACATGCTCCAGTACAAATAGGCATGCTACTTGCAAGTATTGTGGATTACATGGACACGTCTCACCAGAATGTAGAATTAGGAGATTAATAGATATAATCTATGTATGGGTGCCAAATACTAACATTTCAGGACCCACAAGAACTTGGGTACACAGGTCACATCTACTCTTGATGTAAGTGGACATTCCACCTCAAATAAAAGCAAGTGGATTCTCGATAGTGGATGCTCGCGGCAATGACGGGAGACGCAAATCTTATCGCATCACTATCGATGAGAGGGAAGGGTATGTATCCTTCGGCAACAACTTAAAAGGATACATCATAGGAAATGGTACTATTGGTCATCCTCTTCTCCGTATAAAAGATGTCTGCCTAGTAACCGAGTTAAAGCATAACCTGCTCAGCATAAGTCACCTTGCTGATCATGGATATGATATTAACTTGGACAAAATAAATGCTATATTTATGATAGGTCAACGGGAGACAACGCTTTTGAAGGGATAAGAGAGGATAACATTTACATTTTTTATCTATCTAGAGATTACTAACAGTGTAGGGAGGTGCCTCTACGCTCACAAGGATGAGAGATTACTGTGGCACTAGCATAGTCATGCCAATATGGATACTATATCCAGGCTATCGACTAAGAAGCTAGTAAGAGGCTTGCCCGACATCACATTCAAAAGGACACGATATGTGCCGAATGTGAGTTGAA
>JANAVB010044816.1:972817-1025195 GCA_029216955.1 Iris pallida | reverse complement strand
AATTCTGTTACTAAATATACATCTGTAATAATAGGAGAGGAAGAAGTACCTATGTCGCCATTACCAATTATTTGTCCTTTTAAATTGTTTTCAAATGAGACATAGCCTTCTTCCTTCATCGATAGAGTTGCAAACAAAGTATTATCGCCCATCATATGTCTGCAACAACCATTATCGAGAATCCATTTGTTTCTAGTGGAAGGAGGAAGGTCCACCTACAACACAAGTTGAAGATGTAACCTTTGGCACCTACTTTCTTGAGGGTCCAAATGTGTTAGTTTTTGGAACCCAAACATATATGTGCATATCTACTAGCTTTCAAATCTTACACTGATGTGATATATGTCCTTTTATACCAGTAATGACATATAGCAGATATTTATGTTAGATGG
The DNA here is from genome assembly GCA_029216955.1 of Iris pallida. Taxonomy (NCBI): domain Eukaryota; kingdom Viridiplantae; phylum Streptophyta; class Magnoliopsida; order Asparagales; family Iridaceae; genus Iris; species Iris pallida. The sequence continues at coordinate 1,024,803 of JANAVB010044816.1, read as the reverse complement.
AGTTTGAAGATCATGTATGTGTGTTTTTGAAGAGGTGTGCGACCTCATGTTTGAAATTTATACATAAATGCATGACTTCTAGCACTTCTTGTAGTGTTGATTGTTATGTTTGTGTTTAGCCGTGTGATTTGTATTTACTTTAGTTACAGGAATGACACCTGTTACCTAACTTAATCTCTAACTTTTTAGAGACATCACAAGCTTTATTTGTCACGCCCCAGAACCAAAATACTAGAGAGCAGGGGCGGACATAGCCAGCTACGTATAATGAAATGGAATCTATCTCACTATACGATCACGGCTGTCTAGAAATATAAGGGTTTATCTACAAGCCATCAGTCTCTTAGGGTCAATAACAGCCTAATGTCCCAATCTCAACAAGTAATGATAGTAACAAGATATCAGATCACCAAATATACAATTGTAAGGCGTCCCAAACATTATATCCAGATGATCATGAAGCTAGTCGTACAAAATGTAAGGACTAGCAAGAGTTAAGTCATACATGAGCAACCTCGAGTTGCCAATCATGTTTACAGTCCATAGGCAGACAGAAAGTAAAGTGCATCGAGCTAACATGTGCTCGTCGGCTAAATGCCTCAAAAGAATAATGTACAATTACAGTAGGAGAACAAAAGAAACCCACTCGTTGCCAGGATTCCCTCTAGTGGTCACCATCTGGCTGGAAAGCAGGTACCCTTGCTGCTGCTCCGGTATCTGGCCATACAAAACCAGCTGGGTCAGACCCAGAAAGAGCAAGTGCCACAAAGGAGGCTTCACTTAGGAACCAAAACCAGCAATTAGCACAATAATAATAAGGTAATAACAGGAATTAAGAAAAACATAACAGGTGATATACGATGATAATCCTGGGACTATTCAGATAACCAGGTTACAACCCTAACCAAACAAGGACCGGGGTTGTAACCCTTCGTCTGAACAGAACTTGGATTCTCCCCCATTTATCGGCAAAATATAAAAAAATCATGACAGGTAGCAATTCTTGTGCAGGAATCAAGACAAGACTAGACAGGTTTCTCATACGATCAATTACGGCCAAGCAATAAGTACGGCTTGCTATACTTTAACTAGGATTATCACAGGACTAGTTACTAGCAAGATGCAATGAGAATTCTAAGTCCGGTTACCTGTTTGTTACTACCTGACTGATCCCAGCAAGAAAAGGAAAGATAGCAGGATATAGCAGACACACTGTAGTAAGATACATGTGTCCTAAGGTACCACACTCGACGTTGGGCTGGAAGTGCGCTCATCTCGACAGATAGCAACAAATCCTATGTATATATATATATAAGGCCGGGACCAAAGGGGCAACAGGTAACTGGGGAATTCTCCATGAACTATTTGATCCATCTAGTCATTAACCTAGCCAGATTCAGTATGAATCCCTGACCGTGGAAAACCAGGGATTCATGTCCTAGACATGATGCGAGACAAGACTGGTTGCTTACACAAGCACATTCAATATAATCACCCACGGTGTCAAGAATTTACTTAGCATGTCACGTTAGCCGTCGCAACAGACATATCAAGGTTATCGTGTCAAGACTACTTGTCAAGATTACTTGTCAAGGGTACACCACGACGGGTCACCATCATGCAATTCCATCAGTAAGCCTTGTTCTGATTAACATTCATAAATACTGTCATGATCATATCGGGTTCATGTCAAGTTTACATCAAAGGCGTAAGGATATAAAATGGCTGCAATTTCATAAAAGGGGAATATGGGGACATAAGGCACCCAAGGGGGGGAAGCAAGGGGTAGCATACGCTCAGGACAGCGTACGCAAGGGTCATGCGTACGCTCAAGACAGCGTACGCAAGGGCATACGTACGCTCAAGACAACGTACACAAGGGGCATGTGTACGCTCAAGACAGCATACGCAAGGGGCATGCGTACGCTCAAGTCTGCGTACGCTCAGGCCAGGGCACGCTCAAGTCTGCGTACGCTCAGGCCAGGGCATGCTCAAGTCTGCGTACGCAAGAGACACGCTTCCAACAGGAAGCGTACCCAAGTCAGCGTACGCAAGAGACACGCTTCCAACAGGAAGCGTACCAAGTCTGCGTACGCAAGAGACACGCTTCCAACAGGAAGCGTACCCAAGTCTGCGTACGCTGTGCTAAAGAGCCGCGCAGCTCAGTGGCGTAAGCTAAAAAGCTCTACACACTGCTCACTGTCTTCTCCAAACCAGCAAGAACTCCATGGTTAAACCCAAAGCTTCAAAAGTTCATAACTTGGTCAAAACAAGTCCAAATCCAACTTTTCAAAGGTCAAAATTGGATAGAAAAAATTTCCCACCACATGGAACCATCAAAACTTGAAAACAAAGAAGTTTGATAGACCAAAACCACCAAATTCGAAAATAACTAATTTTTAGATCTACAAGATTTAAAGCCAAAAAATGGAAAATGACAAGTTCTAATGTGTCTTAGAAACATGAGGAGAAGCTAATGGAACAATAAAATGGGCCCTCTTGTAGAAGCAAGTTGCACTTGCCTATGGGTGTCGAGAGTTGGGTGGAGGAAGAAGAAGAAGAATTAATGGAGGAAGTAATGAAGAGAGAGAGAGTGTTGGTAGAGTTTTTAATGAGGGTGGGATGTGGTGTGTTGAGGGTGGAGCATAGGCTAAGGTGTTCCAATACACATTAAACCAAACCAAACCAACCCAAACCAATTAAAACCGAGCCATGACAAAACCCAAAATACGAGAAATACCGAAATTCCACAAGTTGAGAAAAATAAAAATATATGCCAAAATCCAGATACGAGTATAAATACGAAATACGGGAAAATACGAAAAATGAGGGTGACATTATTGTACTTGTCCGCGAGTCATCTATTTTCTAAGCAATAATATAATTTTTTTTATCTAGTTCATAGAGATCATTGAATTTTACATTTTTTGATTTTCTCAAGATTCTCAAGTGTGTCATGTAATCTTAACTTTAAAGAAGAAATCTCATCTGTGTTACTAGAAGAATTTTTATATCTAATATCTTCTAGTATTAGAGATGGCTTAGAAAACTCATATTGTACAGCTTTTAGCTATTTTTTGGCATTTTATACATACACATCATTTTCTTTTGATCTTCTAGTAGATCAGTGAACACATCAAATAATTCATCAAAAATAAATTCTTCATAAAGAGGATTTAAAATTACCTTAGCATCTGTAGCCATGAAGCATATATTTCTTATGTTGTGAGGTCTTTCTTTTCTTCTTCAGAATCACTCACCTGACTTTTATACCAGATGCTGGTATTTGCGTAATTCTTTGCTGAGGTCCTTCTTTTGCCTGACTGATCATATCTATTCCCCTTTCTTATAACAGGACAGTCTTTCTTGATGTGACCTATCTTCTTACAACTATAGCAGATTGGATATTCTTCATCTCTGAAATCTTTCTTCTTCCTGTTAGACTTTTCATACTTTAGGAATCTTCTGAAGTTCCTCATCATAAGGGCCATTTACTCATTGTCTGAGCCATCAATCTCACTCTCGTCATCTGAAGCTATATTATGATGTGCCTTGAATGCGATAATCTTCTCCTTCGATGATGGCTCTGCAAAATCTTTAAGGTCCAGCTCATGTGTTATAAGCTTTCCTATAAGATTCTCTAGAGCCATTGTAATGAGATTGTTCCCTTCAATAATTGTTGTTGCCTTGGGATTCCAGTTCTTGATCAGCCCACAAATTACCTTTTGAATCATTTCATGATAGCTATACTCTTTTCCAAGGGAATATAGAGGTTACAATATCTTGAAATTGAGTAAACATATTGGTAATAGTCTCATTAGGCTTTATTTTGAAGGCCGCATACTCATGTGTAAGTCCTGAGATTTTGGATTCCTTCACCTGTGAATTTTTTTCATGGGTTACCTCAAGATGTTTTCAAACCTCGTAAGACATGACATATATTGATACTCTATTCAACTCAGTTCTACTGTACAAAATAAGCATTGATAGCTTTTGCATCAAGACTTGTTTACTTCTTTTAATGATCAGTATACTTGTAATACGATTTTTTTACCAGGTTCCCATTTACAATAATAGGAAGTGGTTTATTATAACCGTCAATGACTATTGACCAAAAGTCGAAATCAAGTGACTTGAGGTAAAAGCTTATACGTATTTCTAATACGTGTAGTTTATGCCATCAAATAGGGGTGGCCTATTTGTAGACTGGCCTTCACTATTGCTAAGGTATAATGATATCATTTCTCAAGAAGTTTTAATCCAACTTTGAGAAATAGAGCTTTGATACCAATTGTAGGATCGATGGCACCTCTTAAGGTGGTGAATAGAGTGTAGCAAAAGAAATATCCCTAATAAAATTCTGCAGGTAAAGGCAGATATAACAAATACTTAAATAAAATAATGTAAATAGGCACGAGAAAGTAGTACGCAGACGCCAATATTTTATACTAGTTTTTCTCTGAGAGGACTAGTCCAGTCTCGAGTACTCCTGCTCGATGTTTAATCTACTATTTGAAATAGAGGTTACACCACATGCTTTATTCGGAAGAACACGCCAACTTCAACACTGTCGTATTTTTATCCGAAGCCCATGATCAACCTTCAACACCATCTGAAAAAGCTTTTATACTCCAAGCTTGTACAACTCGAATACTCCTAATCGGAAACCACCAACACTTAGAAGAATGAAAGTTGTCTTGGAAATGTGAAGATTGAAAGCTCTTTGTAATAGGATGGCTTAGAATAAATAGAGAAGATGAAGAATGGATTGAGTGAATAGAATGTCAAATTCTTCTCTATTTATAGTAGTTTTGAACCACAGTTTAGGCAGAACTCGGTTGGGGTAAACGTTAAATTTTTTTAACATTGGAGATCTAAAAGACTAGAAAATGTTGCCGACTAGGAGTGATCCTAGGGGACCAAATTAGTCCGAGTTCGGGTAGAACTCAGCACGAGTTCGGCTAAGTGGTTTTTAGGAAATTCTTGGTTCATGTAGGATTTTGGATGTTGGTTTGGTTTGCGACAAGAGATAGGATTGTTTTTGAGGATAAACTTCAAGATGCTAATGATCCCGACTCATAAAATAATCTTAACTCAAAAAATACAAAATACAGAATAAAGTAGAAAAAACCTTCTTGACGAGCAAGTACAATATTCTGTATTCATCTTGAAGTCTTCTTGCTTTCCATATCGACGTCAGAATTTTAAGACAATTATCAAAATCAGGTTGATCATTGCTACTGTGGACACAAAAAAAGAAGAAACGTTGTCTTTTCTTTATTGGCGCAAGGCACCACAAATCGAGTACGTCTGAGAGACCTTGCGCTGAGGATCCCCAAGTACAAAAAAGAATTCTGGGGAATGGGACGATGGAGATCGAGCGGCAGTTGCTCCTTTACTCCGTTGACACTCTGATTATAAAAGTGGGAGAAAACCTAAGAAGATTGCTAACTCTCGGCTCACTGGCAAGAAGTGCAGCAATTTGGCTATTGAAAATGCTCTCCGTTCTGTGTTTTGAAGAGGGATGAGACCCCTTTTTATAGTCGTTCTTGAGCTGGAATAATGTTAAGCGCCCATATGTGGAAAACATACTGGTTTTTATATGGGCGTATAGTCCTGCCTTCGGCGCATAGGGTGTAGGCGCATGCAGGCTGTGAGATCATAGGGTTGTCATGGTGTTGACGTGGCCGCATGCTTTGGTGCACGACTGCTCATGGAGACTGACGTGGTCGTACGCTTCGGTGCATATTTTGATCATTGCTTTGACCAAGTCAGGCTTGGGCGTATAGCCCTATTTCAGGCTATGCACCCTCCTTCACAGGGGTGGCTTGGGTGCATAGAGCTTCACATGCTTGGGCGCATAGAGCTTTACAGGATGATGGGCGCATAAGAGCTTCACAGTGTGACTTGAACATATAGGAGCTTCACTTAGGCGCATATGTCCTCCTTTGGCTTGGGCGCATAAGGCTTTATTTGTTAAAATTTTTATGCTTCTACGAGACCCCCTTCAAAGTTTTCGATACTTAAAGAATTTGAAATACATTGAAAGAAGCATGGACTGTCTTCTCGTGATGCAATGGACACATAGCACAGCTCCCTCTTTTCGGCCGATAGTGTTTGGCCAGCCTGTCAGAGATACTATTGTTGAGATCTTCCTCGAAATCTGAACTGACAGATTCATTGGGATGTAATTTAAAGAGGACCATCCTTCGTATGTCGTCTTTGTCAGTAAGTGGCAGTCGCATAGTGTGCAAAAGGCTATATTTTCATATGGGCACATAGGCCATTGTAGGCGCATACTGCGCAATGGGCGTATAGGTGCATAAGGACAGTGGGCGCATAGTGAGTAGCCTGTGCCTATAAATAGGCTCTGAAGGAGAGAGAAAACTCATTATTCTTCTCTTAGAATTTTTTTGAAACTCTTCATCTTCTTTCTTTGAGAACCATGTATTCCAAGGTCGCTAAGAGATCCACGAAGGACAAAGAGGCTGCGATGAGTGGCTCTCCTCCTGCGGCAGCGTCTTCGGCAGTCTAGGACCCAATTCTGGGTGAGGGCATGCTTCAAAAACAAAGTCTCGAGCGTTAATTTGCAACGCTCAAACTTTTCTTCTGCCTGGGCACATGCGCTTAAGGCAACATAGTTCTGTGAGCATCATTATGCGCCCACAAAAGTCATACACCAATACTGTGGTGTGCTATGCGCCCACATATTGTCATGTTATGTGCCTACATGCCATTTGCATGTTATGCACCCATGTACTGTTCGTGGGTTATGCGCCCACTTGTTTTGGGCGTATATCCCTTTGGGCATATGGCCCTTTGGGCGCATAGCCCTTTGGGCGCATAAGAGTCTTTCAGCACTTAACTTTTCCTGTAGTTTTCTGAGTCAGACTTTCTCTTCCATCCTTGCAGTAAACATGTTTGTCCCGAAGCTTGATGGAATCCCTTTCGGCTCTGCCTATCAAGCCCTTGACACTAGTCTTATAACGAGTATGATCAGCAAGGTTGAAGCCACGATTAGTCAAAAATAGCCTACGAAACGTACACTCGCCATACTTGAACAGGTTAAGACCTTTTTGAGGCTGATGATTAACGATGAGAAGTTTGTGCTTGGAGGGGTACGTCGTTTCAAGAAGCCGTACTTTCTGTTTGGTGATAGTGTGGGGTTTGAAAATGGTGAATCCATATGTTTGAGAAACCTAATGGTGATTTGTCCGAATGATCAGAGGATATGGCTACCGTAGATGGAGCGTCAATATCCTTTGTTTGCTTTTACTATCTTGGCCGTGCGACGACAGATGAAGTGGGAGCTGACTCCTGAGCTCCCCTGGGTTATCTCTGGAAGAATTCAGTTCAACTCAGGCGATCGAAAGAAGAACACTTTCAAGTGTGTCAGGGGCTCTGCATCTTATTCTATGAAAGGATTGCAACCTGGTGCAGTAGTAAATAACATTTCGACTAACCTCCATCCTTATGCCGCAGACACGCTTTGTAATTTGATGATAACGGGGGATGTGTCGTATCCCACAGGAAAGATGCAGATGGAAGGCTGGATGTATCCATCTTCATTCTGAAGCAATCTCACTGGCTGCGTGCTTTCTACGTATGAAGCCACCCTGAAGACTGCTGGCCTTCACTATTCTATTATGGCCACTCAATATGGTGTAAGGGTCAACTGGCCAATGTTTGTCTCTTTGGCAGAGTTATATAACCTTCACACCTGTACCTTCTTTACTTTGGATGGGGAGATGGCATTAGCTCTCCACAAAATATAGGAAGTATTGAAGCTACCCTGAGGCACGGAGCCCTACGAAGAGTACGTGCCATGTGATGAAGAGCTCCGAGATTAGGAGAATGAAAACTCCAGGATGATTGATGTATTCAAGGAATGCTCTGCCACCTCTTTATCTTTCATAAGATTAATAATTGGAGGACCGAAGGGGCCAATCCCCACACGAGAGCTTGGATGGGCTACGTCTTCGTTCAGAGAGAAGGGGAAGATCCGACCTCCTTATCGATATTAAAACCTATGATCAAGTCTGATATAGAAGCCCGGATGACGAATTATGATACGGCAGATACTGAGGACACTGATGATCCTGAGTCTCCGATTGGCCACTACTTCCATCAAGCCGAATATCCGTTGTCGGAGAAAGCTGTGCTGGCTGCTTTCTTAATGATCTGGCTTCGTGACTGCATAGTCCCTGGTGGTTCGGGGTCCATTAAAAGGATAAGCCGGGGTATGATACTTTCGGCTGTAAAGCTAGCGTTCGGACACCGTCTTGCATTTCTTCCTGCAATGGTCTGTGCCATTGGACGAGGTCTGCGGGACTCTGTTGGGAATGCGGTGACTCCTGATGGCAGGGCCTATTTTGCCCGGACCGAACTTCTATATCATTTTATGATGGGGAAGCTGCTACTGTATTGCCCTATCCTGATGAATACTAGGCCGGTGGTGAGCTCTTTGGCAGAAGATGCCTTTCTTCGTTGATTTCGTGATGCAGATTGGACCGTCACCGGTGTACCCACCTGCAGAAAGGTTTTAGGCTTCCTGCAGAACTATGAGTTCTTCAGAGTATCCCCCAGTATGGCAGTGGAAATATCGGGGATATCTTAGTGGATAAGGGAGTTCATGCCACTAGTTTGACTGTTGTAGAGTTTCACTGGCTCTGATCTATTAGGTCATCGCATCTGGTGCTCCGGAACAAGAATCATGCCTATTTGGAGCCATATCTGCCGAGCCATTTCGTACGACAGTTTGGCAATAGCCAGCTCCGTTTGTGAAATACTAGCTCGCATTTGGCGTTAATAGGTAGCTTAATTAATGGGGCGCGTGCTTGGATGTACTATAATGCCGGGTGCACGGGGGCAGTCTTTCTTCTGCCCTTGGATAAGCCTAAGACCTATTTGTGCTACGCTGCTGCCAAATTTTATGTTCAGATCAATACTTTTCATCCATGGTGTGATCGTGAACAGAGCTTGATATCGGGGACTCGGTTTGGCCCCTTCCTGCGAAAAAGGTGCTGAAGGGCCGTAGGAAGGAGAGTGTTGTTCCCGCCATGAAGCCAGTCGTAGTACCGCGGCCAAAAGCTATCCTTAGGGAGACAACAGTGTCTCCAAAGGTGGACACGGAAGATGATGACTTTTCTCTCCTCAACCCTCCTTAGAAGAGGAAAGCTTCATCTGAATTGGCCCATGAGCCAACTTTAAAGCTGGGGAAGAAAACTGTCGCCCTGTGGAGAGCCAAGGAAGTGGGTGCTGGCTCGCCTCCCTTGAGGAGGTCCTCCCGGCAAACTGGAAGAGGAGGCACGGCATCGCGGGCCGTTACTATTTGGGAGGTAGATCCCTTCCTAAACTCCATAGTCATTCTGGTCAAGCCCTTAGAATCTTCTCACCCTTGCGTTTGTCCTTTGCACAGGACCCCGAAGTTGCAGCTGAGGCTAGTGCCTCTTCATCTGAGGAGGTAGACTGTAGGTCCTAAAAAATCAAGTTGCATACATCAACAAAGTCAGAAAATAAAAAAATACAACTTTCAGATGAACTGCATAGACATCAGTTTGTGCATCCTTCAGATTGCGCACGTTAGATTGCGCACACTTCCAAGCGCGCAGGCTGACGTGGCAGATCATCATCATTACCTGACACAAATTAAATCTTCTGACAGCTGACAGCGCGAAGAACGAGGCGACCGTTCGTTTAATCGTACAGCACGACGCTCGAGGACAGCTGGCAGCGCAATCCATGTTGGCGCAATTTATGTTCGCAATCCATTTCCTGCGCAGTCCAAGTCTGCGCAATCCAAAATCAGCACAATTCTGTGTGCGCGTTCTATCAACACAAATGACAAAATACACGTGGCATTCATGCCATCAATTGCTCATTTCGTGGCAACTATCTATGCACGATCATGTGCATTTCAATCAAATAATGCCATGTGTCCAAGACAGTTGGCCCATCCAGTAACTGTCTGTGCAGTCCATTGTTGCACAATCCAATTGCTGCACAATCCATCATACGCAGTCCAGAACAACTAAAAGTTAGTTATTTCTCAGAACTCTATAAATAGAGTTTTAAGTCTCTATTCAAGGGATATTAATAATCAGAGATCAGACTTTAAAGTTCAGAGAGTTCAGGAGTTCTTGTCCAAGTGCTGCTGCATTCTTCCGAGGCTTTTGCCTTCAACTTTCGAGGCTTTTTGTCTTCAATTCCAGAGTTGTCTTCAACTTCAGAGGCTTCGTCTTCAGAGTTCACATCGTCCAAGGGATAATGCAATCGTCATCTAGATTAGATTCCTAAAGTTGTACCATTCCCAGAATTCAAATTATAATCTTTTACAAAGTTTGTATCAATAAAGTTCTTCAACTTTTGTTTTTGCAAACAAAATGGCGACTCTGCTAGGACGACTTTCTCCTCCGATGAGGAAGTGACAACTCAATGTGACGTAGCGTCTATCGGAAAGACGCAGAAGACATTGGTTGTGAAGATCAACCAGACAGCCTACGAGTCTATGATCAATTCCCAGACCACTCCCCGTACTGCAACCACTGCTGCCACAAGCAAAGTGCGCCCGGTGTGGGTCCCAAATACTGCTGCACAGTCTATTGATGCTGCCAGCAAGACTTCTGCGCAGTCTGCCAGCAAGACTGCTGCACAGTCCAAAGCTTCTGTTATCAAGCCTGCTGCACAATCTATCTATGCTACTGCTGCACAATCTGCTATTGCCAATACACAGAAAACTTCATATGTTGCCTTAGCCAAGTACAAAATTCCTATGCCCCTGGCACAATTGGCTGCCAATATGTCTGCGCAAACCAATGCTCCAGCATCCAGAGTCCATCCCAAACACTCTATAGTAAGAACTCCTGATGCGCAAACCACAGTTTCTGTAACCAAAACCAGTGCGCCATCCATTCATGCGCAAACTGTTCCTGCGCAATCCAAGAATGATAGCCTTTTGGCTAAATTCTCTTTCTCCCTAACAAGGTGAAAGGCTCTGCTCCTCTTCCCAAACACAATGTTGCTCCTGTACAATCTACTGGGGGTAGTCCTTTGGCTATTCCTCTTTCTCTTCAAAATAAAGGAAAAGGCCCGTTGGTCTTTTCTCAAACTTTCTTGTCCCATGATTTGGAAGACAATAGAGGGAAACGCTCTTTAGCTAACCCTTCACAAAACAAAGGAAAAGGCCCTTTGGTCTTTTCTCAATCTTCTTCAGTTTTTACCGAAGAAGATCAATCTGAACATGCCTCGGCACCAATCAGTACTAGAACTCTTTCAAACAAGGATTCTTCTTTCCTTTATAACAAGAGAACTTGTACTACTGATCATAGAGGTATTCTGCCTACCCCGGTAGCAGAATTCCAGGACCTCCTGACTCTCAAGATTTCCCGATCCAGACAAGGAAAACTACTGGTATCTCAAACAGAAACCCCTGGGGGTGAATTTGCTGATCTTAGAACTTATCTTAACAGACCCACTTCGGTAAAACGTAAACAGCCAATGCCGAAGACCAAACATCATCAAAAACAAATCTCCAGGGTTAAAAATCCCAACACTTATGCCAATGAAGTGAGCACTTCCCTGTATACTCAAGGGACTAAACATTTGAAGAATCGGAATCATGTTCCGAATATTGTCAAAGAACAGATCCCTCAGAGTTTTCTTCGTCCTGCTGTTGTTCCCGATCTCCGAGAACATCTCAGACAAAAACGAGACAATGTTTCAACACCTTCAGTTCAACCCTCTGATCATCATTGTAACCACAAAGTCATCATCCAATGTTGTTGTCAAACAACAAAACGATCTGTCTTCGATCACTTGACTTTTGTTAAATCTGAAGCTATGTCAGAAGAAGATGAAGTCTTGTATGTTTCTATCAAGACTTCCCGAGACACTGGGGGAAAGTGCTCTAAGCATGGAAGACCTCGTAAACCAAGTCAACGGTATTTAGAATTACTCCAAGAATCTTCTGAAGGAGTGTTTCGACATACCTTCTCGAAGCGAGATACAATCGGTCAAAGGAATTTCCTCAAAATCCTTCAGGTTATCTTCCTACTTTCAGTCAGGAGATGACTCTTTCGCCGACTATGACGCATACAACGAAAGCTCTGAACAGACAGTGTCTTCCACTGTACCAAGAGAAGTGACAGCTTATGTTGTCAATGAAGATCCAGATGCTTCAACTTCTACAAATCAGGAACAGCGGATCGTTGCACTTGAAGATAAGCTAAAAACTATGGCCGAAATGGTTGCTAGTATGCATTCTACTATAGTGGCACAACATGACTGTACCTACTACTGTAAATCCAGAGATCATAGCATCTTCACTACCTGCCAATACTGGGCTGGGGGTAGTGTCTCCTCAAATGCCTCCTGTACAAGTACAAGTTTAAACTACACCTAGTCAGTCGGGAGCTGGGGGTAGTGCTTACAATGCTGTTCCTCCTCCTACCACTCTAACTCAACCTGCTCCTTCTTCATCGTTTGAAGACGCCAATGAAGCTGTCAAACTCTTGCGAACCCAGTTCGAAGCTTTCAAAGAAAAAGACAACTTACAAAGATTGGGGATCAAGCAGCCATATCCAGTTAATGGAAAGAAGTCTCGTTCCCACCGAAGTACAAGATCCCAACGATCTCTTGTTCGATGGCAGTACTTCTCCTAGTCAATTCATCAATCATTTTGAGGTAATGACCGTTCAACTCCAGCCAAATGATGCTCTTCTTACCAGAGTGTTCGTCGGTTATTTAGCCGGCGTAGCATATGACTGGTATAGAAGTTTACCTGATGGTTGTATCACTTCCTTCTCAGGTCTTAAGCAAATCTTTCTGGAACGATTCTATGAAGGATTCAATGACATGACTATGTCGGCTCTCAACAAAATCGAACAGAAACATAATAAAACTGCTGAGAGTTTCATCGAACGGTTCTGCCGTGAAGCCTTGAAGATGCCTCCGGAACTCCAGCTGCTGTCACTATTGATACTTAAGGCAAATCTTTTGCCTATCATCAGTATGTGGACAGGATCTACCCAGTTCAAGATTGGCCTTCATTCATTGTCAACACCAAAGCTGCGGAAGTAAGTATCGAGAAGTTCAAACAATTGGGGGTACAGATGTCTAACCCCGATCGAGATGAACACCAGACATCAGGTGGTGGCAACCGCCAGAACAACCGTAAAGCAAAAGGGACTTTGAACATCAATTTGAACAAGAATAAAGAATCTTTGGCTGTCAATGTGGCTCCGCCTACATCCACTCTGACTCCTTCTACACCTCCACCGAGGGAACCTCGTCCGAAAGTAGAATATTCCTTCGACGAGAATGATACTGCAAGCATCTTTGAATGTTTACTCAAAAGCAACAAGATTCAGCTCCCAGACCCAAAGAAACCTGATGAAGTCTGTAAGACAGATCATCCTAAATATTTTGTCTACCACAGGTTCATTGGACACCCCACTCGAGCATGCTATGCTCAAAGGCAAAATTCAAGAGCTTGTCAATGCTGGTGTTGTCACTCTGCAGCAAGATGAGAAGACTGTTACTGCAATATGGTTGTAGTCCAGTTTGGTGACTTTCTTCACAGATGGTACAGTACGGTGTTATTCCTATTCCTAAAGCTACTCTTGAGATTGAGAATCTCCCGCTTCCACCAAATGAAGGTCTTGTCCCTTTGTCTCTTGATAACGGCAAAATTATGTGGATCCATCCCGATCTTGCTCCGGAATTCGAAGTGCCCTCTTCCTCCAAGAAGAAAGGTCGTTTTAAAGGCAAGACAAAGACTTGCAACATGGTGTCTTTTGACCCCATAATTGAAGAAGAAATTCTGCTAGGCACCAGATCAGGGAAAGCCTATTTGAAAGATCATTCTGAAGCTCAAGAGGACCTACCTCTTCTTCTGAACCTGCTCCAGCACAACCTGCTTCCATGGAAGAGATCCCTTCCACATCCTCACCAGTTGTAGTATCTATTCCTCCCAAGCCGGTGGTTGCTGACAAAGGCAAGCAACAGGTCCGTTTTGACAAACCCTTGAAAAAATCATCTCTACAAGACTTGAAAAGCCATACAACTTTGATATATTGGCTCAACTAGCCAACACCGGCTAGGCTATCAATCTTCGAGCTCTTGCGTCTTTCCAAAGAGACTCAAGAAACTTTAAGTGAGGCCCTGATGCAGGCTGAAACTTGCCTAACTCTTCTCAAAAAGTCGAAGCCGAACCGGTCTCTTATCGTCATTGTCATAGTGTCCTGGAGTTGATTCCAAACATCACTTTTACTCAGGATGATATGCTACTGGAGGATAATAGACATGATCGTCCTCTCTACTATACAGGGTATGTCGATTCGGTGAAAGTCGTCGTATCATGATAGATCCAGGGTCTGCACTCAGCATCATGCCAAAGACGATGCTAGACATTGAAGATACCAGTGCATAGTCTTTCAAGCAATCACACTCACTATCTTGGGATTCAACCAAGGAAGGAGTAAACTTTGGGTAAGATTCGCTTAAAACTCCAAATAGGCAATCTTTGCACAAAGGTAACCTTCTATATCATCGATAATTATGGTTGTTCTTACAACTCTTCTGGGAAGACCATTCCTCCATGAACATAATGTTGTTCCATCAACCCTTCATCAATGCTTTAAATATGTCGAGGACAAAGGAGAAGTTCACAAAGAAGTTGCAGATCTTTATTCTTTCAAGGGCGTCAAGCATATTGCAATGACGCTCGTATGTATAAAGATAAATTTATGAAAATAGTATTGGCCATGGATACTGAAGAAGACCAAAAAGCAGTGCCAATGACACTCTCATACCTGTTAAAGGACGTGTTTCCAATCCTCAGTCCTCTAAACCATTGGCTATTCACTTGCAGTTAAGAAAGAATCAGTTGATGGCGATCAAGATAAATGGGAGCTCACCTCTTCTGAGCCACTTGTTATCGACTTACGTCGTAACAAGGACAAAAAGCAGCTCATTCTTCTGAGCCACTTGTTGTTGATTTAACTCACAACAAGGAAAAAAGGGAGCTCACCTCTTCTGAGCCACTTGTTATTGACCTTCGTCGTAACAAGCTTCCTCCACGTTCTTCTTCTCCCCCTCTTGTAATCAATTTAACTAAGCCTGCTAAGGCTAAAGGTCCTGCTGTAAATACAGATGTACAAATTAATGAAAAAGTATCTACTTTCCAGTATACTGATGTTATTTATCATACTAAATGCTATTTGGATATGTTAGATAGCTTCAAATCATTTACATAGGAGTTGTACAATCTCTTCAGACAGAAGTCTTATTTGAAGATCCAGATGACTCTTACCGTATTTCCCTGCTCGAAAGAAAGGCAAAGTCCAATACTTTTTAGTAAAGGACCAGAACAACAATTCAGCTATACGGATAGCAAGATTAACGATACAGGACATCTACAACTCGTCGTTATAGTCAACAATCAAAAGACATCATCCGTAAGATGGGTTATGACTTTAAAAATGGCCTCAACCACGGTAAGGGTAGACGAACTCCATTCGTATAGCTGTTCCAAAAGAAAATCTGATAATACTATAGCAAGACCAAAAGAGGTCTCGATATGCTTCTCCTCGATGTTATCCCCAGCAGTTTCCGACTCTGATAGCGAAGAACATTCTAATTCTTCCGATTCCAGATCATGGGATTCTGACACTAGCATTGGTGAAGTTCATCGTGTGATCGTATCTTCTAATATGGTATCCGCTGAATTTCGGAAGGCTGTGATGAGGACGTTGAAAAAATCCTAAAAGATCCTTGGGCTCAACAGATGGATAATCAATGGGTACTCCGATTTAACAAAAAGAACCTCCTACTGAAGATCAACTAGTTCAAGTTGAGGTAGGAGAAAGCGAGTCACCTCGTCCAATCTTTATTAGCAAGAATCTTCCAGAAACAGATAAGCAAGAGTTGATTCTTCTCATTAAAGAATACATTGACGTCTTTGCTTGAAGTTACGAAGACATGCCAGGTTTAGATCCCAAAATTGCTACTCACAAACTGAACATTTTGGCTAATGCTAAACCAGTCAAACAGCAGCAACGGCATTCAAGCCTGAAATGATGGACGCAATTGATGAAGTCAAGAAGCTTATCGCTTGTGGCTTTATTCGAGAAGAACAACATCCTGATTGGGTAGCCAATTGTTCCAGTCCTGAAGAAAACCGTAAAGTTCGAGTCTGCATCGACTTTCGGGATCTTAATAAATGTCCAAAAGATGAATTTCCTCTCCTATCACGAACGTCACGATTGACAATACATGTTGGTTCGAACGAATATCTTTTATGGATAGATTCTCTGGATACAATCAGATCAAGATGAATCCGAAGATGAAAAACACACATCTTTTCGCACTCCTCGGGGAGTCTATTGCTATACAGTGATGCATTTGGTCTCAAGAACGCTGGTGTAACTTACCAACGGGCCATGAGTACCATTTTCAGAGAACATCTTCGCAAAACAGTCGAATATTATGTTGACATATTGCTGTTAAAAGTCGCTGAAAGAAGATCATATCCAAGATTTGAGAACAATCTTCAATCTCATGCGTCAACATCAGCTCAAGATGAATCCCACCAAGTCATTCTTGGGTGTCTCTAGTGGTAAATTTTCGGCTTCGTTATTACCTCTAAGTATACACGTGGATCCCGAGAAGATCAAAGCCATTCAAGAGATGTCCTCCACGCAACCTAAAAGAGCTACGAGGATTCCAAGGTCGACTTGCGTACATCAGAATTCATTTTGAACTTGTCTGGACACTGCAGACCATTCACTCAACTAATAAAAAGGGTGTATCTTTTATTTGGACTGAAGAATGTCAACAAGCATTCGAACATCAAACGATATCTCATGAACCCACCAATTTTGGTGCCACCAATCTCAGGCATTCCATTCTTAATGTACGTCCGTGCTATGGACTATTCGTTGGGTGCTTTACTCGCCCAAAGAATAAAAAAGGTCATGAACAAGCCATCTACTATCTCAGTCGTACTATGATTGGTGCTGAACACCGTTATAGTCCGGTTGAAAAAGAATGTCTATCCCTTATGTTCGCCGTTCAAAAGATAAGGCATTACATCATTGGTCAAACCATTCATGTCATATCCCGAGTCAATCCTCTTCGGGTACTGATGAAGAAGCCTAGCACACTCAACTCTCGGCTTGCTACATGGCCATTCTTCTAGCCCAATATGACATTGTGTATGTTCCTCAAAAGTCTGTCAAAGGTCAAGCGCTGGCGGATTTCTTGGCGGCTCATCCCGTACCAGAAACATCCAAGCTTTACGATGAAATTCCAGACGAGACGTTGGAAGTCAATATGATCTCTGAAGAATTTCCAACTGGCGTCTATTCTTTGACGGAGCATCCAGAATCGGACCCAATGGTGCTATTGTAGCAGGAGTTAGAGTTGTTCTCGTTTCTCCAGACGGATCAACTATCCAAAGAGCTTACTCTCTAGATGAATCCTGTTCCAATAATATAGTAGAGTACAATGCTCTACTCATCGGTCTTCAATTATCCAAGCAATTGGACATTGAATATCTCGAAGTTTACGACTCTAAGCTGGTTGTCAACCAGGTTAGAGGAACTTATGAAGTCCGTCATCAAGATCTGGTACCTTACTTTGAAGCAGCAATCAACATGGCTACATTATTCAAAGCTTTTTTATTGAATATGTACGCCGAGCATGCAATACTGAAGCAGATGCCTTAGCCAATCTTACAGCAGTCTTAGCCATTCCCATCAGAAGACAACAAGTGGTGGTTATCTCTAATCGAGAATTATTTTGTGTCGAAAACAATCGTAACATCGAGTTCAGTAATCTTGCTGAAGTTAATGTTATCAATGAAGATTGGAGAACTCCTTTCACGACTTCGTGTTCACGACATACTCCCTGAAGATCCTAAGGAGGCTACAAGTATTCGACGACGATCTTTACGATTCTACTACAACCAAACCACTAAGACTCTCTATCGACGGACTTATGACGGCCTACTTTTGTGCTGTCTAGCTGGTAATGAAGCAAAACAAGTACGTGTGAAGCTCACGACGGTGTCTGCAGAGCACATCAACCCGATCCTAAACTACAGGATCACATCCGACGCATGGGTTACTACTGGCCCTCTATGGTATCAGATGCCATCGAATATGCAAGGAAATGTCGAGCCTGTCAAATCTATACAGATTTTATTCATCAACCTTCAGAATTTCTACATCCGACAGCCGCTTCCTGGCCTTTCGAAGCTTGGGGCATGGATGTCATAGGTCCTATTAATCCTTCTTCTTCTAGAGGACATCGGTTCATTCTAGCAATAACAGACTACTTCTCTAAGTGGGCTGAAGCTATACCCTCAGCTGAAGTCAAGACCAGTAGTGTCATCAACTTCGTCAAACACCATGTCATTTATCGATTTGGTGTCTCTCGACGAATTATTCATGACAACGGACAACAATTCATCAGCCAAAAATTTACCAGATTTGTGATGATCACCGGATTGACAACGTCGCTTCGACTGCCTACAATCCTGCCGCTAATGTTTAGCTGAAGCCTTCAACAAAACTATTATTCTCCTCAAAAAGTTTGTATCCACTAACAAACGAATTGGAGTGAAAAGCTTGGCGAGTGTCTATGGGACTACGGAACTACGGTCCGCAACCCCACAGGTTTTACACCTTTCTCTTTGGTATATGGCTGTGAAGCTGTTCTTCCTCTGGAACTTCAAATTCCTTCTTTAAGGATTGCCATTGCTAACGAGCTCACTACAGAGAACAATGATCTTCTTCGACTTCAAGAATTGGAGGCACTTGATGAGAAGCGGTTAATGGCTCAACAACATATTGAGTTATACCAAGCCCGCATTTCTAGATTTCAACCGTAAAGTTAAAGTCAGAGCCTTTCAGCAAGGAGACTTGTTTTAACAGTCAGACGTCCTATGACTGACTCATATGAGTAAAGGCAAATTCGATGCAAAGTGGGAAGGTCCCTACGTTATAAGCAAAGTCTTCTCAAATGGAGCTTATCAACTCTCAGAACTGGATAGACGAATTGCAATAATGCCTATCAATGGCAAGTTCCTTAAAAAGTATTATGTATAAATGTAAATGCTTGTAAATCATCAGACAAGTTCAAGTTCATAAATAAAATTTTATTTCATCATGAATGATAGTACATGATATTAAGGAAGGTCACTATCATCCTTCTCTACATTTGGATGCGGACCACTGCCATCCTTTTCAAAAACACGGTCAGCAAAAGAGCCGAGAACCTCCTTGCTGGAACCCACTAAGAACTTACAAGCGGCCATCCTCATGGCTTCTCTTCTTCGGTCCTTCCTGGTTCAAGCAGAAAGTCCAGGATGTCTCGCGGTGGCTTGGGTGCAGACGAACCTTCGCCTACTTCTGCCTCCTTTGATTGAACTGGATCGACAGGACATTCTTCAGTGCCCTTCTCAACCTTTGGGGCAAGATCAGCCTTCTTAGATGCATCGCCAGATGACATTTTTATGTTAGAAAAGGGAAGTGTTCTTTTCTGCTAAAATTCTGTTCTATTTATAGGCAGATAACGAAGCAACACATCCATCCGACGGTTCACCCGTTCTTTCATATCACCTGATGGTTCATCCGTTCATTCAATTCACGTGACGGTTCGTCCGTTCATTATATTCATCCGATGGTTCACCCATTCACATTCATTCGACGGTTCATCCGTTCATTATCACCCGACGTTCGTCCGTTCATTATCATCCGACGGTTCACCCGTTCATTCATCATCACTTGACGGTTTATCTGTTCGTTATTATCCATTTTGACGGTCTGTCCGTTCATTCTATTATTTGACGGTTTTCCCGTTCATCTCACATCCATATCAGCAACTATCGTTTCGATTAAGTTAAATTAAGAAATAATATTCAGTATATTCTGCCACGTCCATATTACCTCTGAGCAGATATAATGAATATAATTATTTTCTACAAAATCATCAAGAAATATCATGTCTTGCACCTCTGAATATATTTTCTATCTCTATTATTTATATCTGAACAAGATATGCAACAAATAATGGAGCCACAGAAAAATGTCTTTTAGTAATCGAAATATGAGATATTACAAAAACATGTACTTCAAAAGACATAAAGATACAAAATGTTCCACTAAGACGGAGGTATTATCAGATTATCAATCTGCTGTTTTAGAGTCTGCAGCGTTCTTCACGAGTGGACATCACCCTCCTTCTCGCTTCTTCCATCCCGGTTTCTTCATTGAAAGCAGGCATGGCCACATTCGGCGAGTAATCTCAGCATTATGAGCTTCCACATACTACCCCTCTCCTGAATCAGAGCATTGAATTGTTGGGTTAAGTTGATGATCAGCAACTTCATCTTCTAACTCCTTCATGAGACGAGCAATCCTGCTTCAGCTCAGCAGCTCTCTTCTCTTTTCTCTCAGCCATCAAGGTTACTGATTCCAGCTTGGAGTTAGATTCAGCAGATTTTGCAGAGAAAGCTTCCAAAAGGTTCTGAAGATTGACCCTTTCAATGTCAGCTGCTTGAGCCAGTTGTTCGAATTCTGCCTGCACTAGAGACTCTACATCTCCTTGGTTGAGCTCTTTATAGCTTTTGATGGAAATCTCTAACTCATTCAAAATATGTTCCAGAGAGTGGCTTGAGCCTCGTCACCTTGTTCCCGATAGCCCTTACTAAGAGAGACGTGGGACCTCTAACCATAAAAAGTCAGTACCCTCTTTTTCCATCATTCTTTTTACTAGAGGGCCCAAAGATTCAAAAAAGCATCTGGTAAATGATTGGATCACAAGATTATTAGTTGCTATAGCACAGGTGTTGCAGCTACTCCTGTTGATGATGAGGCCGTAGGATGTTCAATCTCTCGTTTGAATAGCGAGCTCTTTGAACAAAGAAGCCAAAGTGGAGCTAGTTGCCCCTTCCGGTTGTTTTCTGCAAAAAGTAAAAATTGTCATTTTGCCTGTTGTTTACTATTGTCCAAGAAAATTAAAGATGTAAATTATCTTACCGTGGTTGAATCCAATATGAGCCTATCATCTGCTGAATAGACTCTGGCCGAGCAGAAGTAGCTTCAGCCATAACAGCTTGGCTACTGCCCGCTTCAGAACCACAGGATAAATGATGACTGCTACTAACAATCACCGTCGTTATAGACACTATGTCCGTGCACGTCGGAGGTGCTAGAGGAGTCTCAAGATCTACAGGAAATACAAATAAAGACGTTAGCTATCAATCTATTTAAGAGGAGATTGCTAATTTCATTTATACCTTGAGGATCAGTGGCGGGAGTTTCTTCCGGAGCTTCTTCATTTGCTGCTTTTTCTGGAGATACTTCTACCTCAACATCCTTTCAGGATTAAAGGTATCACAGTTTTCTGGAACCTCAACATCCTCTTCAGGATTTAAGGTATCATCAACAGCATTAGGAGATATATGCACTTCATTCTCTTTCAAGATCTTGCATATATTCATCAATATTCTCAGACGAAGAGCTCTCCTCATCTTTATCTTCTTCTGGTACATTCCGCTCGTAGTTGCAGCTTGGTCACAATAGTCCTCCAGCGGACTGTAGCTGCAATCTTCTAGAGATGCAATCACCTCACAACTTCTTCTTCGCGAGGGTTCTAGGAGTAGGTGAAGTTGAGTCATCTCTGCAGCAGGTGGAAGAGAGTGTACAACATTTTGCTCTTCCTCCACGTCCTCCATAATACTTCTCTGGGCTCTTCGGCCTCAGTTCTCGGATCAAGATCTTTTCTTTGCTCGATCTCTTCTCTATGTTCTGGACTAGGAGTTTTATTCTAGGCTCTGAAATAGGAGTTGGAGATGGCAAAGTTAATCCAGCCGCAGCATCCACTACTATTGAAGACGGGGCTCGATTTCTTCTTTGGCCAGCTTCTTTCTTTTCAGAGGCCTCTCAGGGCTCTCTATATTTACGGTCTCAACTTGTCTTTGGATAGAGGTTGGTGTGGTAGCCTCTTCTTGCTGAATTGTCTCGGCCAGCTGCGAGATTGAGATCTAGTGGTAATCTTTTCAGAAGAATGATCTAAAATCAATTTCTTCTTTGCTGCTGGAGCGGGAGGCTCCTCTCTTCTCCTCTTCTTGGCTGGAGATTTGCCTACCTTCAAAGAGATACGTAGTGGTACGTTAACTTCTTGAGGGAACATAACATCCCTTGAAGCTTCCAAGGGCGCTCTACTGGCTCATGTACTTCATCATTTCTTGGGAGTGACATGGCGATTCCTCCCTCTTCAATCTTGTTGAAGACGCGAAGCTATCAGCGAGGTTGAAATTCTCAGCAAAGGTGTTCGAAGATGTATAAATACTAGTATGTAAATAGCATCCGAGGGCCATGATTGCTGTTTACTGCATCGAAATGTCGCTTTTGTATCTTGAGCATTATAATAAGCCCATGCTCGGGCCCCATCTATTAAAAAACCCTTTCTTGAAGACATGTGATAGCATTCCACACATGGAATTGGTCGTACCCGAACTGCCGTAAATCGACTGGGAGATATGGCTCTAAATAACATTCATCTTCAAACCGGTACACCAAATGGGACGGTCGAATTGTTTTAACCACTCAAAAGCTGCACGGCTCAGAGGATGCATCTTCGAGTCAATCATATTTGTTGGCATTTGTTTAACCAGCAGGAGGATGGGTACAATAAAAGTTCTATCCTTTGCTCAGGTTAGAGCATATCTACAATCTCTTAGAGCAGTGAATTTCTACTTACTATGAGAGTATCTTCGCAAAAAGCTACTGTCGACCGGTCCCATGTCGGGGTCCATCAAAGTGGATGGTGAAGGAGCAACCACCCAAATAGATATGTATACGGTAATTCCAACCAAGGAAATTCTTTTTCACCCTTGGATTTCAGCATCAGATCGAGTACAGACGAAGACCATCATTCAGCTTACAAGTCATCACTGACAAAAGATCCATCTTATAGCCGAAGACTAATCTAACGGCAGCAAAAAGAACATCGCGATGAAAGCGGTCTATAGCTGGATCTAGGGACTATAAACCGACGGAGCCAATGTGTCAGAAACCCTGCTAATTGGGCTTCTTTTGACATCGGTCTATATCCTACTCTCAAATAACTTTCGAGAGTATCTCCTTTCTTCAAAGGAGGATATTGATAATCATCCTTCATCTCTTTATCAAAATCGCCACTTTCTTCTATCAACTTCATCACTTCTGTGTTGCTCAATGGCTTAAAGAAGTCAGGATAGCATCTATCATATTCCTTAGTCTTCGGTTCTTGAATGTGATTAAGGAACAGATAAGGTAGCCATTTCGAGGAATAGCAAGTATTTGATGTAGCACTTTTATAGAACAGAGAACAGATTTTATAATGACATAGCAGTTCCCGAAGACTGCTACCATCTCTGTATTCTCTCTCGAAGTCTGTCCAACTCATCATTGGTTGGGACAAATTCTTCATATGGGGCATCTCCCATTGGCAAATAAGAGATGTACCGCATCTCATGAAGTACAAACCCGATTTCTCCGCCGGGAGTCATGAAGGTCCCTGTTCTGTAATTGTACCTCTCTAGAGCCAAGAACCGGTGCGGTTCGGAGCAAAACCATAGACAGTGCCATGCATGCTTGGTACAAGTTGATTTGCTGCAGTTTGCTTTCAAACTTGGTCAGAATCCAATTTGCTATGCAGCTCCATCTTTTAAAATCTGGTTCACCAATCCAGTTAATCTGATGTCCTGCTCAGGATATCTTCCTTCGACTTTGCAAACTTTTGCAAAATTGGGGTTCTGACGGGCATTAACAAGGAAGAATTCTCCGGCGGAATACAACCGGGTTTCAGACCTTCAACAAAATATTGTACCGTTCTGAGAACTGTAGAACATATCCTTCTTGCTCGGCCCCTTCTTCACAAAAATTCTTCCGTGACGGGCATCTTGGAACGGTGTAAGGTTCCATTCCATCTTCCTCGGATAGCTCGCATGAGCATACCGGGATAAGGGGAGGCAGCGTGGAACATTTGGTATCGAGAATGATTTATCCGTCTGATGGACAATCCTTTCTCTTTCTTGGTCTCGGTTGAGGGCTTTTCTCAAAAGCTTCACCGAATAGGAATAATGTTTCTTGTGTATGACAGCATCTGTGATTCCAGAGGTTGTCCATTCATCAAACATGCAGTGTCTCATTATCTTGGGATATTAAAATGGCCTGACGAGAGTTGGCAGATCATATTGAGGATAGTGCACATGTGATAGGTCCTCTTTATATTCTGATTCTGAAAGGGTCCCTACGAAGTTCTCATATTCTGGATCTTCTAGTATTAACGCATCAGACAGAGAAAACAAAAATTTTCAGTATAGTCAAAGTTAAAGACTCAGTTTGTGCAAATATTAGATTGCACAAAATCAAATTACACAAATATCAGATTGCAAATAATCAGATTGCGCAAGCAAACAGACATCAGTTTGCGCTGACAGCTCGCACAAATCAGCCAATTGCGCTGACTTTTGTCAGCGCAGTTCAACCGATTGCACAGAGAGTTGTCCTTCATAAAATAAGAATAACTAATTTGTGCAACCAGAACCCTAAAAAGGGTGGCGTAGTATGATCATGTCTCTAAAAAGATGATTTTGAAGAAACAGTGAAATCAAAACTCTAAAAAAGTTTTTGATTAGGTCATCTACCTATCATTGCTGGATGAGCAGTTTCATGGCGAGAAGCTCGTCGCGCTGCCTAGCTGATGACTCGGCGGGGGCCTTGCCTTTACAGCGGCAGAGGATCGTCGGGGTGCCATTGAGATCGTCGAGAAGAAAGGAAGAAAGAGCTCAGAAATTTTTCTCTCAAGTGCACGAAGAAAGCAAGTAAAGAACATTTCGAAGGAATTGAAGAACTATTTATAGTTTTTTAAATCGAACGGGCCACCTTAAATTATGCCTAAAAATGGGGCTAATCCCTCAGATTGCGCAACAGCTCACTACATGCGCAAATTGATTTCAAATTCAAAATTCAAAGTATTTCGAAATTTTAAATAAATTCAACTTTCAAAACTTTGAAGGAGGTCTTGTAGGTCCTAAAAAATCAAGATGCATACATCAACAAAGTCAGAAAATCAAGAAATACAACTTTCAGATGAACTGCACAGACATCAGTTTGCGCATCCTTCAGATTGTGCACGTTAGATTGCACACTTCCAAGCGCGCAGGCTGACATGGCAGATCATCATCATTACCTGACACAAATTAAATATTTGACAGCTGACAGTACGGATAACGAGGTGACCGTTCGTTTAATCGTGCAGTACGGCGCTCGATGACAGCTGGCAGCGCAATCCATGTTGGCGTAATTTATGTTGGCGCAATCCATTTTTGCGCAGTCCAAGTCTGCGCAATCCAAAATCAGCGCAATTCAGTATGCACTTTCTATCAACACAAATGACAAAATACACGTGCATTCATGCCATCAATTGCTCATTTCGTGGCAACTGTCTATACACGATCATGCGCATTTCAATCAAATGATGCCATGTGTCCAAGACAGTTGGCCCATGATCCAGTAACTGTCTGCGCAGTCCATTGTTGCGCAATCCAATTGCTGCAATCCATCATGCGCAGTCCAGAATAACTAAAAGTTAGTTATTTCTCAGAACTTAGAGTTTTAAGTCTCCATTCAAGGGAGATCAATAATCAGAGATCAGACTTCAAAGTTCAGAGAGTTCAGGAGTTCTTGCCCAAGTGCTGCTGCATTCTTCCGAGACTTTTTCCTTCAACTTCCGAGGCTTTTTGTCTTCAATTCCAGAGTTGTCTTCAACTTCAGAGGCTTCATCTTCAGAGTTCACATCGTCCAAGGGATAAAGCAATCGTCATCTAGATTGGATTCCTAAAGTTGTACCATTCCCAGAATTCAAATTGTAATCTTTTACAAAGTTTGTATCAATAAAGTTCTTCAACTTTTGTTTTTGCAACATAGACGAGACAACGGTATCCCCTGTCCGTCCTCAGTCGATGATGAGGGCGGGTCTTCTTCGGTTGTAAAAGTTGAGCGGCGGGATGATCAGGACGAAGGCCCCGACCATGATGATAACCCGAGGACCAGTCCCTCTTATGACATTTCTCTGGGGGATATGTCTCGATTGGAGTCATGATGAGAGAGTTGGACGAGAATCAAGTCCAATTAGCCCATCCTCCTGCGGGTATGTCATCTTTGTGCCTCTCTTCGGATGAGATTTTTACCTTCGATTTTGCATTCTCCTTGTGAAGCTGACCACGACTATATTTTCTCTCACAGATAAGGGGAGAACCCATCACAAAGATAGTCCCCGCCATTGGGAAAGGGACAGAAGTTGTTCCCGATTCTCCAATTTTGCTGGTGTCGGGAGCTGTTAGGGATCCGATATCGGCTACAGAAGGAAAGTTGAGCAGCCTGCTGAGGGAGCTGTTGCTGAAACCGCTCCTATTTTGGCTGAGGTTGTGGAGGATGTCAGACCTGATGTCGCTCAGGGCTTTGATATTATTCCCCTGAATAGTCTGAGCCTGTTCTTGGTTTCCCTGAAGCCAAGACTGATGGGGTAGTCCAGGCTGGAGTTGAGTAAGTCGAAAGTACAAATCACAACTTCTTTCGCATTTCTCTTCCTCTTTTTGGTTACTACTGTATATATATTTTTCTTTATAAAGTTCGGCTTCTTGTCAGGTATCTCTTCCTGGAGCGGAAGAAACTTTGTAAGCCTACTTCCTGACGACCTCCACGGAAGATGATAGATGGCCCAGGAAGTCGTTAGAGCTTTCTACTCTGTATTGAAAGTGAAGCTTCCTAGGGTCTTGAATCGGAATGCTGCCTTCGGCCCTGTAAAGGCTATTGCGGAGTACCAAGTGGCGGCCCTCGAGAGCACTGCCGCTATGAATATCGGGCTAATACTCTGAAAAAAGTTATAAATGACCTGGAGGGTCAGGTAGCTCGATTCCGGGATGCTAAACAATGGAGCCTATCATCCCTATTCTGTATGGAATGTGGCTCTGATCAAGGCTCTCGTGGAGAAGAAGCTACTTTCCAGGCGAAAAAGATGCCTCGTTCGGGAGATCGGAGAATTGGCTGACCAGTATAGTCAATTCAATGTGTAAGTGAGGCGCGTGCTGCCACAAGAATAAGCTAGCTGCATAATCAACGAGAGGTATAATCACATCGCATAATCAAGAACGAGATCGTCCAACTAAAGCTGACTTGAGGGCGCGACATCTGAACCGGAGGATTATTTAGCTTAGGCTACCATGACTGCCAATACTCTGCCCATTTAGAAGAACAGCTGACGAAGTTGGACTGAGAGCATCTGAGTCTGATCCTTTTCAAGAAGGAAGCTGCTCGTCAAGAAGAGGCGCCATCGAGCTACCGCGAAGTCTGAAGCAGAAGTCGCGTCTCTAAGAGACAATATAAACGCCTATGTATCCCGTAGATTTTTGTAACTTTCTTCTTCTTTTTTTCCAGCCGTCACGGCTCTTGTACCTTTTTTTCCTCTTAATAGACGTAAAGAATAAAGAATCTATGGTTTTATGAAATATCGAAACTAGAGGTAATGTGAACGTAGCAAGGATATTTCTGGTGGGTATTCCGTTGAGAATTTTGATGTGGACCTATTATCCGTTTTATATTCAAGTTATTCGAATATAGATAATAAGTTGAACGAAGCTGCTAGTAGAGGTAATATTGACGTAATAGCAGAGGGTGTTCTATATCTGACTAGACGTAATATGGACATAGAAAGATATATAATTAGGTGGGAGTGGATAATTCATAGGTAGTAAGGATGTGACTATCCTTAATAAATACTTTGCTCAGAGGTTATATGGACATGGAAAAACATAATCATTTTACTAAAGAAATAATTATCGGAAAACAATTCAGAGGTAATAGGGACATGACTTGTTTTTGTCAAACCGAGTTTGACAGAGTCAAAAGCGGGAATGATTCTAATGGAAATTTTTAGAGGACCTATTATCCTGGGCGTATTCAACTCTTAAATACGGATAATAGTTAGATAATGTTTTGAATCATATAAACATCGTACTGTACATTTACATGACTGAACATATTGACTATTACGTAAAAAAGGTTACATAGTATTTCTTCAGGAACTTACCATTGATAGGCATCATGAGCAAGTCACCATCGAGTTTGGTTAGTCGGTACGCACCATTAGAGTATACTGATTCTATGATGAAAGGACGTTCCCATTTAGGCTGAATTTTCCTTTTGTTTTGTGCGTCATGACCAATAGTCTTCTCACTGCTAAGACTAGATCACCGAATTGGAAGATTCTTTCCTTCACTTTTTGTTGAAGGCTCTGGAAGGGCGTGCTTGGTATAGCTCAATGCGCTGCTAAGCTAACAAGCATTTTTCGTCTAGCGCTTCGAGCTCCTGGAATTGCAGACGGTAGCTTTCTTCGGTAGTCAACTCGCTGGCTAATGCTACTCGAAGAGAAAGAATCGAATTTCTAGGGGAATAACTGCTTCGCTCCCATAAACCAGAGAGAATGCGTACTGCCTGTTGGAGTCCGGACCGTTGTACGATAGGCCCATAGACATTCACCGAGTTTATCGTTCCAATCGTGCTTGTTCGATGGCACAAACTTCTTGAGGAGTTTTATGATGGTTTTATTGAAGGCTTCTGCTAGCCCGTTGGCCGTTGGATTGTAGGCAGTAGAGGCTACGTTATGATTCAAATCCTATTGCAGAACCGATAGAATGCATGGCTTGCAACTATGACCATTATCATGGATATCCAACGAGGTAGGCCAATACGGTAGATAACGTGATGTTTGATGAAACTGATTACGTTTGATTCCTTCACTTCGGTGAGCGGTATAGCTTCTGTCCATTTGGAGAAGTAATCAGTTATGGCTAGGTGAAACCGATATCCTTTGAGGATGGCAGGCTGATTGGTCCTATGACGTCCATGCCCCAAGCTTCAAACGACCAAGATGTTGCCATCGAGTGTAAAAACTCTGAAGGTTGATGAATAAATCAGCATTGAACAGACAATCTATATACTTTTTCATATATTCAACAGCATCTGCTATCATTGTGGGCCATTAATAACCTATTCTTTTGAGGTGCTTTTATAATTTGGGGCCTGGTTGATGTGTACCACAAACTCCATCGTGAGCCTCCCGGAGTGCATGTTTGGCTTCTGTGTCTGGTAAAACATCGTAACAGTAGTCCATCGTAAGAGCGTCGATACAACATCTTGGTAGCTGTATCGTAGTAAAATATGAGGGATCGCCTTTGGATAGACACTGCTTCCTTCGGGTCCTCGGAGAGGATTCTATAGACAGCGTAGTCTATGAAAGAGAATCTCCAGTCTTTAATATCGACGTTTATTTCGTTGTGTAACTGTAATAAATATATAAGGCATCTTTCACACATAATAGCTCTTGACCAGATAATGTGACCAGACAATATGGTCAAAGTAGCAGCGAGACCGGCTACAGCATCTGTTCTATATTCTGTAGTCGAGGTACGTGCTCGATGAAGAATCCATCAAAAGTAGACGCCAACTCGATTGTTGCTCTGTGATAGGGTGAGATCTTCGTGACGAACTTTATAATCCCCTCGACTTGACTAACTATTAGCTTGAAATCGTCGTACGCTTCTAGATAGTCAACTCCCAGTTGTTTTGCCAGTTGTAGGCCGATTAATAGGGCATTATATTTGGCCACGTTTTGGTGCATGGTTCCATGAGAGAATATGCATGATGTATAAGCAGATGATCAGGTGACAAGCTCGACACCTACTCCAGCCACAATATTTCCTTGATCCTGTTCTTGATGACCATCAAAAACTTTTACCAAATGGGAATTTTTCAGCTGTAGTGTTATACTCTACTACTTTATCGGAGATTTCATCATAGAGTTTGTAAGTTTCTGGCACCGGATGAGCTGCCAGGAAATCAGCTAATGCTTGGCCTTTTACTGCCTTCTGAGGAACGAAGAGCATATCATTTGGAGTCAATAGCATTGCCCATGTAGCTAAACGGGAATTGAGAGAACCCGATTTAGTATGAGTATTCTGAGAGGATTGACTTTAGATATGATGTGGATAGTCTACCCACACACATAGTGGCGTGACTTCTGGATGGCAAATACTAGTGCAAGGCATTCCATTCCACAGGTGTGTATCTGTGCTCGGCACCCACAATTGTGCGGCTGAGGTAGATTGCCTGTTCATGGCTGCCTTTATTCTTCTAAGCTAGGAGGGCGCCAAAGAATGGTCCATAGAACGGACATATAGTAAGAAAGGCTTCTCCATTATTGGAGCTACCAATACTGGAGGGCTTGTGAGGTACGCCTTGATGTCGTCAAACGCA
The DNA here is from genome assembly GCA_029216955.1 of Iris pallida. Classification (NCBI taxonomy): domain Eukaryota; kingdom Viridiplantae; phylum Streptophyta; class Magnoliopsida; order Asparagales; family Iridaceae; genus Iris; species Iris pallida. The sequence continues at coordinate 994,438 of JANAVB010044816.1, read as the reverse complement.
CGTTGACATTGTTCAGTCCAGATGAAAGATACGCCTTTCTTCATGAGCTGAGTGAATGGTTGACACCTTTCATAGAGGTTCGAAATGAATCGTCTGATGTAGGCTAGCCTTCCTTGTAGTCCGCGTAGCGCTTTGGGTTTCTTGGAGGATGCATATCGAGGATACCCTTCACTTTCTTCGAGTCCAGATGTATATCCTTTGAAGTGATGACGAAACTAAGGAACTTGTCGCTGGAGACTCCCAGAAAAGACTTGGTTGGATTCATCTTGAGTTGGTGTACACGTATTAGTTCGAAACTGTTCTCAAGTATTGGAGGTGGTTGCCCTTGAGACGACTTTTAACTGCGATATCGTCTATGCAGCACTCCACTGTTTTACGTAAATGATCGCAAAAAATTGTGTTCATGGCTCGCGGGTATCGCCCCTGCATTTTTTAATCCAAAGGGCATCACCGTATAGCAGTATACCACCAACGGTGTTTGAAAAGATGTATGCTTCTCATCGTCGGGAAATCTTGATCTGGTTGTAGCCTGAGAACCCATCCATGAAGGACATTCGCTCGAAGCCACAAGTATTATCGATCATTACATCGGTGATTGGTAGAGAAAACTCGTCCTTCGGGCATGCAGAGTTTAATCATGATAATCGATACAAACTCGAACTTTACTGTTCTTTTTTATGACTGGAACAATGTTGGCAACCCAGTCATGGTGTTGTTCTTCGCGAATGAATCCACTGGCAATGAGCTTCCTGACTTCATTTTCGATGGCCTCCATGACATCTGGTCGGAATCATCGTTGTTCTTGTTTCACTGTCTTAGCTTTAGACGAAATATTCAGGCGGTGCATGGCGACTTTAGGATCCAGGCCTGGCATGTCTTCATAGCTCCATGCAAATACGTTGATGTATTCTCTTATAAGCTGTAAAAGATTGGCGTTCATCGTTAGACAGACTTTTGCTGATGAAGATTGGTTTAAAAGATGATTCATCTCCTAAATTGACTTGGATCACTTCGTCTTCGGTAGGTGGTTTACGTTGTTCAAGCACAGCTCCCACCTAGTGTCCATCTTTTGAGCCCATGGTTCAAGCTCGATCGATTGGACATCGTCCAATTTGGTCAACGAAAACCATATTGACGGACATAGTTGCTTTGAATATGTGCCAATGCTGGAGTCTGAGTCCCAAAGAGAGGAGTCAGAAGAATGAGAACAACGATCTGCTTCATCATCTATCCTTCGAGTTGTTGGAGGAGTGACATAGCCCAAACCAACACCTTTTCGTTGACAGTAGTTCTCCGATTGTCGGGAGAAGCAAAGTCGTATTGGCAATCATCGTCCCCGGCAGTAATTTAGCCCCTGGTCGCTTTTGATGTCATATCCCATGTTCTGGATGATAATCTTGGCCTGCCAACTATATCAAAAAAGTTGTATTTTTTTCAGAGTATAGTCAGCTTCCGCGTTGTGCTTGGGAGAAGTAGAGTCTGGAACAAACTTTCTCTCGCCAATTATACGACCGAAGATGATTAGTTTTCATCCTTCTTTCCGGCTGGAACGATGAAGTAGTGAATATCTTCTGGGTAAACTTTTTCCCGTATGTGAGGCGTCGTGACCAGCATACAGAGGTGTGGTCCTATGCCGTGCTCCAGAGTGTATATCGTATCCATGTAGTAGTTTACCGATTGATAGACATCGAGTAATTCAAAGATAAACCTTTAATAAGGAAATACGCAAGTTCTTCAGGGATAACATCATTCGCTGAAGGTTGATTATTATGAGTATTGATATACTCATTGAGAGGATCATCATCTAGAAGAGAAGCCACAGTCTTGGCCGAGTTCACCACGTAGGGTAATTCTTCAAGATTGGGAGGACGGGCATCAGTAGGTTCCTTCCGGGGTATTTTGCTGAGAGTGATGGTCAATAATTTGACCTTGTCAGGGTTTTTTTTTCACACAGATTGTGAGAGGCTTTGGGGTACTTTTTGGAGTAGTATCCTTTGACTCGGATGATCAGGGGACCATCATTGGAGGATAAACTAGCTTCAGCTATTGTCAGCTTCGTTGTGTCATCTTTGGGGGTTGAGATTGGTATAGTACTGAATATCCATAGTAAGCTTCGATGCCCTTAAAAGGATCGACATCGGCAAACTTCGTCTTCACGACACCGTCGCTGTTGACGTACTTGAAGCACTGTTAAGTATGGAAGGAACGATCATGTTCTTGTGTATCCATGACGTCCCAAAAAGACGTTGTAGGATACATTGGCATCGATCACATAGCAGGAAACCACCGTTCGGAGATCACCGATCTGGCACTTGAGACGGATCTTGCACAGTGGGTGGCTTCGACCAGCATTGAAAGCCATGATAGTTGTGTTGGTTTCAGATAGCTTGTGCAGAGGGATTCCCAAAATTTAAAGTAAACTTCTAGGAATGATGCTGAGGAAGGATCCTGGATCGATGTGCATGCGGTCCACCTTATTGCCCCGATATATCCTATAGTACAGGGGTCTATCATGACGATTACTTTTTAATAGCATGTCCTCATGTGAAAAGGTGATGTTGGGCACCACTTCTATTGTACTATGCAGTGAGGATAGGAGACAGGGTCTTCAGCTCGGGCTTTGACTTCAGCGAGATAAGAGTCGGCATGTAGTAAAGCTTCGCTTAAGGCCTTCCGTTTCTTTGGAGAGTCACAAAAGATTGAACAGAGACAACCTGGCAGGTGTATTGGCTAGCTGTGCTAGTATGTCAAAGTCGTAGGGCGGATCCATGCCTTCGGGAGTTGGGGCCTTCAGAGACTTGTCAAACGCGTCTCCTTCTGCTTTACTTTGTCTGAAGCTGGAGGCTTAGACGGGCCGGCTTCTAAGCTTGTGGGGGCAGCAAGAGGTTAAGAGGTACTGTTTCTTCTTTGTGGGGTATTATGTCCAAAAATAAGTCTTCCACGATCGCGTCTCGCCAGATAGAACCTCATAGATGGGAGAGGATACCATATGGCATGACTTATATTTCTTTCCCCTTTTCGCTTTAGGAGGTACCATCCCCTGTGTCACTTCTTACACAAGGTCCGAATGGACCCACATGATCTCACCACGTTCAGTTGTGAGTGGCACTAAGGTTGAGTTGCGCTGGCGGTAGGTTGACGACTTCATTATTGCCTTGGAAATCGGGACCACGACCTTGGGACTTCTGTAGGAGGAAAGTCACCAAACTAAAGTGAGATAATATTAGAAGATACGACCTTGTCTTCAGCTTCGAGGTTGATCACTTGGTTGTCGATAAGCTGTTGTATCTTCTTCTTCAGGACGATGAGTCTTTGGTGGAATGATGCACGTACTGATGATAGAGACAGTACTTGGGATTGTTGAGCTGGTTCACCTCTACAGGACATCGTGGTGGAGGCAATGTCAGTTTATTACCCTTTGTTAATATATGAAAGATGGTAATGACATCGTCTTCATCAAAGAAGAAGGCCTCCTTAGGCTTTCGGAGGTGCCCTGAGAATTGGAAGCTCTTTGATGTGTCGACCTTCAGGACTTATTTTCTTTACCCCTACGGACAGGGATAGTTTGAGGATGCTTGCCCTTGCTTCGATTTAGGTGTTTCAAGCCAAGTGTTCAGGTTAGGAACTCATTTTCAGCAACATCAGGCCCCAATGAAAGCGGGCATGTATCATACTTATGTATACCCAGACAAAACTTTACCGTAGAAAGGAAGTTATTCGACAAGTATCCATAAGTTCTGAGTCTAGTATGTCGAAGGGCATCTTTAGTGCTACCCGCCTGAAGCATTCGATAAAGGCGATGACAGACTCAGTCCTCCTTTGCTTGGTCTCGATGAGAGTGGACATACTAACATGCATGCCACTCTCGTAAAACCTGTTGAGGAACAACATCTCCAAGTCTTTAAATGAAATATACATCTGTCAGGTAGACTATAGAACCATTCGAAAGCTACCCCCTTACAAGGTGCTAATAAACAGTTTCAACAAGAACGGATCATCTCTGGGCAAGTGTAGAGTCTGCGTGTTGAAGTACGTCATCTGTTGACGAGGAGAAGTCAATCCATCGAATCAATTCAGCGATAGCGGCTTGTAGTTAGGAGGGCAAGTAGCATTCTTCCACTCAGGGGGATAAGGTTGAGATATCCCTATCTTCTGTAGCTCGTCTTTGTGTGAGATAGTGTCGAGACGGGCGACCAGGGAATCAATTGCATCCTGTTGATTGAGCAGGTATTGGAAAACAGCTGCTGAACGGTTGTCAGGCGACGTTGGCGAAGGACCACCCCCAACATTTACAAGATTTGGAGGAGGCACAACGGAATGATACTCCTTTTCTAGGGAAGGAGGGTTGTTGCTATGTGCCGGACTAGTGTGAGCCGAGATATTTTGTTGTGGTGGAGGAACAGTCTCAGCAGCTTGAACCGACATGATACTGGTAAGCATATCAGTAATCTTGGAGAATGCTATTTCCAGACCATCTAGCCGTTTGCTAGTCTGGTCACTAGCTTCTTCAGGTCTTTTCCATCCGCCATGTATGTAGATAACATACGAGGATGAACAGAGAAAAGTACAACTGGTGCTGTCTGTCTCTGAGTGGGCAAGTCCCTCGTCTTCAGGTAGAGGTAGATAGTCACCATCAGACTCGGAGAGATCGTCGTCCTCTGGAAGGCTACCCCAGTGTTAAGGTCATTTGCTTCAGACCCTGAGGGAATACTACCCTAAACTTAGGATTCTTCGTCTTCTGTACGGAATCTTGCCTTTGACCGGGTGCCCATATAGACTCCTTCAGATGTGACAGCCTGTTGGTCATCTGTTGGTAGACTTCGTCTTCTTTTCTCGCAGAACTGAGAGAAAAAGTTGGGTTCGTGGTCCACCGTCTTTGATTGGGGCTTCCGTAAGGAGGACCCCAAGAAGCCATGTTGGATGAGACAGCAGATTTTTATCGTCAGAGAAGTGCAGCCGTCGAAATACGGACTTTCTCTGAGGCACTCTTGTTACTTTGGAGCAACAACAGTTGATAACAATACTGGTGCAGGATGTGCACTATGGATTGTTATGTCCACCCTCGCTTTACGCTTATGATTTATCATCTCGCACAAGTCAGCGGAAGGGAGTTTTTCCTTACAACCCATGTTGCATGCATCGCCAAGCTTTACATACGGGTTTGTAAGGAGAGTTGGCGCATCTAGACTTAGTTCACGTGCAGGGACAACCCCCACACCTAAGTTCTGTGATGTCCTTGAAGACAGCCCCGTGCTATCGTGTGGGGCCTGTCTTTTTGCTGTGGGGCATAGGCCTTGGAGACTGGCCTTGGGCGCATGCTTCTTGACAGCATATTTAGTCTCCTTGATGTGGGGGCATAGTATGGATCCAGTGAGAATGGGCGCATAGCCTTGGGCGCATGACCCTGGATGTCCAGTCTGTTGAAGACAGAGGCATTCTGGTAGGGGTTATGCGCCCAAACCTCCCCTTGGGCGCATGGTATTGGGCGCATGCTTGGTGAGCAGCGCTACTTTCTTCCCAGTTTTGCCTCCTTCGTTTGTGAGCCTCGCTAGGTATGTCCAGAGTGTCGCACACCCCGATTCTTAGCATCATAGTGTTTTCCTTTGCCAAGTTCGAGCGTCGAACACTCTGTTGTTGGTTGTGCAGGAAAGAAGTCACTGGGCTAGTAGAGCCCAAAACGGTATGAGCCTTCTACATTTGGGGAACTTCTATGGCAGAGTCATGTGCCCATGTGACAGAGTCCTCCAGTTGCATATCTGCTATGACCCTAGCAGGATAGCACAGCGAGCCTTTGGAAGCCAAGCCTTGCGAGACTTGTTTAGCTTCGCTGATTTTGAGGAGTAGAGACATCCTCGAGAGTATCTCTTCGAACGCCTGCTAATCGAATTTTACGATTAGCATCTTCTGAGTGCTCCTACTTTGTCGATATCGGATTGCATCACCACCTTCTTGTCAGAGGAAAAGGTAGTCCCCAGCAGGGTTACGATTTTTGTGGACACATACAAAAAGAAGAAGAAATGCTGTCTTTTCTTTATTGGCGAAAGGCACCACAAATCGAGTACGCCTAGATATCCTGCGCTGAGGATCCCGAGTACAAAAAAGAATTCTAGGAATGTGATGATGAGATCGAGCGACAGTTGCTCCTTTACTCCGTTGAGACTCGGATTACAAAAGTGGGAGAAAACCTAAGAAAATTGCTAACTCTCGGCTCACTGGCAAGAAGTGAAACAATTTGGCTCTCGAAAATGCTCTCCGTTCTGTATTTTGAAGAGGATGATACCCCTTTTTATAGTCATTCTTGAGCTGGAATGATGTTATGCACCCATGTAAGGAAAACATACTGGTTTTCATGTAGACGCATAGTCCTGCCTTGGGCACATAGGGTGTAGGCACATGCAAGCTGTGAGACCATGGGTTGGTCGTGGTGTTGACGTGGCCGCATGCTTCGTGCACGACTGCTCGTGGAGACTGACGTGGCCGTACGCTTCGGTGCACGTTTTGATCATGGCTTTGACCGAGTCAGGCATGGGCGCATAGCCCTAATTCAGGCTATGCGCCCTCCTTCACAGGGGGTGGCTTGGGCCATAGAGCTTCACAAGCTTGGACGCATAGAGCTTCACAGGATGATGGGCACATAGGAGCTTAACTGGGTAATTTGAACACATAGGAGCTTCACTTGGGCGCATATGTCCTCCTTTGGCTTGGGCGCATGAGGCTTTATTTGCTGAAACTTTTACGCTTCTACAGCTACATGGGCCAACAATTATTTTGGGTTATGCTAATGAAAAACTTTGTCAATATTTTGCTGAGGTATGTAGAGTGAGTTTGAAATAGCATGATGGAAGAGCTCAACTACTTACTAAGACTTTAGATCAAACAACACTCGCAGGGAACATTCATCAATCAAGCCAAGTACACGAAGGATTTACTAAAAAAATGTATGACTTTGACAACGTAAAACCCAAATTGTTATATCAACACCACTTGACATTGATGAACGTGTCAAACCAGTCACCAGCATAAGTATCGAGGTATGATTGCTAGCTTACTTTACTTAACTGCTAGTCGTTGTAAAACCCTAAATTTCTACTATTTTTTTATTTTTTTAATTTGTATGGATTTAAAATTTTGGTACTGTATGTCACATAGTCGTATTGTACGTCGTATGCAAATTTTCGTTTGCTCGACGAGTACGAATATGTGCGAGCGTACATATTTTAAAAAACAATTATCTATTTTAATACACTTTCAAAATTATATAATTATTATTCTTGCTATAAAAAGCCTTTTGTTTCTAAAAAGTTATTAATAATAAATATTTTGTATACTAGAAAAGCCTAATTATGTAAAGGATATTTGTTGCATAAAATATTTTATTATTTATTATTGGTCTATTTTAAATAAAAGTATAATTTTCAAAATTTATTAATAGTAATATTTTATTGTTCAAAAAGATATTTAAAAATATTTATTATTTTAAATTATTATTATTGGTATTTTGAAAATATTTTTGGAAGTTATTTTGGCCAATTAAATCTTGATTTAATATTTAAATAGATTAAACTAGTATCTATATTTGGAATTGGATTAATTGATTTGATTTAAACTAAAGGTATTTTAATTTGATTTAAATTGGATTGGATTTGGATTTGGATTTTGATTGCTTTTAAATTAAACTAGAAATATCTAATTTGGGTTTAAACAATCCTAGTCCATATCTAATTGGGAATTTCCACATCCTATAAATATAGGCAGGTACTCCTCCAATTTCCATCATCCATTATTTCTCCACAAATTTCCACCACAAAGTGCGTGTCTCGTCCATGTCCAACATCTTTCCGTGTCGGCCGTGACAGCCTCGGGTCCGACCCGGTGACCTTCTTATTCCATCTTTTTACACATACATTTATTTTTCTGTCGACAAACCCGACAATATTACCAAATTCCTAATCTAATCCCTATCCCTAATCCTAACCCTAACCCTAACCCTAATTCTGTCCGACCAACTCTTGGCCGACAGCCACGCCACGTCCCTCTCCGCCACCATAGCAGATGCTCCTCCGCCTTCTTCCCTGTCACCGCAGTCCCTCATTGAAACCCTAAATCACCATGATTCGGAACGCAACCATGCCTCGAACCCTGTGCCAGCCACAACACCACCACCCCTGTCACCAAACACCAGACCGGCCACCACCAAAGCCATCGCCACCACCATCGTCGTCATCGTCACCACCCAACCACCACCACCATCAAGAAGAAAGGAAAGACAAAACCTAACCCTAAACGCATCTGTCCGCCGTGTCCACCGCCGTGACCTCCGCCTGACCCTGTCGGAGCCACGCTCGCCGTCCGCCCTTGTCGCCAAGCCGCACAGGGATCCGCCTCCGCCGCGGCCGCGCATCTCCGCCATGCCCGCTCCCCGTTCTCCGTGAAACCCTCGCCTCCGCTCCCTAGCGCCGGAGACCGCCGGCGACCCTTCCTCCTTCCAGATCCACGCGACCCTCTCCTCCTGGAGCGCCTCCATGGCCTGACCGTCGACCCACGCGCGTCCTAGCCGTCCCCTTCGAAACCCCCGCCTTGGCCGACCCTCCGCCGCGTGCGCGAGCACACCGCGCCGCCACCGTGCGCTCGTCCGACCGCCGATTTCCGACCTCCCACTCCCGCGCTCTCTCCTCCGGCCCGCTTCGAGCTCTTCGCCGCTCCTCTTCCCCCTTCGTCTCCCTCTCTCTGTGCTCCTCTACTCTCTCTCGAATTCTCTCGACTAACTCTCTCTCCCCCTCCTGGGAAGTATGGAAGAAGGGAACATAGTCTTTGCTTCTTCTTCTTTTTTTTTTTGTTGTTGTGGATTTAGGTTCTCAATGAACATGTGTGACTGTGTTTCCTTCTCTCTCTCGAGATGAGTGGACAGCACTGTTCTGCTGTACAACAGTGGGTTAGATTATGTAGTATTAATATTTTATCATGATTTAAAATAGAATACATAAATATCTATGTATATTTTAAAAGGTTAAAATATCTATAAAATATTGTTTTAAGTATTATCATTAATTTATTTTGTAGTGTGTTCCTTTAAGTATATATATTAGTATTTGAAAAATATATGGAGATTTATTGTTGATACTAGTATTATTTTTGTTGTTATCATTGTTATTTAACTTAGTATATTTTTCCTAAAAAAATGAGTTGTAACTACCTATATATTTTGGGATAATAAATATATATTTCAAGGATTATAAGTATTTCTAAAAATGGTATATTTATTATTTATTTATTTCTTCTAGACTCCTTCGACTATCCTCATGTCCGTGACTATCCCGTTATTCCTATCCTCTCACCAATTTTGTACATCCTCCCATCGACCCTAGTTAACTTGACTATCCTGAACATGATGAAATTGTCCGTGCCACCACCGAGGTCCCCATGTATAGTTGTTGCACTGAAGACGTAGATCGTGCCGCCGTGATCATCGCAGCACACCGGACGCAATATCAGCAACACCTTGCCATTAGCTGTTTAATTATTTTAGCTCATATTACATGCATGTTCATTATTTTCTTTATGCAAATAAACTGTGATACATGGCATAACTGTTAGAACTTACTGTTCTTTTATATTTTCGCTATGTATTGTTTTTTCACATTAAACCTAGATTTAAGAGACCACCTTGTGTGTTGCATTCATTGGCCTTGACACGTTGTAAACATGAAGTTGTGCGTCGTATGTAGAACACGGAAGTGCGTGATTGGCTGGCCACCAGTACGTGCAAGCCGTGCGATAGGAATAACCGCTAATAGAGGTTGCATGCTAGTTTGACTTAGCGGTTATAGTGGTTTATGTTGTGGATGCAACACAGTAGGCATTGGGCGGGAGGACAATTCCTTAGCGTAAGGGCTTCGATGCACTTTCCTTGTGACCCGGACTCTCCGTTGGAGATACGGGGTTGATGACCCAAGATTACTGACGGCCACTGACGATTCTACGGAACATCATGCTCTTCCTGATGGGGCCTCTGGTGCCCAAGGGGGACTACGCCGATCCTATTCAGCCAGGGCCCAAGCGTAGGAAGGATTGTTCTTAACTACATATCACATAGAACGGTTAGGTACCTTATCCGTTAGGTACGAGTACTTTTGGTTTGGGTACTTGTATCTGACCGTGGCTTGTCGAACATAACTTCGCAATTAGTTTGTCACATCTTGTCCTTGTTTGGTTGTAGGTGTGACTTACTACTTCGATGAGAAGGTATTGAACCTTGTTGGGGTCCGGATACCATATCGGATTCTTAGCATGGAAAGATACGTCGCCGTGAATTAGTTTACCATCTCATGTCCTTGTTTGGTTGGGGGGATGGTACGCTCGTTCAGTAGGTGCGTATTGGACCATGTTATAAATTCGATTGACTTATTTATTGAGCAATATTTATTCAGTTTATATGGCATGCTATTATGTGTCTTGTTACGTCCCTCTGAGGACCTGGTTGTCTTGCCAGGTGTGTGCTATTGTCTTTCGCAGGTGCTTTAGCTCTAGCCGTGGTCTTTGCTACTTCTTCGAGGATGATTGCATTTGGATCATCTTCGCTTCGCTCGCCACTTATTTCATTTTCTATGTACTTTTTCTTTTTTGTTGGTAGTGGATTTGTCTTCGCCCAACATATTGTATCAAGATAATTCTTTCTCATTATATGACATCTTTATTTCATTTATTTTTGTGTGGATGAGATTAGTTATGGTTTTACTGCATTTTCAGCTTATGTATCTATACGAGGCCTATGTACTTCGTATGAATACAGCTGGCAAGTCTACGATCCTAGTCCTACGTATTTTGGGACTGGGGCGTTACATTTTTTGTGGTGGCCCATGCAGGTCAAGATAAATTGTTTGGTTACTTTACCGTGCCAAGCAAGCCTGCGAATAGGATTAGAAGTTTAGGATCTCATCCACATACTTGACCTCTTCCTTTGATTTTATCTACCGTTTGACTCATCAATTGCATCTTGCTTGCTTCCATCCCTATCCTTATCCTCCCATCGTGCTTGCTAGAAATTGACCCTACTATTTAGTTGTCCCAAAACACCATTAGTTTAAATTAAGTTAGGTAGAATACCTTATGAACTAGCAACCCCTTTGACCTAGTGACCTATATTAGCAAGCTTATTTAGATCCTAGAATCTATAGGACCTAACCCGTCTAGCCGACCAAGGACTTGGGCAAGAAGACTATAGGACGACTGTATGACTTAGAATCATTCTGCCTTCTTTTAATCTTAATCTCTCGTACCTATATATTTACCGTTTTGACTAATGATGCTAATATAGCCTAGTGTTTGCAAGCTTATTCCTTTATCGAGCTAGTTCAAGACATATATTATTTGGGTCGACCCACTTAACATATTGTCTAATCAGAACCGGTACATGATGGTCTGATCAACCGAGTGCACTTTGGTTCGCTTTTGTCTATTATTCTATGTGGATGGGGACATAGCTAAACTTGTCCTCTAGAATCCCATCCAACTGCCTTGACAATTCCTTTGAAATTATTCAATCGTCTTTGAATCACGTATTCGTATTCGATAACGCCTCCTTCGAACTCTATCTGCTTTCGCCTTCGCCTATTTTTAGGACGAAGGCGTTATACTAGCACTTCCTCTAGCTATCCTATCACCTATGACCATTACCACTCGATATTGCTATTTCTCCTCCTAAACTACTCGTCATTTTCTCGGCCCTATAATTACTGTCATGACCCTCTAATCGCTTAATTAAGGCGAATCTATTTCGTTCTCTAAATCATGACCCTCATTCATTACCCGTGACCATACCGTATTAATTTTCTAGATCGTGATTCTTACGTCATGATTTGTTATCGATTGTTTCCCATCGAAACCCCCTTGTGTCTTCTCACCCCTACAAATTCTTAATTTCGAGGACGAAATTCTTTTAAGTTGGTAGGATGTAAAATCCCTAAATTTCTACTATTTTTTTATTTTTTTTAATTTTATGGATTTAAAATTTTTGGTACTGTATGTCACATAGTCGTATTGTACGTCGTATGCAAATTTTTGTTTGCTCGACGAGTACGAATATGTGCGAGCGTACATACTTTATAAAAAAATTTTCTATTTTAATATACACTTTCAAAATTATATAATTATATTCTTGCTATAAAAAGCCTTTTGTTTCTAAAAAGTTATTAATAATAAATAATATTTTGTATACTAGAAAAGCCTAATTATGTAAAGGATATTTGTTGCATACAAATATTTCGTTATTTATTTATTGGTCTATTTTAAATAAAAGTATAATTTTTGAAATTTATTAATCGTAATTTTATTGTTCAAAAAGATATTTAAAATATTTATTATTTCAAAATTATTATTGGTATTTTGAAAAATATTTTTGGAAGTTATTTTGGCCAATTAAATCTTGATTTAATATTTAATAGATTAAACTAGTATCTATATTTGGAATTGGATTAGTTGATTTGATTTAAACTAAAGGTATTTTAATTTGATTTAAATTAGATTGGATTTGGATTTGGATTTTGATTGCTTTTAAATTAAACTAGGAAATATCTAATTTGGGTTTAAACAATACTAGTCCATATCTAATTGGGAATTCCTACATCCTATAAATATAGGCAGGTACTCCTCCAATTTCCATCATCCATTATTTCTCCACAAATTTCCACCACAAAGTGCGTGCCTCGTGTCCATGTCCAACATCTTTCCGTGTCGGCCGTGACAGCCTCGGGTCCGACCCCGGTAACCTTCTTATTCCATTTTTACACATATATTTTTCTGTCGACAAACCCGACAATATATACCAAATTCCTAATCTAATCCCTATCCTAATCCTAACCCTAACCCTAATTCTGTCCGACCAACTCTTGGCCCACAGCCACCACGTCCCTGTCCGCCACCATAGCAGATGCTCCTCCCCTTCTTCCCTGTCACCGCAGTCCCTCATTGAAACCCTAAATCACCAGGATTCGGAACGCAACCATGCCTCGAACCCGCTGCGCCAGCCACAACACCACCACCCCTGTCACCAAACACCAGACCGGCCACCACCAAAGCCATCGCCACCACCATCGTCGTCATCGTCACCACCCAACCACCACCACCAGAAGAAAAAAGGAAAAGACAAAACCCTAACCCTAAACGCACCTGTCCGCCGTGTCCGCCGCCGTGACCTCCGCCTGACCGGCCGGCGCCACGCTCGCCGTCCGCCCTTGTCGCCAAGCCGCACAGGGATCCGCCTCCGCCGCGGCCGGCGCATCTCCACGTGCCCGCTCTCCGTTCTCCGTGAAACCCTCCGCCTCCGCTCCCTAGCGCCGGAGACCGGGACCCTTCCTCCTTCCAGATCCACGCGACCCTCTCCTCCTGGAGCGCCTCCATGGCCTGGACCGCCGACCCACCGCGCGTCCTAGCCGTCCCCTTCGAAACCCCCGCCTTGGCCGACCCTCCGTCGCGTGCGCGAGCACACCGCGCCGCCACCGCGCGCTCGGCCGACCGCCGATTTCCGACCTCCCACTCCCGCGCTCTCTCCTCGGCCCGCTCCGAGCACTCTCGCTCCTCTTCCCCTTCGCTCCCTCTCTCTGTGCTCTACTCTCTCTCGAATTCTCTCGACTAACTCTCTCTCTCCCCTCCTGGGAAGTATGGAAGAAGGGAACATAGTCTTTGCTTCTTCTTCTTTGTTTTTTGTTGTTGTGGATTTAGGTTCTCAATGAACATGTGTGACATGTTCCTTCTCTCTCTCGAGATGAGTGGACAGCACTGTTCTGCTGTACAACAGTGGGTTAGATATATGTAGTATTAATATTTATCATGATTTGAAAATAGAATACATAAATATCGTATATTTAAAAGGTTAAAATATCTATAAAATATTGTTTTAAGTATTATTATTAATATTATTTTGTAGTGTGTCCTTTAAGTATAATATTAGTATTTGAAAAATATATGGAGATATTATTGTTGATATTATTATTATTTTTGTTGTTAACATTGTTATTTAACTTAGTATATTTTTCCTAAAAAAATGAGTTGTAACTACTATATATTTTGGGATAATAAAATATATTTCAAGGATTATAAGTATTTCTAAAAATGGTATATTTATTATTTATTTATTTCTTCTAGACTCCTTCGACTATCCTCATGTCCGTGACTAATCCCGTTATTCCTATCCTCTCACCAATTTTGTATATCCTCCCATCGACCCTAGTAACTTGACTATCCTGAACATGATGAAACTGTCCGTGCCACACCCGAGGTCCCCATGTATAGTTGTTGCAGCGAAGACGTAGAGTGCCGTCGTGATCATCGCAGCACACCGGACGTAATATCAGGCAAGACACCTTGCCATTAGCTGTTTAATTATTTTAGCTCATATTACATGCATGTTCATTATTTTCTTTATGCAAATAAACTGTGATACATGGCATAACTGTTAGAACTTACTGTTCTTTTATATTTTCGCTATGTATTGTTTTTCTCACATTAAACCTAGATTTAAGAGACCACCTTGTGTGTTGCATTCATTGGCCTTGACACGTTGTAAACACGAAGTTGTGCGTCGCATGTAGAAACGGAAGTGCATGATTGGCTGGCCACTAGTACGTGCAAGCCGTGCGATAGGAATAACCACTAATAAAGGTTGCATGCTAGTTTGACTTAGCGGTTATAGTGGTTTGTGTGTGGATGCAACACAGTAGGCATTGGGTGGGGAGGACAATTCCTTAGCGTATGGGCTTCGATGCACTTCCCTTGTGACCCGGACTCTCCGCTGGAGATACGGGGTTGATGACCCAAGATTACTGACGGCCACTGACGATTCTGCGGAACGTCATGCTCTTCCTGATGGGGCCTCTGGTGCCCAAGGGGGACTACGCCGATCCTATTCAGCCAGGGCCCATGCGTAGGAAGGATTGTTCTTAACTACATATCACATAGAACGGTTAGGTACCTTATCCGTTAGGTACGAGTACTTTTGGTTTGGGTACTTGTATCTGATCGTGGCTTGGAACAATAACTTGTCGCGAATTAGTTCGTCACATCTTGTCCTTGTTTGGTTGTAGGTGTGACTTACTACTTCGATGAGAAGGTATTGAACCTTGTTGGGGTCCGGATACCATATCGGATTCTTAGCATGGAAAGATACGTCGCCGTGAATTAGTTTACCATCTTGTCCTTGTTTGGTTGGGGGGATGGTACGCTCGTTCAGTAGGTACGTATTGGACCATGTTATAAATTCGATTGACTTATTTATTGAGCAATATTTATTCAGTTTATATGGCATGCTATATGTGTCTTGTTACGTCCCACTGAGGACCTGGTTGTCTTGCCAGGTGTGTGCTATTGTCTTTCGCAGGTGCTTTAGCTCTAGCCGTGGTCTTTGCTACTTCTTCGAGGATGATTGCATTTGGATCATCTTCGCTTCGCTCGCCACTCATTTTATTCTATGTACTTTTTTTTTTTGTTGGTAGTGGATTTGTCTCCACCCAACATATTGTATCAAGACAATTCTTTCTCATTATATGACATCTTTATTTCATTTATTTTTGTACGGATGTGATTAGTTATGGTTTTACTGTATTTTACAGCTTATGTATCCATACGAGGCCTATGTACTTCGTATGAATACAGCTGGCATGTCTACGATCCTAGTCCTACGTATTTTGGGACTGGGGCGTTATAGTCGTCCTGATATAATGTTTAGCATTTGCATTTGTACAAGCTATCATGCTAATCCGAAGGAACACACCTATGTGCCGTTAAGCGTATCTTCGATACCTTAAAAGAACTTCTACAGTCGGCTTATGGTATTCCAAAACACATCTTTTGATCTAATTGGTAATTCAGATGCTAAGTTTGCTGGATGTAAAGTAGACTGTAAAAGTACCAACGGTATGTGTCATTTCCTAGGAAAAGCTTTACTCTCTCGGTTTAGCAAAAAGCAAAACCATGTAGTGCTATTAATAACTGGAGCTGAGTACCACATTGTTGTGATCAGAATTATTGGATGAAACAAACCCTGAAAGACTATAATCTGCATTATATAAAGATTCTCATTTACTGTGGTAACCCTAGCACTATTAACTTGACTAAGAACCCAGTATGTCACTCATGCACAAAGCACATAGAAATATGCCATCATTTTTTGCATGATCACCAACAATACGGGAATATCTGCTTAAAATTTATTGGCACAGATCATCAACTATCAGAAATTTTCATAAAACTACTAGTTGAGGATCATTTCAATTGATATTCAGAGTGATAATGCGTTATAGTTAATAAAAATACTTAAAACTTGAATTTTCAGCGATTTATTAATTGAAGTCTATTTGGGTGCGAGCCGAAAGGGCCTTTCTGTCATACATGTATAAATAGCTGGAAGCGACACGATGCATTAGTCTTCGGACTACCGCTAGCTGGGATCCGGCCCCTATAGCTAACCCAAGGTGATGAATATTAATTAAATCAATGAATTAAAAGTTACTGAGTTATTTTATCATTTATACACATAAAATGATCTAAAATCCAAGTAGCCAAACTCGGACAAAACTCAAACCGAGTTCTGACCAAACGTAGTGTCGGGCTTTTGTTAAACAACATCGGACAGAAGCCCCCTTCCCTATTCTATTCTTCTTCCAAAGAAACAACCGTCCAAGCTTTAAAACCCTAACCTTAGCTTTTTGGGAAACCCATCTCCAAGCCTCCAAAT
This sequence comes from Iris pallida, assembly GCA_029216955.1. Classification (NCBI taxonomy): domain Eukaryota; kingdom Viridiplantae; phylum Streptophyta; class Magnoliopsida; order Asparagales; family Iridaceae; genus Iris; species Iris pallida. The sequence continues at coordinate 977,712 of JANAVB010044816.1, read as the reverse complement.
CTTATTTTTAGATCTATCAGCTCTAGAAAGGCATTCACCACAAAATTTCCATCTCCATTTAGGTATGCCTCTCTCTCTTTTCTCTTATTTTAATTTCATGGCTCCTAAGCTTTTCAAGAGAAAGAAAAGAGATAGTGCTTCGTCCTCCACATCGGAGTACGAACCAGTTAATGTGTTCAGTTGCGCTCGTCCTGACGATGAAGAGGACTATGACCCTAACCTATTTGTGTCATTCGAGAGATCAACTGCTTCGTTCGATCAATTCTAATACCGAAATATTTTCTCGAAAAAGTCTATCAATTTTACTATTCTCTCGGAATATACTGAAACCTTTGAAAATTTTGGGCTCCGATACTTTTTAGAAACTTTGAGCCAAATCTATGAAAATGCTTTTCGCATGGTGTATTATAATTTGCAAGAAGCAGATAGTTGTATTTATTCCTATATTAGCAGCAAGGAACTTAAAGTCAACTCGGGAGACTTGAACGAATATTTCCACATGCCTAACAACGGCGACGCTCTAGTCGATATTAACAAAGTTTAATTTCCTACTGACATGACACTTGAGTCGTTAGAAGTTGCACTGTGTCATCCTAGTCCGATTCCCGGATAAGGTTATTCGTACGTCACCTGAGCCAGGATTTTTATGAACTCCATCACATTATTTATTCTTCTTTGCTACCTAAGACGGGATCTACTGATGAGATCACCTTCTTAGAGTTATCTGCTACGTACCACATCTACATTGGAGTTATATTTTCTGTTTCCAAGACCATAATTTTGGTATGGTTAGTTGTCGGAGGGTAGGCCACAACCTCCTTACCTTATGCACCTGGCGGTGATCTTCCAGAAATTCGACATTGACTTAGACATTTGTGCTATATCTGGATCGCTAGATATAGTAATTATCCTTACCCTCCCTCCACCCGGTGGTGCTCCACCATCACTTGATCCAGCTGCAGCTTAGCATATGCTCTAGCCCCTCAAGCTCCAGGCCATCATTTTGACGAGTAACATCAGACCCTTCTGACTCGCTTTTCCGATGCTGAGTTCTGCCAAATTTCTTAGGCCCAGGTCTTGAGAAATGTCGTGGCTAATAGTCAGTGGATGTTGGCACATCATACCTCTGCTCCAGCTCTGATTCTCCGTTACCCTGGGTTCGACGGTCCGAGACTTAAGGATCATCCTACTTTCGGATTTTTTGATCCGACAACAGCTTATTGATCTAAAGCCTCCTAATGATGCCTCCGGTGATGATGCTGATATTGATTCAGTTTTTGGCTAAGTATTTTGTGGACATGTTTGGCACTTGATGATCTTGTAGCGACACGTTTGTTATTTTCTTTTGGACTATCTGTAGTATTGTTTTCTGTTTATGCACAATTTCAGTTGTAGTGGTTTGCACTTTGGACTTATTTATTACATTTGTAGTTGGTTTCATCTTTTTTCATGCTTTGATACTGCTATTGCTGATTTCATTTCCCTTAAGATGTTAACTTGTTTCATTCATATTTTGGATATTACTCCGCTTTTTCTGTGTTATTGTTGGATTTACAAATTGCGGGGGAGCCATATTTAATTTTGAGTACATGACAAAGGGGAAGAAAAAGCATATACCAAAAATTTTCTTGATTAAAGAACAAGTCAGGTATATATCTCAAAGTTACATATTTTGTTATATTATGATATAGACTCAAAGTTTGTCAATTATCAAAATGGGAGAGATTGTTGGCCTATTAGTTGATGACCACACCTGATTTTGATAATCAATGTCAACTTTGGCTATACACAAAATATACATATTGCTACAGGATTACAGGTTTCCAATAAGAAGAACGTCTGCATATATGTCTTACCGCATCTACGTCCTACTACTACAAAGTACTTACATCGCATCGTCATCAAGCACCAATCGCACTAGAATCAAGATCAAGTTTTTCATATTTTCTTCTAAAATTTTAACTTTTATTGAGTCTAGGAAAATATGTGATGTTGATCGGGATTGGTACTAGCTTAGGTATATCTCAAGTCCACAAACCAAAATAAGCCTACCCATCCATATCCAAAAAGTCCACATATCTAAAAAGCCTAAAACCCAACAAATTTGGTCAAAAGTTCTAACCTAACTTAGGAAGAACTCAGACAGAACTCAGCCCGAGTTTGGCCATGTCAGTTTGAATTTTGTTTGAAATCCCTCCAAATTTGCATCCAACGTTCAAATGCGATATTTTTGCATCCGATCTTAGCCTGAATTCGGTCTACAAAAATAGTATAAATAGAGATGAACTTTCACCATTTTAAATCACTCATTCACTTTCGCTTCTCTATCCTTTAAGTATTTTTCTACGTGCAAAGCTTTCAAATGAATCCAATACCACTCTTAGCCAAAGCAAGTACAGTTCTGTTCAATCTAGAGTTTTGGTACTAAAGAGTTGTATCGGAGGCTGTATTTTAAAAATGTTCCAGTTTTCAAAATCGTCCTCTAGAGTCAGTCGTGCGCTTGTCACCAAGCACGATGTTGTAAGAGACTACAAGCTCTCAATATCTTGTGCCATAGTGGATTAACATTGAACAAGAGTACTCGAGACTAGACTAGCCCTTTCAGAGGGAAACTAGTACCCAAGGCACCATGTCATGATATCTTGTGCAAACATCTCAAGATAACCCTAAAGCTCTGCTACAGAGATAGTGGCAAAAGAGTAAGGAAACAACCAACTCGGCTATAGAGACGAGGTCAAACATGTCAATGTAGCCTGATATTTTGGTAATATTCTTCCCACCCCATGTTCTAGTACTATCAAGTCGAGTCATGTCAAGTATATCTCCAGTACAAGTAACAAGTCATGTATCCTACCACTGATTCCATAACCATGAATATCGCATGTAAGACCACATACCATGATCTTGTCAGTGTCCTATGGTCTATCATCTTAATGAACACGAATAAAATGCATTGTCATGCCTAGTGTTGATTCCCGATATCTACATACAGACATCGACACCCAAATACCATTTGGACGAAAAGTACCAGCTAATCCTACGTCTACAACATCTAGAGATAAAAATGAAAGAATAACAATAATGAAAAGAATGATAAAAATATTAAAACTTTGGAAAGGTACAGTTGTCTGCAGTTTCCAAGTGCGAATATGATGGTCCGACTACGGAATACTCGCTAATTAACACCGTTACGTACACCTAGAATAAATAAATCTAACTATCAATGACATGTCTACGTCATACCATATGTAAACCCAATTAATATATTCTACTAAACTAGTCACATTACATATTTAACCCAATCTAGTATATGTTATTAAACCAAGTTGATAAAGTAATATATTTGCAAAGGAAATATATATTATTTATTTCTAAAAAAAATACATTAAAATATTTTATAATAAATTTTGACTATTTCATTCATAAGAAAACAATTATTAAACTCCTATATTGATCCAACATCAATATACATCAACTTGTCGAATAGTTTTATACCCAAAATGATAAATTTTTAAACAGATAATAATTCTATAAAATAGATAAAAATATGATTCCATGATAAAATAATCATAATAATTACTTTAGAAAAGTTTCATATAGTTCCAAGTCCAAAAGGAAGTCGAGATTCCAAGTATTTTGATGTTCCAAAAACGATATGACGGAAACAAATTTAAATAAAATATAAAACTAAACAAAACAATCCACAAGCATATTAGAATGACAGAACCAGGTACCAAAAGTGTTACCCAAAATTTTAGAGTGGTAGAAGTCCTCCGCAAGTCGCTGAAAACTCACACGCAACAGAATTGTTTCAGCCTGGACACACGTTCGTAAAATGGACATCCCGGACAAACATTGTAGAATCACATGGATAGCCAATTAGAGGTCGAAGTAGACATGTAGGGCTAAAGGTTAGTTTTGGTTCCCGACAAACGAATAAATAAAAGTAGATGAAATTAACACAACGTCGAAGTGAACAAACATGAGTTCATAATTTTCATTACGGCCGGGAATAACCTTTAAGTTCGGCCGTCAAACGACTAAACGAGTAGACGAGCCTCCTTCGAGACCTGATAGGGTTGAAGAAGGGTCTTTTAGGGTCGTCAAGGAGGTGGTGGCATGACAAATAGAGATCAGGAAGGAAGGTTTTAGCTGCTTGGACTTGGTTGGTGCCATCGGGTTGGATGGGAGATGGGTGCTCGGGTTGGGGGCTATTGGGAAGGTTGTCGGGCACATATAGGGGGAGAATATATTGGATTTTGATATTTGGCAAGTTAGGGTTTGATAGAAACCTGTTTGGAGAGATTTTTTTAATTAATTTTTGATAACTCAATCAAAAGATATAGTTAAATTTATCTATATGTCTAATTGGGTTTCCTAATATAGAAAGGTAAATATTGAGTGAATATTTAGTGAATCCAACCAGATGTGGCCATTTTTTAAAAATTAATCAAATATGATCTATTAGATTATGGAAATATAGGATAGGCTCCACTAGGCTAGTCGGACTAGGTTTGGGTCAAAACAATTTATTGAACCGAAATAGGCTCCGAAAGTCTAATAAATAGGTATGTGTGCCATTTGAAAATAAATAACATATGGAAACTCGATTGAGTGAAACACCATTGGCATGGTGTGGTAGGCTCAAAATATGTCAAAACTATATATTGGGACGAATAGTTTGGGTCGAGATTGGGTCTCAAATTGAAAAGGAAAAACACATCAAAATTATGGTAAAGGGTACAGTTGACCCTTTGGATCCAAGAACTGTACATACAAAATAGAGTACAAGAGAACGTATTTGAGTGAGATATAATATACCAAAATAAAGATGAATTTGTCTAGAATACGAATATGAAATTAGTTTTGAGAAGTTGGCAATTGATGTGCTACAA